>JAODKE010000138.1:13792626-13805828 GCA_026779605.1 Mormyrus hasselquistii | reverse complement strand
ATGTGTATATATATATGTATATGTATGTGTGTATATATATATATATATATATATATATATATATATATATATATGTATGTATGTATGTATGTATATATATATATGTATGTATGTATGTAGGTTTCTGTGTGTTTCTGGGTAGAGTCATACCACGAAGGCACACAGCATGTAGAAGGTGATGAAGTAGATTATGGCAACGTTGCTCCCGCACGACCTCTCCTCCCCTGGATTGATGTCCGATTCTGGATCACACAGCCTCCCGGGCAAGCAGGCCAGCATGATACTCTGCCATGCCTCACCTGTGGCACACCTGAGACACAAAGAGGCAGATCAGGGAAGCCCAGGTTCAGTATCAACACTAACAAGCTCAATTGTTGTCAGTTCATCATTTGACATTTGACACATCATTCACTCACATAGGCACACCTATGGGCAATTTAGTAACTCCAGGTAGATGTACAATAGTATGTGCAATTTTCACATTGGATGCAAAAGAAAGCAATTCTCAGTGCAGGTTGTGTGGAGTGGTAGTAAACGGGAAATAAGCACAATCCAGTTGGTTTTCAATAGTCTGAGTTTTGTTTGTTTTTGAGAGAGGACACATTTTCTTTATTTAATTTCTATACCGAGGTATTTTTTTCTTATAATTGCAGATGCCATATGCAAGTATTTTGTTAGAGTCTAAATTTTGGTTTTATTTAATTTTTATTTAATGATAAATAAATTAACCTCATGTGATGTTTTGTATTACAGCCTTAACAACAGAATCTGTGTTCAAGATCACATGTTCAAATCAATTGCCATGCCAAACAGTTTTACAGATGTTTCCTACAGGAATCTAGAGTAGATAAGGCAAACAAATCTATGTTTGTGGGTGTGTATATGTGCACAGAAAATTAAGTGACATTTTCATATAAATGTGAAAACTATGTATCAGACTACAACTGAACCTGTTTCACTAATTGCATGTACTTTAGTTTACTAAAGCTGAAGCAGACTTAAGCGACTGAAGTCGATTTAAATATTCTGTAATTTTTTTTTTTAAATCTACACTAAAACCAAAATAATAAATAATAAAACTAAATTGCATTTTCATCAAAAGACTAAGGCTAAAACTAAATCAAAATATGCTGCCAAAATGATCACTGAATGTGATTGAAATCGGACATCTCCAGAGGGCAAACGGTGTGCCTGATTCAGATGGATCTGAAAGCCACCGACCTGAAGAGCAGCAGTACGGCCTGGGGGAAAGTTTGAAAGTTGTTGTTGCGGTTGATGCTTGTGTGGTCCACCATGGCGATCTTCCCAAACATCTGGAGAACACACAACATCACTGAAAAACTTTCAAGCTCCAACCATGGCCTGTCTATTCTATATTGTTACTGTAAGCAGAATGTACCTGCATTCCAATTACGGCATAGATGAAGAAAACCATCACGATCAGGAGAGCAACCCATGGCAGAGCCTGGGAGATGGAGACACATACATTTGCAAACTCAGTTAGCAACAATGCAAACTGGGGCTATACTTGGACTCACAGTCCAGAAGTCATAAAGAAGCAAGTTTGCATCCTATATGGAGTTTAAAAAATCCAGATACAGAGTGACACCCAGAATGCTTCCTGTAATGTCAATGGTAGGGCTGTACTTCACCTGAAATGACTTGATGAAGGTCCACAAAAGGGTTCGTATGCCTTCACCCCTGTTTAGCAACTTGACCAGTCTCATAACCCGGAAAAGACGGAAAAAGGAGATTGAGAAAGCACCACCTTCCTCTGGATTCTGTGAAGAAGATGACTGCATTAGTACACAGACAAGCGGCGGTCACCTGAGTGCATGCGCAGAACTCTGGCAGTGCAGAGAAGACAGCAGGAGGCACTGTTGTACAGTCATGTTACTCCTGCCATCTCCAGTAGACCAAACCAAAGGGTGTTTCTTATATTATGCTGAGTGATTTCGCTGTTGGACATATGCTTGCCTGCTTTCCGAACTACACATCTGATAAATAAATAGATATAAATGTAAAACACTGGCTTTTCATCCAGTACCTGAAAACACTGCCAGACGTCATGCTCATACAGTGGGGGGCAGAGGGGAAGGAAAGCATGTTTGGCCCCTGGGCATACGGCGCACCATAGCCCGGCCTCAGCATTGCTTCCTCTGTCCGGAGCAACACATGCGGCTCCAGGATCATGCAGCCAGCAGGGGGAGTTCTCCACACTGCTGACTGACTGGACGGAGTGACAACGCTGTGCGGGACACCCTGCTTCAGACCCCCAAATCACAACTGAACCCCAAACATGGAAAGTAAAGAAACATAAAGGGGAAAAAAAGAACAACCCAAACAAACCAAATGAAAAATGAGTGAAGATTTTAGGGGATAGATTCCAGAGAGTAAAGCAATTAACAAATGCAAAAAGAAATCAAAGTCGAAGCAGGGCTGGAGCCCACCAGGGGGCGGTGCATCTTACCCCAGCATCGTTCACCTGGGGAGCCTCTGTGGGCTTTAAAATTAAAGAGCTGTATTAATTCCTTGAACACAACCTCTAGCATCTTTAGCGACTATAACTGGAAATCCTTAATTGTTTACAAAACAATAGTAACGCATTTTTTAGCGTTAGTGTCCAGACATATGTGCAAACACAACAACTCTGTGGTGGGTTTCTGTGACATCAATGACTAGACATCTGTCATAAAACAAAACATTGTCACAACATCTCTTCAAAGTTAATGACAGGACATAAGACGGCAAAGGACACCCCTCAATCTGCAAAGCTTCTTTATGTACCCTTTCAGTGTACACCATGTTCTCTATAGTGCTGTATACGTCTATGTTACATTTCAATTGACTGTCCATCTCTGTCAAATTTTTATACCTGTCAATCTCAGTATTTCTTGTTCAGTACCAAGCACAAGATCATCTCAACGTTAGGCCTAAATGTATCTACTGAATATACAGTGAGACTGCAGATTGATTGTCTTCTTCTGCCATCGGGAACTGAATACCCAAAGCAGAATTCAGAAATCTCTGAGATGGCAAAGGAACCACAGGGTGGTGACACCTCCTTGCCAAACTCCTCAGTGACCATTGTGTTGTGTGGTGGTAATATTTATTGTGCTTTGGATAACAAGGGCTGCTCTTATCATAGTACATGTGAAGAGCCGCAGAACACTGGGCATGACAAAGACTGACAAACTGTAAGCAGACATAAGAATGCGGTAAAACACAAAGCCAGATATGGCCGGTAGACCCCAAGGGTCTTCCCATCACCGAGCAGGAGGTATGGAGACTCCAGCCTAATGCAGCTGCCTGTCTCACTCCCCTATGGGATGGAACGGGAATGAATACAAAGTAAAACATGAATGGGTTCCATTCAGGTTCAGACAGATCCTTTGGCAAACTGGCCATAGCATTGATGGGACATGCGTCCAGCACGTCAAGCACTTCAGGCAAGACAATTGGCAACAGGGAGAGCTTTCGGCTTTTTTTATCGCATCACAGCAATGCATGCAGTCATAGGACAGGTCCGCTTAGACTAGAGGAAAGACTTAGAAGCAAAGGAAAAGTAAAGCAAGATGGAAGGAGTGAATTAAAAAGGTAAAGTCAGGAGAAATAATAAAGGAGAGAGAAGCTGTGTGCTGACGGAGCTGAAGGCAGGGCCATGCACCTGACTGAGCTCTACACACCTGAGGTCTACACACCTGAGGTGTACACGCCTGCTCCCTACACTCGAGCTTCTCACTGAGCTAAACCAGCTAATGGCAGAAAACAGAACAGAGCACAGACAATCATTCCCATTAAAACAGAGAGAACGCAATGACCTATCACTCCACCAGACCTTGCTCCACCAGGTCTGTAGGAACCCTCTACAGAGGGATCTGTGGGCAGAAGCTGGTCAGACCCAAGGACCACCATGTGCAATAGTCTAGTCCTTCCCTCATCAGAGGATTTTCTGCAAATCCTAACCTGCTCTGACACCAAGTACACCCTTGGCCAGGGTCGAATTCTTTATTGTGAACACCAGATACTGTCGTGCGAGTGGGTAGTTGTGTTTTTAACCAGCAGCAAAAGTCACAGCTAATTATTCTGCATGGAATTACTGGCTGACTGTGTATCAGTGCGTAGTTATTCTCTGCCTGATAAGACAAGTGAGCAGCTCTGAGCTCCAGAGGCATTCTGACCGAAATGAGTGCAATGTGAGCGATGGCAGAAAAGTCAACATAGTGAACACAGACGGTAGTGCGGGACTGACCAAAAGTTCTTTGGGTCCGAGAAAAAACTGTGCATGGGGGTCAGCGTGGTGGGATGACATAAGATGAATATTAGGGTGGAGGGTGGCTCGACTGGCATTCAACCGCACACAGAGGAGTAGGGCGGACATGCAGATAGGTCAAAGGGCAGGAAATAGACTAAACCCCCAGATATAAGGATTCACACTCAATGCTGCCGCCACAGATACTAAATTACTAGACTGGAAAGTTGATGTTTGTGACACAAAGTGGCACAGCTAGTCTGTTATATCTAGTAATTTTGTATTTGTAACTCATATCAGACATTAAAAATATGAGCAGAACTGTGAAGCACAAATAGGCATTTAGGTATGTTATTTGGCTCACAGTTGTTCATTTCAGGAGCCTTGCCATAGGGATTTAGTGATTCAAATAAGGCAAGAATTGGCCTTTGAATAAAATGAGTATAAAAGGCTTTATACAAATGACTTTGTAATTTATACACGAACACACAAACGAGCACACACCACTGCAGCTCAGAAAGCAATCTACAGAGAAAGTCACTTAAATGAGAGGCACTGTCCTGGGCCTGATTACAGTTCAAAGCTAAGCTGTGGCCTGTTCATTTAGTATTTTGTTGTCTAAGAAATTACTTTTTCAATTTTTATTTTTATTTATATTTTGAAAAAAGCACACTTGTACTCTGGAATGGTACATAATATCTGTGAAAGGCAGTTAAAGTAATCAAATATAATTAATTGATTAATTAAACACTAATGAACAAAGTGTACCAAAATAAACTGAGAAATCTGGACAAACCACTGGCCGTGAAATAACAATCGTTTACAGTTCCAGCCAGCATGTCAATTCTATTGACAATATGAATCAATGTGGAGGTTTACATCCCTCATAGTGAGTCATTGTTTTTCCTTAGTTGTAGTTCATGTCAGCTGACCAGATTGTAAATTTGATGATATGTAACTCACACCTGGTCGAATTTATTTTAATTTGGGGTCGCTCAGGGAAAAAAAAAAAAAAAAAAAAAAGAATTTAAATTTTGTTTATGTGTCTGTAGCATAAATGTTTTATAAAAATGCAGCCCAAACAGCACAGAGTGGACACACAGGTAAAGAGATTCTGATTCAGTTATACTTGCCTCTTTAATTTTCTAGGGAAAAGATTTGGTGAGAACAACAATTAGACAGATTGGGAGACACGCAGACTCAAAGACCACTAACAAATGTATTGAATTTGGGACAATCTAATACACAACAGACAGTGTTACAGACATACAAATATAACAAATGGATACACAACACAAAACAATAGCTGTAGCTTAAAATTATTCAAGTAACACTTAAGGAAACATTAAATTTAAAATGCTTCATGCAGGTCTGTCTCTTAAAATGTTGTAGTCCGTATTTTTGTGTCTTTGAATGAAGGTGTGCTTTGGGTATTATAGATCTGAGGTAATGCATTTCCAGCTAGGTGACTCACTGTGTTTGCAAATCAAGTAAAAACAGATGAAATGAATACATCTTATGGTCACCATATACACTTTTTACCAGTACAAAACACAAAAATAATAAGTAAACAGTTGTCTTGCAATAAATAAATGTTTATTTTGAAGTCTGTCATTATATACCTTTGTAGATTATTAAGGAGTTAGGTTGTAAAATATGAAGTGATTTGTTTGCTTAGGAAAAAAATGGTAAATATACATTAATATATCTATAACAGTATGTGAATAAAGGGAAGCTGAACTGGACTAAACTAATTCAGGACTCTGAAGGTGGGATTATTGCAAGACATTGTGAGAGTAACGGAGAAAAAGATGTGAAGTGTACTTACATTGACTTCAGTGATAGCGATATCAACAACGCTACCCACTACAATTAAGGCATCAAAAGTGTTCCATGCATCAGTGAAATAGTGCTGTGTCCAAGAGGAGGGAAGAGAAGAGGGGACAGGAAGAAAGGAAAAAGGAGAGTAAAAGGAAAAGTTCAGTTTGGTGATTCCAAGAATTCCCATGGAATTGCACCAGTACAGGACAGACGTGTGAGGGTCCTTTCCAGCTTGCCACATAATGGATCATCAAAGGAGGCAGTGTCACATGGCAGAGGGACCAGAAAGATGGCTCACGCCTAGTCTGATTTCTGATCGAAACAGAATTGTGACAGAATTGAGGTTTCCCTGAGGGCAAGGCCTCCAGCAAGCCGTGAGAGACAGCAGATAACTAAGGACAACAGCTTCAGTAAAGCACAGGTTCAGCGGTTTACTCCAGGAGTACAAGAGACGGCTGACAGTGGCTTCAAGCATTGCTATACTTACATCCATCTGGCCGAGGGTAATGTCTACAAGGCTCCCAACCACCACTAGGGCATCAAACACATTCCACGCTTCCCCAAAATAACCCTGTGTAATGTAGGAAGTGATGGCAGCAGCAGACCAAATAGGTAGTGTGAGTCACAGGGGTTGTCAAAATGTTTCCAAACACGCAGCGAAGAGACACACAGAAAGGAGCACCCAGAAGTGAACAGGAAATTTGGCCTTTTATGGCAAAGAGTGCCTTTACTGATCTGGGACCCTGGCAGGGGATGGGGAGTTCATAATAAACGTATCAATGGCTACTCCTATCATGCCGATGTTGCTCAAAAGTTTTTAAATGGGTCCAGGTGACAGGCAAGGTAATCATCCAGAGTTCATTAGGTTAGACATTATAGGGACATTGTAGGAACATGCATGTAATTTTAGGGGCACGGCATGCAAAAAATATTTCACAATAAAGAGGTAATCAAGGAAAAAACAAACTAACCACACATATCAAGGTGAGGTTTTTGCCTGTAATGAGTGCATTTGTTTAGATGAGTTATGTGCATTTGTGATATGGCTTCATGGAAGAAACATCTGGGCATATGCCAGAAAGTTTGGGGATTATCGGTTGCTGCTGCCCTGCAGTCTTAGCGGAAAATGCTCTCACAAAGGCAAACGCACATACACAGCACATCCCAGACTCTGCCACTGCACTACATCAACTTACAAGTGTTCGTTCCTTCTTTGGCACAAAGAGCTGTGACAAGATGTTACAAACTTTTTAAAGCTTACATCGCTGGTGAATATGATTCAGAGTCCAACATCTTAATATCTTAACGAGGGCCTTTAGCCATGCCTGCCAGCTGTAATGGTGTCATGGTATTTATGCATTGTCCGGCTTAACGCAAATGTGACATTGTCTGCATTATGAAATCATTTGTAGGAATAAAAAGATTTGCAGCTGTCCTTTCAGGTGAGACGACATGTAGCATACCTGAGGTTTATAGGCAATGATTTTAATGACCATCTCTACAGTGAAGACGGTGGTGAAGATCATGTTCAGGATGTCCATGACATGACTGAATTCCTCTGACTGGCCGTAGTGCTGGAGAGAGAACAGATAAATTCCCAAGACTGATGGCAAAGCACAAGAAATAATGAAGATCTACAGCTAAAATATCCCTGAACAAGTCTGATCTTCATCACTATCCAGTTACCAAAATGCAGTTAAGACTGTCCGGAAGTACTGGAATTCCAGTGAACTGGCCTAAAGTGACTAACTCTTGCGCTGACTGGATGATGCAAACAGGCAAGACTTCTGTATCAAGAGAGCTGCAAAGGAAAGCAGATCTCACCTGCACTGCCAGGGACACTGTGTTGAGTAGGATGAGTACAAACATGACGTATTCAAAGAATTCAGAGTTGACCGCATACCAGAACTTGTACTGGTAGGGATTCTTAGGAATAAAAAAGGGTAGGGGACTAGCCTTTAGGGCAAATTCCACACATTGACGCTGTGGTAGGATAAAAAAAAAATCATTAACAATCTCACACAGGCATGTACACAACTATAAAAGCTTCCAAGATGCTTATATGACTCACAAAACAAACACATTAGCTTCAATATAGCTATCTAACATTTCTCACAGTATGTATTAATTACTTTCCTCTTTATTGTGACTGTTAGCATTAATCAAAATGAATATCAATATTGACTACTATTGACTTTGATATTAGTGACATTAGTCATACCTGTATTTACATGCAGTGAGAGAAACTATGACATGCTGCTAACTTGTCAAGAAGTGGTTACGCAAACCTGGACACATAATCAGAGTCTGACCTGGTTTTTGTCCAGCTCACAGTTTTCATATTCTTTTTCACCCTGCTCCTGGAAGGTGACAATGACGAAACCCACAAAGATGTTCATCATGAAGAAGGCAATGATGATGATGTAGATGATGAAGAAGACGGAGATTTCCACACGGTAATTGAATTTTGGGCCCCTATTCTCCTGATAGGAATCGATGGCCTTGTAGAGCAAACTGAAAGGAGGCAGGTGCAGAATAACATACTTGACCAACAGAGGGCAGCAGAGACCTAAGGTTTGTAGAGTGACAGCTCCCTGGTCATCCACACAATTTGTGTATTTACAGTATAGACATACCACTACGGTGTGTGCCAATATAGGGATCACTGTGAATATAGTATGTGCATGCATCACGTATGTACATGCATGTCGGACCTGTGTGTTTATGTTTCAACCCAATCCTTACTCTGGCCAACCCTCGAAGGTGGACACAGTGAAGAGTGCCATCATGGCCATCAAGACGTTGTCAAAGTTGAAGTCGCCGTTGACCCACTGCCTCTGGCGAATTAATGGCTTGTTCAACTCCCCATCCTTGTACATAATGAAGGTTCCCCTGTGAAAAGGCAGTCTTATAGCTGAGCCCACTGCAAGCCAGACTTGGCAACCACTGACATCTGTAATGCTATTGGATGCTAACGACTATCAAGGCCCATACCATGAGGCTATCATACTTACTTGCACTCCTCTGGAGTTGTCTTTGTCTCATCTGTGCAACTGAAGAATTTCCCCTGTAAGATACAGTACATGGGCTGATGCCAAATTTGTGGCATTGTCCCTGAACAAAGCCTCAGGGACGCCTATCAGGGCAAAACTGCAAGCTTTATATACTGACAGTGACTTTGCACTGACCTTGAAGAGCTGCACTCCAATGCAGGCAAACATGAATTGCAACAGCGTGGTGACTATCATGATGTTGCCAATAGTCTTGATGGCCACAAACACACATTGAACCACATTCTGCAAATTGAGGCAGGCAAGAGAGGTGGTTAGGGGTGTGCTGGTTAAGAGATGTGTGGCACTGCGGGTTAGCTCTAAGATCAGAAGGTGACTGGTTCAAATCCTGTGGGTGGCAAAATTGTCACATCCCCAATGTGTCATTGATCAATATGCCTAAACCTGAAAAATGCTCAAGAGGTGCTAGATGAATGCCTGATCTTGTGCTTTGACCCCAAGTTTAGTTCTCACCTGTATTTGTATTTATATTTCAAATGAAAGCAAGACAGGATATGCAAACTATAGAATTCCTTTGTACCTGTTCTCATACAATGACAAAGTATTATTTGATCAAGGAACTGGCTTTGAAATGAGACTTGTAGGTCTCCTGTGAATTCCTTGCCATAATATGGTGGACCATAAAGGCACTTGGATCACTGTATGCTCTGTGTGCCTAAGGATGGGGAGCTCATGCCTTGAGGCCCTTGGCTCTGTTGATGGCTCGCAGTGGCCGGAGCACTCGCATGATACGCAGAATCTTCAACCCCGACACCGCAGAAGACCTGTCAACCATACACTGTATCAGATGCAGGAAAGGGTAATGGCCATTCACAGTCCACAGCAGTGTCACTCAGAGGTCCATCAGATCATTAGAGCGATCTGATTTACAATCGTCAAAGCTTCTCCTGTTTCTGAAGATTGGCAGCTCTTTGGACCTTCATATTACTGGATCTGTGCAAATTTATGGAGAGGTCATGGTACAGGAGATACTTACTGGAACATGAAAGATATCAGCGACACTCCTACAACAACAATGTCTAAAAGGTTGAAAGGGCTTCTGCAGAAAGCACCTTCATGTAGAAAAGCCCCAAAGGTCGTCATCTGTGGAATAAGGACACAAATATATGGGTCCAGAGTGTGTCTCAGTTAGAGCATGGTCCTACAGAAGTCCCCATAATGACATACGCCAATTCACAGCCTCTTCCAGACATACAATGGCATAGTTCATCCAGTGTAAAATTTTTAAATCTCAGCTTGGAGCTTCACTGCAAAGGAGACCCACTGTTTCCTCTGAGCTGCCGAACCTGGGCTTCACGTAGCATGAATGTGTTACTGAGTTATTCATTTTGCATTTTCCAAGCAAAGGTCATGGCTATGGGGCATGCGATTTGTCGCTAAGCTAACGTAACGACACTGAAACAATACCTCATGATTCATGAACTAATTACTGTCTTGGCATTTTAAGCGCGTTTTAAGCACACTCTAGTTTTTCGTGTCACACCTCAAACAGAGGAGGCAGAGAACAGAGAGTGAAATAAACAACATAAAAAGTCACCAGGTGGATATAAGTAACATGAGCAGCAGAATCTCTTCAGTAACTCAAGGGGTCACCCTTAATGATACACACATCTCTACCAAGGAGGTTTTGCTGCCCAGTGCTGTTAATGGTGTAGTCCATTTAAATCCAATTAACAGTGAGGAGAAAGTAGGAAAGCTCATGCTGAAACCACGAGCCCCCTCCTTTACAGCTACATGGATAAGTGTCGAAAAACTCTACAGTCTGGTCCTAGAATATTCTGCCAAAGCAATAACATTCAGGCCAGAGTGCAGCCAAACAGATTTTTTTAACCATGGTCTGTTACTTCCCTCAAAGAAGAGTATTTATATAGATTTCCCCCCCTGCAATAGTGGATCTATGGTTTCAAAAAGTATGGCATCAGGTCCAAACTGAATCCCTGAGAATGGCCTGGCAGACCATATAACTTTTGTTCCAAGCACTGTGCCAGGAGGGGGCGCTGGTGTACTGAATTAAAAGAGGTGCCATGGCAAGTGAGAAAACAAGCCAGGTTCCACTGAGAGGCAGGTGACATGAAGGGATATGCAGCATGGCCCTCATTGTAAAAAACAGTTACCTTCAGCATGATTTCAAACGTAAACACAAGAGTGAAGACATAATCAGCATAGCCTATGATCTGGAAGGCAATCAGACAGTTAAATGGTTACTACACAAGTACTGGGATCACAAGACAGAAACAGGGAAAGAGCATTTACCTTCAACAGGATCTCAACAGTAAAGATTGCCGTGAAGACATAATCAAGGTAACCAAGTATCTGAAAAAGCAACACACGCATTTCACAAAAGTCCAGAGAAGACGTTACAGGAAAATGTCCCTCTGATGGAAACAGGCTGTAAGAAAATTTTACATGAAAGTTAATGCACTACAGTACTGGAACATTAAATAAAAATGCCAATTCCATCCTCTCTCGGCATTGACTTCACCCATGTAAGGGCCACCATCCTTAATTCAAAACAACACATAGATGGGGTTTAGATAAGTATCAATCCAAGAAAGGGTAATCTTCATTTGTTAAAACATGATAAACAAGAGATACAGAAAAACAAGATAACAGGTATAGAACATAGGTTGTATGCATTATTATATCTGTAATCAAAAAAGGTATTCCATAACAAAAAAAGATTGCTAACATGCAGGAATATATTTTTCGTAGTATACTGGTATTCTTTATGGAAATCATTTACATTAGAGAAGTTGTTTGTCATTTTTGGGCATTAGTGGTATTTTACTAAGAAACATTCTCACATTAAAGCAGTTACTCTGTGCTGTACCTTTAAAGTGAAAATGTGAGGATTCTAACACTGGAATGAAGAATATCAGAGTACTCACAATGTTCCTCCCAGAGTGGCTGCGGATAGGATCTTCAGCTGCCAGGGAGGCCGAGCTCAACATGATGAAGACGAGGATGATGTTGGTGAAGACTGGGTGATTGATGAGCGTGTGGCACGCCACCCGAATCCTGACCACCAAACAAGTGTCCCATTAGAGGATGGCAAATAGAAACCCTTCAAAATACACTCATTTTGTTTTCATTAAATGGATCAGAGGAACATTAATGCAATCAACTTAATATCATAATATTTAAAAATAGCAGAGTAACTCAAATATTATTGGATTGATGTGTTGTAACGTCCCTTAACTTTTGATTTCTCCAGCAAATAAGTGTAAAAATTTGCTTTTATTTGTAAAAAGTTGTAAAAAGCAAAAGTTACTTTCCAGAGAGAAAGGTCATCCAGGCAATTAAAAAAAAAAAAAAAAGAAAAATGTAAGCACTGTTTCAGTTACTCAGTGCTTCTAAAATTGCCCCATCAGATAACTAGATAAATATCGATGAAATAAAATTTTAAACCCATGAACAAAATAAGCTGTATTATTAACGTCTGCATGTGAACTTAGTGACTAACACCAAAGAAATACCAGTAAAGGAACAATCATATCACATTAATTGGGTATTAATAAAACGCTTGCCCAGAACAACAAAGACTATTGTGATCATCTTTAACGGTGACTGAGTACTAAATTTAATAAATATGAATTATACATTGTATACATACAATTTAGTAAAAAAAATATAAAACCCAAATTACATCACAAGTAAGGTGTTGAGCGTCAAAACAAAGATGCATAGTCTTATATTTTCTGAAAACTAAACAAACCCCCATATAAAGCAGTGATATACAAATGCTCAGGACTCTGTAAGAAACTGATATGGTGGCATATCTCTACCAAGTTAGTAGCACCAGTAAATCAGCTGGTTTTATGGCTACGGGGTGGTAGTCAGTTCTTGTTTGCAATATACTGTAACACATCCACAGCCAAAGGTGTTCTTGTATGAAAAGCAAATCACTGTACAGTACATACAGTAAGAACGTAAGAAATTTACAAAGGAGAGGAGGCCATTCGGCCCATCAGGCTTGTTTGGGGGGAACTTAACTAATAGCTCAGAGTTGTTAAAATCTTATCTAGCTCTGATTTAAAGGAACCCAGGGTTTTAGCTTC
>JAODKE010000138.1:13771916-13792526 GCA_026779605.1 Mormyrus hasselquistii | reverse complement strand
AAGACATTCCTCTAAGACCAGGAATCATTCTCGTAGCCCTCCGTTGCACCTTTTCTAAGGCAGTAATGTCCTTCTTAAGGTATGGTGACCAAACCTGCACACAATATTCTAGGTGGTGTCTTAACAAGGAATTATATAAATGTAACATCACCTCCCTTGACTTAAACTCCACACACCTAGATATATAATCCAACATTCTATTGGCTGTTTTTATTGCTTCCCCACACTGGCGAGAGTGGGACATGGAAGCATTAACATAGACACTGAGATCTTTGTTGTAATCAGCTACCTTTATTTCAGTGGAACCCATAAAATATCTGTACTTTATATTTCTGCTCCTGGCATGGATTACCTTACATTTATCTGTGTTGTATTTCATCAGTCCAATCGCTAATTAAATCCAGATCCCATTTTAGCGCCTCTGCTGCAAGATCGGTATCTGCTATACCACCCACCTTGGTGTTGTCTGCAAATTTAACAAGTTTACTGCTTGTATTGCTGTCAATATTATTAATGTAAATTAGGAACAATAGTGGTCCTAAAATTGAACTCTGTGGTACACCACTATGAACGCAGGCCCACTGTGACATTGTGCCTCTAATAACTACTCGCTGCTTCCTGTCAGTTAACTATTTTTCGATCCAAGCAGCCACAGTTCCTAAAATCCCTGCAGCTTTGAACTTAAGCAAGAGCCATTTGTGGGGGACAACATCAGAGGCCTTCAGGAAATCTAAGTAGATCACATTGTAGACCTTTTTTGTGATCAATTTCACTTGTAGCTTCCTCAAAGAACTCAAGTAGATTTGTTAAACAGGATCCATATCACCTAAATCCATGTTGGCTATTCCTCAGAATGTTATTTGCATCCAAGTAATATTAAAGTTAGTTCTAAATGGTGGTAAGTTACTTGTGTTCTCTACTGTGAACACCCGTGTAAAATAATTAATTGTTAATCATTAAACTCATTCATTATATCAATTTCATTTTCAATTATAAGGCCCTTACTATCCTGCAAATTAGTGATTTCAGCTTTTAGTGGTCTGTGGTAAGTTACTCATGATCTCTTCTATGAACACCTGTGAAAAATAATCATTAAACTCACAATCCAATTATAATGAACTTTAATGGACTTGGATCTGGCAACACATTCCTTTATATCCAAAGTACGTTTTATCCAGAGTTGCTGTATGGCCAGAACACAACTACAGGACACCATTTACTCATGCCACACCCCAGCAGACACAGTTGTGGTATAGATTATTATATTGTACCTGTAGTACAGTAATTTAACTTGCCCAGAACACAACTACAGGACACCATTTACTCATGCCACACCCCAGCAGACACAGTTGTGGTATGGTTTATTATATTGTACCTGTAGTAATTTAACTTTACATGACTATTGGAAGTATATATGGCCTATAAGTGGTTATACATGGTTATATAGTACAGTAGTAACCTTAACCCCAATGCTTACTGCAGCCCTCCAGCTGCGAGCGACGTCTGCCGACACACAGCATGTCTGATGATGGACAGCCACACAGACCAATCAGTGTTGCCTGCTGTTATGTCATGTCTATTTATAGAGCATGACTATTAATAATCCCTGACTATGTATCTGCACTGGATATCACCGGCATGCCACACCCCTTGTAGGCAAAACCTGCATGTCCGTTATAGCTGAACAAAACTACAGCTAAAAGTGACCCTGGGGACCAAATTGTTTGTAAGTTATAAGCGAAATTCTGATATATGCGAGTCCGCTATATCTGATGCTTTTTCTGCAGGTCCTCGTCCGTTACAGACGATATTCTGTTATAAGCGAGTCCACTATAACGAGATTATATTGTATTTAAATTTCCGAAGAGGGTAAAGAATAGTTTGTAAGGTTGCCTTACAAATGGTTACGTGAAATATCACCAAACTGGGTAAATATAAAGAGAAGACCCTGAAGAAACACTAAGTGGCACTGTGGGCTCACATCCCCAGGGATGAGGGTTCAAATCCCACCCAAGTGTGTGTGTGTGTGTATGTGTATGTATGTATGTGTGTGGAGTTTGCATGTATTTCCTATGCTGTGCAGGTTTCACTTGGTTCTAAAGTTTCCTCCCACAGTTCAAAAACCTATGGCATTATGTTAGTTTGTATTTGTACACTGCAATTGACTGACAACACATGTGGTGAGGACAGACTGAACACATACAAGCTGCACACCCTATGTGCCTGAGGCAGAACAAAACCCATGTGTCATCAACCACAGTCTGATCATAGTCATAGGTGGCTGTCAGAAGCACATTTATTCGTGATGTTGGTGCATCACCTTTGAATCCTGTAGACTCTAGGTACCTTGGGTACCCATGAGGGATTTTTCAAGCTGCGTGTTCCCTGATCAGCACTCCTTTCAATGTAGTTGTCCTTTCCTTGTGTGTGTTCCACCTTAGCCGATACCCTCAGCATATGTGCTAGTGAAGTTTCCAATTCTACCTGTAATGACCCCAAACTGTTTTTGTCCAGACACTTATCTATATAGGGTAATCAAGGGCATTGGAAGGGTATGAATACCCTCGAAGATTCAGTGGTCCTACAGATTTGGGGAATGATCACCGAAGTCTATCAAGGGAGCCCGAGGTGATATTTTTCCAGGGGACCCAGAATTTCGACTTACATCCCTAATGGTAATTTATTACCATTTCTGGACCTTTTGCAAACTGTCACCATACATTACCATAACTAACCATTTGGTAAAGATTTCATATACATATTCACAGTTGGGCCAAAGGCAGGGTCCTTAAAATGTGTGTTTCTGGAAGATCTCGGCCCATGATGGTTAGAAAACCACAATTTTTCATACTTTAGCAGCATTTTCCCCACTTTCCAACAGCCTGTTCTTTCAGCCTAACGCCCCAAATTAGGGTTGGCAAACTGAGGTTAGAGTTAGGGTTAGAAAAAGTATGGCATTTATAGCCATTAAAATGTGTGTTTCTGTCGGATCTGGGCCCATGATGGTTAGGAAACTGCAATTTGCCATACTTTAGTAGCATTTTTCCTACTTTCCAACAGCATGTAGTTTCACCCTAAAGCCCCGAATTAGGGCTTGCAAAGTGAACCTAGGGTTAGGGTTAGAAAAAGTATGGCATTTATAGCCATCAAAATGTATGTTTCTGGTAGATCTGAGCCCATGATGGTTAGGAAACCACAATTTTTCATACTTTACTAGCATTTCCCCACTTTCCAACAGCCTGTTGTTTCAGACTAACGCCCCAAATTAGGGTTGGAAAACTGAGGCTAGGGTTAGGGTTACAAAAAGTATGGCATTTATAACCATTAAAACGTGTGTTTCTGGTAGATCTGGGCCCATGATGGTTAGGAAACTGCAATTTTCTATACTTTAGTAGCAATATTCCTACTTTCCAATAGCCTGTAGTTTCAGCCTAAAGCCCCGAAATACAGTTTGCAAAGTGAACCTAGGGTTAAGGTTAGAAAAAGTATGGCATTTATAGGCATTAAAATGTGTGTTTCTGGTAGATCTAAGCCCATGATGGTTAGGAAACCACAATTTTTCATACTTTAGTAGCATTTCCCCACTTTTCAACAGCCTGTTGTTTCAGACTAACGCCCCAAATTAGGGTTGGCAAACTGAGGCTAGGGTTAGGGTTAGAAAAAGTATGGCATTTATAACCATCAAAATGTGTGTTTCTGGCAGATCTGAGCCCATAATGGTTAGGAAACTGCAATTTTCCATACTTTAGTAGCATTATTCCTACTTTCCAATAGCCTGTAGTTTCAGCCTAAAGCTCCGAAATACGGTTTGCAAAGTGAACCTAGGGTTAAGGTTAGAAAAAGTATGGCATTTATAGGCATTAAAATGTGTGTTTCTGGCAGTTCTGGGCCCATGATGGTTAGGAAACCACAATATTCCATAATTTAGTAGCATTTTCTCCACTTTCCAACAGCCTGTTGTTTCAGCCTAATGCCCCCAATTAGGGTTGGCAAACAGAGGCTAGGGTTAGGGTTAGAAAAAGAATGGCATTTATAGCCATTAAAACGTGTGTTTCTGGTAGATCTGGGCCCATGATGGTTAGGAAACTGCAATTTTCCATACTTTAGTAGCATTTTACCTACTTTCCAACAGCCTGTTCTTTCAGCCTAACGCCCCAAATTAGGGTTGGCAAACTGAGGCTAGGGTTAGGGTTAGAAAAAGTATGGCATTTATAGCTATTAAAATGTGTGTTTCTGGCAGATCTGTGCCCATTATGGTTAGGAAACCACAATTTAGTAGCATTTTCCCCACTTTCCAACAGCCTGTTGTTTCAACCTAAAGCCCCGAATTAGGGTTTGCAAAGTGAACCTAGGGTTAGGGTTAGAAAAGTGTGGCATTTATAGCCATTAACTCCCAGTTGGTCTCTCAACATTTGAGTGTCTGCTTTCTCCAAAAAAATATGTCACTTTGGATGAAAGCACCTGTTAAATAAATAAAATCCTCTCATGATTTGTTATTGGATAGCTTTATTTCAAAGACACCTGAGGCATGACCTATGCATGTAAGGTTCCTTTGACTAGAACTGAAATTTGGGCGTTCCAGCCCAGCATTGTCCCATGAGAATCTGCATTGGTCCACCATGCAAGACATCCAGCCAGTTCTGGGAAGCACTGGAGCTAGCTTTGGGCCGAAATCCCTGTGGGGTCAGTGCTCTGATGAATTTAGACCGTTCTATTGGCCAAAGGGTAAGTGGAATGAGGATGGTGTATTTAATGTACTCCGAACATATTTTTAAATAACATACAGACTTTGGAGCACTTGGGGTTAAATGCAGAATAGTGACACTGCTTTGCCAGCCATGACACTTGAACAAGCTACCATGGGCACAGAGCCCTAACCTACAGAGCTGGATCAATAAAGTATCAATTATTAATTACAATTACTAATGATGGTGGCGCAGGAGGTAGTGCTATCATTTGGCAACCAGAGGGTTGCAGGTTTGAGCCCTGATTCCTCCTGACACCATCAAAGTGTCCTTGAGCAAGACACTGAACTCCTAATTGCTCCCGGTGAGCAGGTTGGTGCCTTGCATGGCAGCCTTTGCCACTGGTGTGTGAATGTGTGGTATGCATGGGTGAATGTGAGGCACGTATTGTAAAGCGCTTTGAGTACTTGTAGGAGTAGAAAAGTGCTATATAAATGCAGTCCATTTACCATATTATTATTCTACACCACTGGTATGTTTCCTGAACCAATTCATGTTAAGTTCCCCATTTAAACATACAACAGCAGGACCCCCCCAAGGTCATTTTGTTATGCATTGCAGGACATAGGATATAGGAGCAGGTGTTAGGGAAATACAAAACAAGTTTTATTTTAACAAGAAACAGACTAGGAAGTAATGGGATCATGAGGAAAGGAAGCACAAGCAAGGAATAGCACATGGGCTAACAGGGGCAGCATCATTAATGTCAGAACTGGGAAACACAGAACTAGGAAGCACCTTTCTACAAAGACTAACAAGGGAGCAAAATGAGAGGCAGCAGGAGTGCATCACACAAGGGCAGGAACGACAAATGCATAACACGAGCGGCTCATTAGAATAGGGAGAAATGGGAGGGCAGATAGGCAAGGCATAACACATACAAATAAATGTTCTTGACCAACACACCTTCTATGTGTACCAGCATATGTAGTAAGGTTGTGATTTCTTCTGTACTCACGGGTTGGTGTTGCTAAATATGAAGAATGCAGTTGGCTCAGGAATAGGGGTAATCTTCTCTGCCCTGACCAGGTCTGCAATGCGAGGCTTTGGCCCAGGTGGAAGACCTGTCTCATACTTGTCCCCTTCCTCTTCCTGCAATCACAAAGTAAAAACATGTTACATGATTAACATTCACTTCAACTACATGGACTCAGGAATAAGCGCAAACATCCACACAGAGTCCCATAAACATACCTGTCCTTCACCTTCATCCTCCTCACTGTGGAGAAAACAAACCAGTTGTGAGACTGACTTGTTGGCTATGTAACAGTAGCCAATCAGCATGAGAGAAACACATTCCAATTGCTGCCACAAGGGCCCTACTATGGAATTCTCTTCTCTTCCTTCTTTCCACCCCTTGCATCTGCCAGGTTGTCCACGGCAATGGCCAAGAATACATTCAGCAGGATATCTGTTGAAAACCATATTTAGGGAAAAACAAATTTAATGTCTTTGCATTGTACCTCTAACCCCTGGGCCAGGTTCAAACTCTGTCTTCAGGTCCAACAACTGAAGGATACAGTTTCCACAGATGAAGAGGACGACAAAGTAAAGGCAGACGATCATCCCTGTTCCTGGACCGCCAAATGCCATAATTCCATCATACATAACAGTGTTCCAATCTTCACCTGTCAAAATCTGCCCGCACAACAGCACAAGTTAGTCTACAACCTGCGCAACAGATCAATATAAAGACAGAAATCAGGCTGCCAATGCTCTCAATGTGGACGAATTTCCTCTCTAGAAGTACAGCTGGAGCGAATATAAGGACTCCTCCCATCTTCAAGCTCAGTTGAAACCCAGAAGTGCAAACCCAGGATCACCTGGAACACTGTGAGCAGAGCCTGTGGGAAGTTATCAAAGGAGCTCCTCTTCTTCTCCGACTCATCGAAGTTGAATTTGCCTCCAAACACTTGCATGCCCAGCAGGGCAAAGATTAGGATGAAAAGGAAGAGCAGCAGCAGTAGGGAGGCGATGGATTTCAGGGAGTTGAGCAAGGAGGCCACCAGTATGCTGAGTGCCTCCCAGTGGCTGGTGGACACAGGATAAAGGAGGGATAAAAGGAAAGTCACTCTTAGACCAGTTTTGTAAGTATGACATTCACACACTTTTGAGCAAGTACAGGACTATCTACCATCCTGTTGGCCATGGAGAGCAACTAAGCTCTTATTTCTTAAAAAATCTGAAATACATGCCACCTGCATAAAAATAAAAACACTAGCTATGATTGTCACTCATTCCTTTATAGTCCCCAAGAGGTTTCATATTATCTTTTGTTGTATTCCACCACCAGAAAACCAAACAGAAGAGCAAATTTCCAACATTAACTTAGTCCATTTTGTGTTGTTTTTAAGGTGAGACTGCCAGTGACATAGATTCAAGTGTTCTTCAGTTAAGCCCTTCATTAATTGAATCAAGTTTTCCAGTGGTGGAATGGAGTTCCAAGACCTGGGTGAGCACCAAGCTGTCACAAGCCAACAGATACCAAAAGCAGTTGAGTGAAGCCGATCCCGAGCTGTGGTAGGCGTACCGTGTGACCTTGAAGATGCGCATTAGGCGCACACAGCGAAACACAGAGATGCCAAGCGGACTCATGACTCCCTTGTCCACAAGGATCATTTCAGAAATGCCGCCGAAGACCACAAAGCAGTCAAAACGGTTGAACTGCGAAACGAAGTAGGCCTGAAAACCCAAGCTATACATCTTCAGCAGCATCTCGCATGTGAACATCGACAGAAGCACCTTGTTGGCTCCCTCTGAAAGGCAGGACATTCATTATTAGCACTACTATACTTCATCTGGTACTTCCATCCACTGCTGTAATGCACTAAAGACATTACAAATACTTTTACAGTATACATTCTATGTACAGTAGCATTAACTCTGTCTGCAAATTTATCTCCCCACAACCCAGATCAGGATAAGCAGTTGGAAGATAGACAGAATGACATCTTCCTCTATTTACTCCCTGAATCAGAAATAACTGGTCATCATTTTTTTTACTAATGTACCCAGTTCACTTGAAATTCTCACCCTGTATTTGCGATAGCCACTCTGGCTGGTTGTAATGCTCTGTGCAGATTGTGAGCGTGTTGAGAAAGACCAGGACGATCACCAGCCAATAGCAGGCGACTGATTTGACAGCAAACCTGCACTTTTTGCGGATGAATCGGTTCCAGTGACACACTTTCCGACTAGGAAAAAAAATGAAAAGGGATATTGGTGTGGGTCACTACAAAAACACAAACAGACAAAAGGGATGTTGGTCATACTGACAGAATGCCTAAATACGACTGCACTAGCATGGCAGAGAGAGAGATACCTACAATACTCTTCTCCTTGTGTATATAGTTGCCTGCATTGCTTCTTTATCTTTAGCGACATAGGGCCCTATTTTACACCTGGGGCAAAAAAGCACCAGGCACAAGTGTCTTTGCTAGAATGAGCCCAACGCAGTTGTCATTTTCCTGCTCAGCATGCATGTCATTTAATAAGTAAATGCAGTACAGTTATCTGCTTTAATTTGAATCAGTCTCCAACCTTTTCTTCCAAAACTGCCCACAATGGACTTTGCTTTTAATCCTCCATATGAACTACACTAAGTATGCAAGTGTGTAAAAGTGAAGCATTACCACACATTAGTACAAACCTGCTCTGAAACTTCAATTTTCTGTCTGTCTTAAAATGAGGGGGAGCCAGAAGCATTTGTTGGCACATTGATTTTGTGAAATATCATTAATGTATACATCAAAATATTTAAAGTCTATCTTATAATGGGTAGTGTCAGGATCTCCAGCCAGTGGAGCTGCATGACATTTACGGCTCATTAATAGTATGGCTTTTTTGCAGCTGTTTAACCTAAAATAATTAAATACCTTGCAATCTATTTTGTCCTGCTCCCGCCCACACCTCATCATTCTCATCACATTCCCAACCACAAAGGAAAAATAATGTTTAGTTTATTTTCAAGCAAAAAATATAGACAAACCAGAAGCCTCAATAAATAGGCTACATTCAACATTTAACAGTTAAAACAGGGTACGCTTTAGACATAATACTAGTTTGTTGCATTTGTCACAACAAAAGGCAAGTGGTTCTCATTGTGGTCACTTATAATGACAAGGACCACCAAATATCTGATTTGCTCTTACTTAATCTGACTTAGTCCATGAATTTTTAAAGGTAACATTTTCTTTCACTCATGATCACATAAATAATAGTTTCATAAAATAACAAAAAATAGCAATAATTATCTATTTTAATTCTTTTCCTGCTTCCACAAACACACCAGTCACGTCCCGCCTGCTCCCACATTCAAAAATGAAAATTTGTCTGCAGATCACATGGCAATGCAGACCTCTACTTTGGTGGAATCCTGCTGTTGCTGTAGATGGTCTACTTGCTCACATGCATTTTTCCAAGAACAGATCTGTTTCCTGTGCAGAGAAGCATTCTTTTCTACTAATAATAATAATAATTGATACTTTATTAGTCCCCATGGGATTAATACTTTGCTACTACTGAGCAAAACTACCATGATAATAGCAATCCACCAAGGTGCAAGCACAACTGGTTCTTAAAGGAAATGGGAGAATGCACTCTGATTGGTTTACAGCATGTTACGCCCCAAACACAACTATTACTAACTGGAAGTATTAGTGTAATCATTTTTAGACCATGCGCCTGGTGCTGTGACTATATTTCTGCCACTAAACTAGCAAAAGTGTGTTGGCCATACCTTAAAAGAACTTGCACAGTGCACTTCAGGCCATGTGCTTCAGATGGTTAAAATTGGGTTCTTAATGTTAGTCATTAGACGTGTGCATTTCCAGCAAGGGTCAAAATATCACAAATACAAACACAGCAGTGCACCAATGCACACACACACACACACACACACACACACACACACACACACACAGAAACACGCACACTCACAAAACTACTTTAGGTGTATGGGATTTTGAACCAGTGTCAGACATATATATATATATATATATATATATATATATATATATATATATAATACCGACAGTTATGACCTTATTTCATAAATTGCAAAACCAAGCACAAAGTAAACCTCTTGTACTGACCCAATGTTTGACTTTGAAAACTTCTTACTGCAAAAATAAAGGAGATGACATTGTTAGGGTCAATGAGACAGCTGGAAAAACATAATAAAGTAATGGTACACACTGTGTTCCTGTGTTGCAGTATGCAACGTAGTTACCCTTGGGATTAATAAAGCATGTCATCAATTCACCCATCCATTCACCCACCCCTCTTTAGGTGCAGTGTTCAAAGTGTTTGAGGTAGGGTCTTAACTAACCACAGGGATCCAAAGCAAGTTGTCTTCTTGTCATGCTCCGATCCATCTGTTGGTGAAGAAAGAAAGTTTCTAGTCAAGCTGGGGGGCAGGGGAGGAATCCCTTTTACTCAGATCACACTGGAGTCATCAACAATGTCCAGGTCCCAAGTCGTAAACAACAACAATGGCACCTGATGCTGATGATGCAACTGTGCTAATGCTTCTGGACCCTTTGCAGCCTTTGACAGTTGTCAATTTAGATAACTACTTTAATTAAGTAAAGACCTGGATGAGTGAAAACTTTATCACTAAATGCATAGAACACCAAGGCTCTGCTGTTTGGAGGCAACTCTGCAGCTATGAATGCTATAATCTCTGCACTCCACTCTGAGGGGCTGAACATTTCCCTAGTAGATTAGAGTATCATAATGCTCTGTTATCTAGGAGCATACACTAAACATTAAACACCTCACAGTATATTTAAAATGCAGCAGCACAAATGGTCATCAGGAGATAGTTTGAACATATAACCCCTGCTCTTAGGACCTAACAGGCTTCCTGTTAGGTTCAGGACTGACTTCAAAGTTCTCCTTTGTACATACAGTATAAGGCACTTAGGTTGGCTGTTTCCACACCTTTAACAGAATTACTTCAAGTGTACAAGGCACATCGTCCACTCAAATCACAGTATGCAGGTTTTTTTGTCATTCCACATATAAAGTGCTAGTTGGTGGTAAAGTGTGCTACTACAGAGCCCTATATTATGGAATGGTATGCCAGCCTATGTTTGGGATGCCAAATTGGTCTCAGTCTTTAAATGTAGACTGAAGACCTATTACCAGTTTAGCTTACCTGCAACATATATCGTAACTATGGCTTCTGGTGCTTCTGAACATGCCATTTTCATCTACTATGCTTGTCCATTAATGTGCCTATGCATGTTGTGACCACCCATATTCTCAGCCGTCCTTCCCACATGTCCTAATAGTCTGATAGAGACCAGGGTAGGTTCAGTCCCATGGAAGGGTGACATCGTGGTTGACTTACGATCTGTAACATTGTGGGTGCTGACTTCAATCTGCCACCATACACAGGCCAGCATGGAAAACCGACTCGTTGAGGGACTGTGGACTCTTGACAGTTTACATCTTGCTTTTAGCAAATAAGCCCACTCTTTCTGTTTCAATAATGATAGCATGTCCAGGGGTGGGGGGCAGCCTGTTGATCTTGGACCCCCAGAGGGTATTTTTTGTCCCCACTAGGGAATTTTGGTTCCTCTCCTGCATTGTCATCTTTTTCTTTTTCTTTCTTTCTTTCTTTCTTTCTTTCTTTCTTTCTTTCTTTCTTTCTTTCTTTTCCTTTCCCCATTTCTTTATCATTCTGTTGTAATGTACCACAACACACCCATGTAAAGCACCTTGGGCGACTGTGAGATGCTAAATAAAAATAAATGGAACTGAACTAAACTAACTGGCACCATCCATCAGTCAGCTTTTAGAACATTACCATCACTCATCACCGGTCAGCTCCACAACATTACCATCACTCATCACCGGTCAGCCCCACAACATTACCATTACTTATCACCGGTCAGCCCCACAACATTACCATCACTCATCACCGGTCAGCTCCACAACATTACCATCAGTCAGCACCACAATCTAACCATCAGTCATGAAAAGCTGCATAGGTTAAAAGCTGGTTGACCTGGCATGTGACGCAAAAAACTCTGTTATGCACATGTATATGTGTTGCTTATAGAAAGAAAGATGGGATATGTAAAAACTAATGAATTTCCCACAGGATCAATAAAGGGCCACTATTCCTACCTGGATTCTTCCTTATGTAATTGCAATGGTTTAGAGTAAACGTGAATGTGGGGCACAGGTTTAGTTCCTGGTGAGTTGGTGACCTTGGTATGTTTCTGCATGTGAGCACGTCTATGCCTTGTTGTCTTTATGCGTGACAAAAGTGGTACATGTTTGCATGTGAGAACATGGGTGTTGGCGTGCATGTTTCTGTCTGTGAGTGTGTCTAATTATGGGTGCGTGTGTGCTTCTCAATAGTGCACTTAGATGAGTAATATTGTTAGTCTGGCTCAGTATGTGTCTGCATGTGATAAAACACTACAATTAAAACTACAAATTAAAATAATAAAAAAAAATCATTCAAAAAATCATTTGTGCATGCGTTTCTGTGTGTGTCCTGCTAATGCAACAGGCAGAGATTTGATATATTTCCATGAAAAGACAGAGGATGTGTTAAGTATGACGTGCTCAAAAGTGATCGTTTGCATGGGAGAATCACTTTAGAATAGGGAAGCTCTTAGTATCACATTGACATTGTTATTGCCCCAACATCTGGCAGTGCTGGCCTACTGAACTCAAACAGGCTTAAACAGCAGACCCATAACTCACCTCCTTTCAGGCACTGAACAACCTTTTCTGCAGAGGACCTTTTACAATACATCTGGATTTCTGTAGCTCACCTGGCCTTCATTTTCATGTTTGACTAGAACAGAGATGTCAATACCCTCTGCAGAGGATTCTCTCCTACCTTATCATTTCTCATCAGTTCCACGAGTAGCCAAGCATTTCCAACTTTTTTTGCAAAAGATCTTAAATTACAAACATTATGAGGAAAAAATGTGAACCCTGTTTAATTATCAGGAACTAGAATTTTTTTTTGTAACGTGGTCTGACTTTCATTTATTGGAAAAAACAGTTAATTATTAAAATATTTCAGTGAATTTATATATATTTTTACTTATTTATGAAACACATGAAGCATTTCCATATCTTTATACCAGTACCCAGTCATTTACTACAATGCATTGCAATAAAAGTGCAATGAAAGTAATTGTATTTTATGTCAAAATGTTTTCAAATATCATTTCCTGTCTCTTATAGAAGTATAAAATTTTAACTCCAAAAGACCGCTAAAAGCTGAAATCACTAATTTGCAGAATAGTAAGGGCCTTATAATTGAAAATGAAATTGATATAATAAATGAGTTGAATGATTAACAATTAATGATTTTACACGGGTGTTCACAGTAGAGAACACAAGTAATTTACCACCATTTAGTACGAATACAGCATGGTTAACTGTTGTATAACTGAGGCTGATGTGGTACAAAGCCTAGATAAGCTCAAAATAAATAAATCACAGGACCCTAAAGGTATATTGCCTATAGTTTTAAAAAAGATGAGAGATATTATTAACCAACTTTTAACTTTACTATTCCAGAAATCGTTATCTGCTGATGTGGTACCTTCTGATTGAATGCATGCTAATATAACACCCATATTCAAAAAAGGGGATAGAAGTAATCCAGCAGACTCTAGGCCAATCAGTTTAACTAGCATTACTGGAAAAATAATGGAAGGTATAATCCAAGTGAAAATGGTAGATTACTTGGATGCACATGGATGCAAATAACATTCTGAGGGATAGCCAATGTGGATTTAGGAGATGTACTTCCTGTTTAATTTACCTGAGTTGTTTGAGGAAGCTACAAGAGAAGTTGACCACAAAAAGGCCTACGATGTGATCTACTTAAATTTCCAAAAGGCCTTTGATGTTGTCCCCCACAAGATCTTCCTGCCCCATTCTCCTTGAGACTACATCTCCCACCCTATACCAGGGTAAGCAGGGCCATTCTATCACTACTGAGAGGTGAACCAGTAGGGAAATTACCCTATTCAGATGCACAAGCACCCGGGCAGTACTCACCCCGCTTG
Organism: Mormyrus hasselquistii; assembly: GCA_026779605.1. Classification (NCBI taxonomy): domain Eukaryota; kingdom Metazoa; phylum Chordata; class Actinopteri; order Osteoglossiformes; family Mormyridae; genus Mormyrus; species Mormyrus hasselquistii. Next base: position 13,778,731 of record JAODKE010000138.1, on the reverse strand, counting down.
GATGGATCGTCATCTGGATCGATGTCCTCAGCCTGGGTGATCCACTCCAAGTAACCCTTCAGGTCCTCATCAAACTGCTGCTCCTCTCGAATCCTCTGGAAGTCTCCACGTGCCACGTTCTTCTCACGCTCCTTGGAGAACTCTCTGCACAGAGTACAGTGCAGATCACATCATGTAACTTGTTCAACTTTAAACATTGTTTTATTCTTTGATTCACTTCTTCAGTCTTTCATTGACAGTGTTGTGCAAGTTACTGAAAACTAGTAATTGGTTACTAGTTACTTCATTCATAAGTAATTCAATGACTTTACCATTTATTGCATATAAACGTAATTAGTTACTGTACTAGGGAAAGGAACTTTTCCCTTATTAATGCATATATACCCAGACGGCACATACATGTTGCCAAGACATTGGGGTAGAATCAGAAGATCATTAAATGATCACTTTGCATTTAGTCCAATTAACATTTATTTGGATAGCATACATAGTATTTTTAACATTTCAGCAACTTATTAATTGAGATTGAACAATTAATAAGACATTGGTTAAGAGAGTAGTCAATTTCAATTAATGTCAGGGTTGGTGGCCGCCAATCCTTTCCCAAGTATTTCGTCCCTGTTTGCATAGGTTAATGGGTTGTTTGTGTGCATCAGAGGCTGAACCCCTCTGCTCATGGGTTCAAGGCTGGCCTGAGGCCAGCCTGACCTTCTGTTTATTTTATTCTTAGCTTTTGGTTTTGTTTTCCTAGGTCTTTGCTTTGTGTACCTGTATATAGTCTACCCTACTCATGTCTTACAGTTTTTTGCAATTGCTTAAACACTAAAATGAAAACTTCTCCACAATTAGCAAAACGTAACAGTCAAGGAGCAAAACACGCCCAAGATTTGTACAACTATAAGCACATTAACAGCTTCACACTTTTTGCAAAACACTAAACACACTTATATACCTTTGACATTGAAATCATATGATCATAATGTGACTTCCTTGAAGTATCAAATCAAAGGCTTTCAAATGAACACACCCATGAACCAATTGGTTGAACACAGCCACCAGGTGTGCACACACACAAGTGAATAATTATAGACACACCAATCAGGTCAACAAACACTATAAAAAGGCAAGAGGTCACCTGCATAACAGATGTACAATATACTGATCTACACAATGTAATCTTTTATTTCAGAGAGTTTTGCAAATGGATGCAGATGAAGTCCAGCATGAATTTATATACATTGATGCGGCTGGATTTAACCTGAGTTCAGTGAGAAGAAGAGGAAGAAATATCATTAGCCACAGGGCTATTGTCAGTATACCAGGGCAACATGGGGGTCACATTACCCTTTGTGCAGCCATATCACAGACTCGTCATGCCGAATTAGGTCCTTACAACACTGACCTTGTTCTTATATTTTTGAACAGATTACACCACATTATCACAGCCACAAACCAAAGGGACCAGATTAGATACATTGAACGTCTGGTACAATGTATCTTTTCATCATTCTGCTGAGATTCACAACTGGTTTCAACAACAACTGCAATTTACAGTTCTACACCTTCCACCATACTCCCCCTTCCTAAACCCCATTGAGTTGTTCTTCTCAGCATGGTGGTAGAAGGTGTATGATCTCCGGCCATATGTCCACATGTCACTCATCCAAGCTATGGAGGAAGCCTGTGACCACATCGATGTAACATCAATACAGGGATGGATTTGGCACTCCAGAAGATTCTTCCCATGTTGCCTTGCTAACGATAACATGATGTTGACGAGGCCCAGTGGCCAGACCCAGCTAGGCGGAGAGACGCAGATCATGTTTAGTGTGATGCTCTTTCTTTTCATGACTTACGTAATTACAAAAACTGTGGCATGAAGAGGAATAAATAATTGCATTGGTCTTCATAAAAAGTGTCATGTAGTGTTTACTAATACGTAAATGTATTTTAAGATAAGCACAAGAGTGTTTAACTGCATCAAAAAAAATCAGACCATATGATGAATTTGTTGGATGTTTTGATAAAAAATAGGGTTTTTGTAATAAATTTTAGAGTTTTGACTACAGTGTTCCATTTTGCAAATAATCTGAGGTGATGTGCTAATTGTGTGAAGTGTTTTACTAGTTGTGTGAAATGTTTTCAAAATTGTGCTTAAGCAATTGAAAAAAACTTGAACTAGTCTTTAGTGTTTCCTTGTGTAGTTGCCCCAGCGCTGTTTAATGATCTCTAGTTTCTTTTCCTCGTTAATTGTATTCCACCTCTAGCTTGTTGTCCCATGCCTTTTGTAATTGGTTAATTGCGCTGTAGTTCCCAACTGTCTTGCGTCATGTCTCGTTAGTTGTAGATTGAAGTGTCTGCCCTGTTTCTGATCCTTAGCTAGTCATTGTGTTTGTGGAGCTCTGTTCAGCTCTAGTTTTCCGTATGTAGCTTAAATCATTTGTGGTCAGATGCCTCATCTTGGATGAGTTAATGCTGGTGAAAATCATCCAGGATAAGTCAGTTTTTCCAAACGCAACTGTGTAGTAGATTAGTCTAGCTGGATCCATTCATATCTATATATATATATATATATAGGCGCATGCAATAGAAACCTTGATCGGCAAGTCTCTGTTTGGCTTTCACAAAACGATCAAATGGGTCGCAATTTTTCACGCAATCAAAGCAGGACCTTTTTATTAGATGGGTATGATGAATTCAAAGATTTAGTATGTACTAAAGGAAATGCATCAGAAGCAGCCCAATACTGAAAAGACGGCTGGCAAAAACTGTCGGACAAATTAAATGTGTAAGTAGTTTTTAGTTATTGTATTTATCACTTGAATATAGTTTCTGATGTTTAATTTTTTTTTGTCATACTGTAATTACAGATGAAATGCAAGCACAATCATGCAGAACACAGGATCAAGTTAGCGAAGTACAAACATGTAATAATAATATTAGTGTGTGTTTTTTAATTCTTTATAGAACTGTAATTTTTACTGTGTATACATTTATCTGCAATGGCAAAAAACGCATCTTTAATTGCCTACGCTTGCAGGAGTCCGGGAAAAACTGAAAGAAATATTTCAAGCCCAAACAGATTTTGTGAATTGCCTGGCAAACTGTACTCTTTGATATATTTTCCATGTCTCCTACAGTATACAAAAAAGTCCCGCTTGCAAAACATCTCAAGTGCACATTGTCTGTGTGGCTGTGAGAGCCCGACTTCATCTAGTTGGACTTCGACTATACGGAGCTAATAAACCTGTAAGATGTTATATTCCATCTCGGCTGAAGCGGTATCTTTCGAAAAGAATATCATCCGGCAACAATAAAGGATCTTGCCGATCGTGCAAAACCGTCTCAGTTTCGAAATTCCCTTATTTGTGCACCGATTGCAATTAGACACTCATCCATCAATGGCGAGGACGATGACTGAACGGCTTTCCATGCACGGACACTGATTAAGTGTGTGATCTAATCCTTGTTTACGTAGAACAAACCTGCTCCGAGTAGGTGTGAGAATTTGGATGTGTTGCTCTGACAACACATCCAACAAGAGTTTCGAAAAACTGACAGGTCCAGGATCATGCCAAATTGTAAAAAATAAGTTATCCGAGTGTTTGTTGTAATTTCTTTAGTTGACTGATTCTTATTATTCTACTAAACTCCTTTTACTGCCTTCACCATGCCCTGCCATAACAATAAAATTATTCTTAGAATATGTATGTGTTCATGAATCGTTACATGTACTCAGTACAATGTGTATTCTGTTAATCTACAGAAACAGCTGAATTGTTGAACTAACATTGTAGAACAAATGCTACAAATACTATGTAACCAGATCTTCCAAATAAAATACTACTTTAAATTATCACTCGCATTAATATGTATTTCGGCAAGTGCCTTTTTAAAACTAATTCTGCTTTAATCTGATCAGCATAACTGTTAGGTCTATTATTACTGGTTGTCATATTGTCAATATTTCACTGATTAAAAAATTATATATTTATTATTTTAAATTGTGTTTGGTATACAGTATGATTTTAAATTAAATGCCTACATGTGAGGTAAATGGAACAAATCTACCCTATTGTGTGTGTGTGTGTGTGTGTGTGTGTGTGTGTGAGTGTATGTGTGTGCATGACCTGAATTTGGGATATATAATAGCCTAATTTGGAAAACTAACAGTAAGCTAAATGTCGCATAGTTATCTCATTAATGCTGTGTTGCTGTTGAAATGCATTCCACAACCATGTCAGGGGAATGTCATCAAATCAATATTTGGTTGTCATGTCTCTGGGATGTTGTGAAAGAGAGTAAATTACCTCCTAGAGATACTTTGCTGATGGATTTTAAAGCATCGCAGAGACATCGTGCCTATGCGTGTATGCTGTCTGGGTAGTTATATTTTAGTGTTGCTGCTCTGACAATGAGACACATAACTCTCATTTATTCATTGTACCTAATATCATCCATTCATTGAACCACCGTAAGGTCAGATAATAAACAGGAAATTAGGGGAATAGGCTGCATTTGTCTAGTAATGTTTTCATGCAAAACAAAAGTAATGAATAATATAATATGCACATTTAAATTTCAGAACTTTTAACTGCATTATTTTAATTTGAAAAGGTAATTAGTTACATTACTTAAACAAAAGTACAGTCAGTCCTGCTACAATACGTTGCTGAAAAACCTCGTTTTCACTAAGATCACGGACTGCATTCATCCAACCTCACACCCTTAGACTTAATTTGAGGCGTAGTAAAGGATAAGGTTTTGGAGAGGAAGCCCCACACAGTGGATGAATTGAAGGAGTTCATCTTGCAAGCATTTGTGAACATTGATGTTAAAGTGTCACTGCATCAGAAACTAGCCCCAGAAATGTATTACTGTTGATGGAGACTAAATATGAACCCATCAGTACTGTAAAATAAGAACTGTATATCTACTTTTAAGAATAATTTTATGAAAATAAAAATTGTACTTTGTAAAATAGAAGCTTCATTTTGTAGAATAAAACCTGTATAACTACATTTAGCCCACTCTGTATATCATAAACATCTTCTATGGGTTGTACGAGTCTCATGTGAACCGTTTCAACAGAACATGCCGAACTCGCTAACCTGTCAATTGCCAAGACTGGAGAGCAGTGAGCCACCACCATGCAACTGGGCAAGTATACAGCACAAATACAACAGATTATGGTTTTAGTGTAGAGGCACTGAAGGCTACAGATAGTCTACAAAACAAAAATATAAATGAATAAAAAAGGTTGCTGTGTGTTTTATATGATAATTATGTTAAATATTTTTAAACTTTTAGAATATAAGACATTGAGCTGTGCAATGTGTGGATATACAAAAAATTCTAAAATTCTTTTAGATTTGAAAACTGGTTCAATCGGTCCACTGAAAATAACCTGTTTAAAAGGATCTTAAGGGCTTGAATCGAAGACAACTGGATTTCTTTTTTGTTTCTTCTTGATGTTTCACCTCTAATCGGAAAGGCTTCTTCAGTTATAAAATTCTGATGGGGAGTTGCAGGTACTTATCTAGTGGGGTCATCACCTTGAAAGTGCTATTGACACATCTGTCCAGTGGGACATTAGGGTCACTTGAGGCAAGGTGTGGATCAAGGAGTGAAACGTTGGTTCCACCTGAACCAAAGTGTGAACCATTTACAGGCGGTTGCCCTTCACATTTAAACTGCCTGGGGAGGGATCTCAAGACTGCATTATAGGCCTCTTACTCCCCTCTCAAACCATCTCTTTGTCCAAAATATGCACATTTGTATCTTCAGAGGAGTTGCCCCTTCTCTTTTACATGCAGATGTACAGATTAGTCTTGTCCTGATGTGCCGGCTATCCTGTGTTGTGCCATACGTCTGTGGAGTGGTTGCTTAGTCTCTTCTATGTATGAGTCCGAGCATTCCACACCACATTGCTCAGCTTGTTTTTAGGAGTTTTGTCCTTGGGATGAACCAGTCTCTTTTTGAGGGTGTTGCTCGGTCTGAAGTGCACTGGAATGCTTGGAGGAAATTTTCCCAGACAATCCTAACTCGTATGGGATGACAATGCTGTTCCGCCCGTTCTGTTCCTCATCGATTGATGCCTAAGGTTTATTTTCATACCTTTTTGTTGCCTTGATAAAGGCCCAGTTTTGATACCCTCATGTCTTCTTGATATTTGCAAAATTTTTATGTCCCCTACTTCTTGGAGGAAACTTTCTCTGCCTGGTAACCTACTGAATTGATATGCTCTGTCAAAGCTTCTACCTCTTGGCTTTTGATATTGACCTAGGTGTCGTCCATATATCTAAACCAGTGGCTTGGTGGTGTTCCGCTGAAAGAGCTCAAGGTTTTGCTTTCCACTTCCTCCATGTACAAAAAAAGTTGCCTTCAATTCAAGCCCTTGAGATTATCATGTCCTGGAATACTAAGAACCTACACAGACAGGCCATAATGCAGTTACAGGTTGATGGTTTACCTGCAAAGCATTGCTGCTTGTCGCACTTCCACCAGTGCCTTTCCATAAGTCCTCCTCAATCCACCTCTCTGGGCATAGGCGGGTCATCAGCTGGGGACCACCAGTCATTGATGTTTCGCTCCTTTAACCCCAGTACATCTCATGGTGGCGGAGCGATGACTGGGATTCCCCAGCCACCCCCTACTGATGCCCTAGGTATTATTTGACCCCCAATCCCTATCCTTTCTCCTCAACCACAGCCAAAAACTTCCCTGCTTCTTCTGCCGGCTCTTTGATGGCTCTGCGACGCCCCACTCCTGAGCATCCCATGTCTCTAAGGAGGCGCATCGTTGAAGATACAACG
>JAODKE010000138.1:13739132-13750677 GCA_026779605.1 Mormyrus hasselquistii | reverse complement strand
CGCGGAGGTGGGGGGGTGCGCCACCGGGGGGGCCGAGGGGGGGCGGGGGGGGGGGGGGGCTGGCCGCATGCTCACACCATAGCCCGCATCTCGCTTGAAACGGAAGGTTAAAAATGGTCCATTTCCCCACCTGGCTGTCCAGATACGCAAGGCTCCTTTGGAGGTGATGGGATAGAATCTCGTTCTAGCGTCGGAAGCAGGGAGGGGGGAAAATAGACAGCAGTCAGAGAGGATCGAGGTGGTGGGGGGGGGGGGGAGACGGCTTCCACGATGGCAGGGTCTGCAAACGCCACACCAGCGCTCAGCACAAACCACGTGCAAGGCACAAAAAGACGAACCGGAACATTCCAGACAGAGAACGACCATCGAAAACAAATGGGAACGACATGCTTCCTGCGCTCTGCAGGAGAGAGAACGACGACGGTCTGTTTTCACTGGTAAAAATGACCAAACACACACTCTCATAACCCAAAGGCACCAAAGAAAAGCAGCGTTGGGGGAAACAGGGACGCAAGCAGGGACATGCAGGCACACAGAAGATGCTCCAAGCTCACCCACTATTAACCCCCAAAGCCTGGGGCCCCCCCCCGGCCATTTCAGCTCAGTTTCAGGTGTGAATTTCGAAATCGAGTGTGAGCCGAAGGGGAGGCTCCCGTCACACGAGCCGTGTCTCGCTGGGCGTCACCGGGTTGCCGTCCGACACAGCGTGTACCCTCGGTGACCCCCGTGGGCCCAAACACCGGCCATCTGCAGGCCCCTTTCCACTTTAACGAGACCGAGATCACAGCTTGAATAAGATTCAGGGGGTTAATAGTGCAGTTATCAAAATATACAAAGGCACATGAAGCAGTGAGGAGACGAGGCACTCTGCCGTCGACTCCCAACAAGCCTGAGGTGTAGTGAGCTCTCCTTTGTGGTGCCCCCCCCCCTCCCCCCCACTTGGGGAGGGGGGGCGAGAGGCGGACCTTTGGGGTGGCGCCGTCGAGGTCGAGCTGCACCAGCTGTGCCAGTGTGTGTTCCCGCAGGCTGTTCAGCTCCGCCTGCTGCCGGCGCAGTTTGATGAGCAGGAGGGTCAGCTCCTCGGGCTGCGGTACAGGGAGGGTCCCAGACAGGACAGCCGGTTAGGGAGCGTCCGCCACCCCCCCCCCCCCCCCCCCCCCCGGGCCCGGATACTGTACATGCGGCGATACAGTGTGGAAGGGAGTCATACACTCATTGTATCCTCTCCTGATGCAAGCCAGCCCACAGCTGTTGTAACTGGCCCTCGAGATCCTGCACAATGGCGCTGGGTCTGAGCTGACGTCTGACATGATCCAACACATGTTCGATTGGGGAAAGATCGGGGACCTGGTTGGCCACAGGAAGACCTGAACATGATGCAGCCAGTCCATAGATTCACATGCCGTGTGTGGACGGCATTGTCTTGTTGAAAAACTGTATCAAGGTGCTGACTCAGGAGGAGCAAGAGATGCGGATGCAGGATTTCACTGATGTAGCGCTGAGCCATCAGGGTCCTCCAAATCACTACCAGAGATGACCTGAAGTTGTACCCTATGACCCTCTCCGCTCAGCGCCACCATACACACACAGGATGGTCATCCATGGCAACGCAAAACCAAGATTCATCGCTGAACCACGCGTCACTCAGCTATCTCTGAGCTGGTTTTAACGGCAGCCTACACATGGGACTGTGATTCTATAGTCTGGTAGATGCTAACCGTTGAGACACAATGCAGGATGACACGAGGTACTGTAGATAGTCCAATACCTATGTCCAGATGGCAGGCACAGATGTCATGTGGTTCTGTAATGCTTGGCACACAATACGATGATCCTGCCTTGTTGTGGTCTGTCTTGGATGACCTGAACCTTCACCACGTGTGTGGGTGCCCTTACGCCCCATTGGTCCCAACATCAAGCTACTATGATATCTGCATGCCCCACATAAGAACATATAAAATTAACAAATGAGAGGAGGCCATTTGGCCCATCAAGCTCGTTTGGGGAGAACTCAATAAATAGCTCAGACTTGTTAAAATCTTATATAGCTCTAATTTAAAGGAACCCAGGGTTTTAGCGTCCACTACACTAGCAGGAAGAATATTCCATACTCTAACTACATGCTGTGTAAAGAAATGCTTCCTCAAATTTGTTTTAAAATGTTCTCCCAGCCTCATGCAAACCCACAATGTGATCCCTATTAAACTCCGCCCAGTACTGGTAATGCTGTCTAATGTGTCTATGAGGCATCCTCTGTGTCTGGTGACTAGACGTGCCTGCTCCTTGCAAATCGAATCATTTATATATCCATTGCTGGTTTGCACGTGTATCAAGTTACATCCAAGTTGGACCATTACTTCTGGGTGCTTAACTATTTTTGTCACTGAGTGTATATATTTTTAAATAAACAACAATTACTATACATTTTCAAAACATGTAACATGTAATATACATAAAAAATCCTTATGTTTTGGGTAAAATCAGCTTCATGCTCACCCACTCTAGAGAACGTGCCCATTCCATGCAGCAGCATAGCCCATTATTGATACAAGAAATGTACATAACAACGTAAAATTAGCCAATCAGCCTCCTCAAATTGGATGTGTGAAGGCTGTATCATTTATCACCCAAAGCAGAGTCCTGTGCTGGCACATTGCCCAGACAAACCTGGCATTTGCCCAGGGCGCTTGACCACTAGGGCTGCACTAGGAGGGTTGCAATAGTTTTGAGCTGTTGCCCTGGCCCGCCATCTTACTGCATACAATGACACAAAATAATTTTATACAAAAACAAAATAAATTACATGATATAAAGATACACTAGCAGACCAAAAATTTTAGTCAGATGCAGCAGCCATTTTGTTCATATCCCTGCAAGCTTTACCAGAGATCTGATATAAATGCCACCGTGTCCATTTAATTGTTATTGTCAGTATTTTTGGTGAGTTTTGGAAAGATGTGCTTAATGTAGTGTTTGATGCCTGTGAGGGAGAAACCCACACTGGATTGACTTGTTTTATTCTTGATGAGCAACTGTACAGTATATGTATGTATAGTTGTTATGAAAATATGATTGACCATGACCAAAAATTTCTCTTCCATTTAGTTAGTGGTTGGGCATTTATCACACAATTTTGTTTGTTGTTTTATCATAATGACAGGTGGAAGCACTCAAATGGCTTTGATCAAAAGTTTACATACCCTTGAAATTTTGGCCTGATGATATATACACAAATTGACACACACAGGTTAATTAGGTATTAAGGGTAATTGTCCATATCTGCAACATGTTTGCTTGTAATTAGTAATTAGTGTCAGTGAGATTTTAGGCTCTTGACAGACACCTGCACATTTCAGCGATGGGGAAAGTAAAAGAACTGTCAAAGGACCTAATAGATGAGGTTGTTCAACTTTATAAAACACAAAAAGGATACAAAAAGATATCCAAAGAGTTGAGAATGCCAATCAGCTGTGTTGAAATTCTCATAAAGAAGTGGAAATTGAGAGGTTTTGTTGACACCAAGCCACAGTTAGACCAACAAAAATTTCAGCCAGGACTGCCAGGAAAATTGTTCAAGATGAAAAGAAAAAGCCACAAATAACTTCAGCTGACATCCAGGTTTCTCTACAGAAAAGTTGTATGGATATTTCAAGATGCACAATAAGGAGGCACTGGAAGAAAAATGGGCTGCGTGGTCAAGTTGCCAGGAGAAAACCATTACTGTGCCAATGTCACACAATAGCCCACATAAAATAGGCAAAACAGCACCTAGACAAGCATCAAAACTTGCTTTGAGACAAAAAAAAAGTAATTTGCAGTTAAGAGACCAAAATTGAACTTTATTTTCACAACCATAGACACTCTGTTTGGAGAGGAGTCAACAAGGCCTAAGGCCTATGATGAACAGTACACCATCCCTACTGTGAAGCATGGAGGTAGAAGGATGTTTTGAGAATGTGAGCTACAGCGGCATAAGGAATTTAATCAGAGTTGATGGTAAAATGAATGCAGAATGTTGCAGAGAATACTGGAAGACAATTTGTACTCATCAGCCTGGAAGCTGCGCATGGAATGCACTTGAACTTTCCAACATGACAGTGATCCCAAACACAAGGCCAAATCGACCCATCATTGGCTACAGCAGAAAAATATAAAGGTTCTGGAGTGGCCATCAGTCTCCTAACCTAAATATCATTCAGCCACTTGGGGGAGATTTCAAATGTGCAGTTCATGCAAGACAGCCCAAGAATTTACAGGAACTGGAGACCTTTTGCCAAGAACAATGGGCAGCTTTACTGACTGAGAAAATTAAGTCCCTCATCCACAACTATCACAAAAGACTACAAGCCATCATTGATGCTAAAGCAGGGAATACACAGTATTAAGAACTAAACAATTGAACAGGGACCAGCTCAGTATTTTCTTAATGTTATATTTTCTTTGATTGTGTTATTTGGAGATAGTTTCATTTGAATCCCATTTCCTTAAAGAATGGTACACATTTTACAAAATCTGCCAGGGTATGTAAACTTATGAGCACAACTGTATGGTGATAGTTGTTTTACATTTTGTTTTCTGAAAACTGCTGAAAATATAAATAAAAATATCCATTTAAAAAACGATATAAAGAGAGAATGGATATTACCGGATTTGGCCCACACACATTGAAATCTAAATGGCTGTGAGCCCTCCGCTGTTCGTTTCTAAGATATATATTCTTAAATAGACAAAAATAAATTAAGTAATCCTAATCACCCTTTCTAAAGAAGATGGTGTCTCTTAAATGCTGACTATTATAATGCATTATAAAGATATGGTTTATAATGCATTATAATACAAATATTATTACAAATATACAAATATATAATACAAATATATATACATATATATTTTTAAGGAAGTTTGTGTGTCTTACATAAAACATGAATTTAGCTCTTGGGATTTTGTACAATACATAGCTTAAACTCAGGTAGGCCAGCCTCTGTTAGTGTTACAGTACCAACTGTCCACACCCTTTTGAAATCATCAGTCATCAGTATAGCTGAATAATATGAGGACTTCCTACCTTTTAAATATTTTGGCTTTAAAGGCTTCATGTTTTTTTTTTTTTTTTTTTAAATCTATGACTACAGTCTCCAAATAATAGTGAGGGACACAGAGGAGCAGGTAGGGGGCACCATGGCTGCAAAGGATCTCCAGAGGCCCAGTGAAGTGTGCTGAATACCCACACGCAATGCGGGCTGTATTTGCACCAAAGCCAGGGAGAAAATGCATGGAGTTTTCTCTGCTACACTGTAAGACAGAGGCCACTCTAGCACAGAGATGGAGGCTCTAACTTCCTGATCTTCCACTGTAAACTGGTCTTTGCCTATGTTTACTGACTACCCCCGTTCCACTGACTACCACTGAGGTGTTACTCCACTTCCGATAAAAACACCCACATTACCACAGAAAGGATAACAGTTCATCAGCACTCAAATTGAATGCTGGGGCTCTGGTAAAAATATATCTGCAAATGCAAGGAAGACGCATAGAGATGGACACCTGCCTGAACAGCCAATGATGAGACAGAAAGCTTCCATAAATCATGTTAGTGGGATCTTTTCAAAGAAACTGTGACTTTTTACACATCACTAAACAATTCATTCAGTCAAAGTGACATTTTGAATGCCTGTAGGACTGGTGTTAATGCACTGGTGTTAATGCACTGGTGTTAATCTTGCACAATAGTAAATTTTGTGTCTTGAGTTCATTTGAATTACTGGACTGCTGAAATGGATCCCAGGATAACAGGTTACCGCACAATTAGTCAGGCAAGCAGACAACGCAGCCCTCCTGCGTCCCGAGCCACTCCTGCTCCGAGCCATGATAGCCTGGCACAATGTGTAGCTCATTTACACACTTGGCAGCATGCACCTGCCCTCCACACTGCTTAGCGGAGTGTGTAGGTGTTCAAGATGCAACCGTCTGGGGAAAATGCAAAGACAAACCCTTAGGAAGATGGACAGTGGGTAACACAGCAGCACCCTTTGCCTAGGACTGGAAATGCACATTTGTCTATCCCTCAGGCTTGGAGAAAATCGAATTACCACATTACCATGACTACTGCAGAGAAGCTCAGTTTACCTCCTTACTCAGTCAGAGCTCAGCCTCCTATATGTAAAACAGCCTGTACCCTGCTTTTGTATACATACAAGGATGAGGAGGTGCTGTTTGCAGGTGTAAGGGTCTATATGTGTGCAAACATGTAAGCAAAGTAATAAACACAATATGTACTGTTTTATCAAAGCAGAACCACTTGTAGATTTCTACATGTTAAGACTGGATGAAGGCATATTTTTGCACTTCAGGGCCAATTCAGCCATCGAGTATCAGGGCAGCGACTGTAATGCAGTGGCAAAAATGTATATTTTTCACAACTGTTCATGTGAAAGAGAATATCAATTGGTAACATTTAACTGTAAAATCAGACCCCAAGAATTTCATTATGCGATTCCTTAACTTTCATATTTGCATGGAAATCCACTAGTCTATATACGGTACTGCAAAAGCATGAAGGTTGTCTCACGTGTCAGTTATGTTTAATAAGATGCCAGGTGACTTATGTGGAACACCCCCTAGAATTCTTGAAATTCACTCATGGCTTTTGGTTTTGGTGCCTCCCCAAGATTTTGTCTGGCCCTATATGGTGCCCCTATGAAACATTTCTGGGAGTTCCACTGTCCAGGGCTTTCCACATCCACTAGTCCCTGAGGAATGTGCTTATTTACAGTGTGATGTGGGGGGTCACATGTGTAATATGCTGCCATGGATACCCCGGCCTTGACTGTGTGCTTCTGTGTGGATATTTACCATGAGCTGCTGGTGAGATTCTTTAACCTATCGCTGGCTTTGACATCACTTCACTGTGTCATACTGTACTAGGCTGTGCAGAGCGAGTCACATGACACATACAGGGCCTTAAGTCACCAGAGAGGACATTACTCACTCCCATGGAAAGCCAATACCACCTGAAAACTGGCCACGCTGTTTTATAGGTTTATTGACTTCCTCCTGACAAAAGGCCTCAAAATAGGCTGTCTTCTATGTATAGGCTTACTCGGAAGTGACAGTAACACTGTCCTGGTTTCACCAGCGTACAAAGTGCAGTTTAGTCCTGCGTCTTACTGGTATCTAATGCCCAGTCCTAGAGAAACTGCTCAGCTGGTGTCTACAGAAACACACCCAATGTCATTATATCTGGGTAGCAAAGTGATAACAGTAATACTTTCTATGAATGCCATGTCTATACGCCTACATGAACAAAATCATAACACATTATAATGCATTCATAAAACGTTATACATATGGCTATAAATATTTATAAAGGCATAACACGTTTTAGCCACGTTTATGAATGTTGTATGAAGCTCTCATCTATAATGCACTATAGATGTCTTCACAATGCTGTACAAAGCATTCTTAAGTCTTATACCCACTATTATAATGTATTAAAAAGATATTTAGTAAGGGATAAACCATGACGAGGTGTACGATTATATAAAAATTGTGTCAGGTGGCAAAGTTGGAGTAGATTGTTTTTGTATACTACTACATCTCAAAGTGGTTTATCCCATTTACACTAAGGCTAACATAAAATAATAACAGAATAAACTAGTCACAGTTAATTTCTCAAAAGAACATTATTTCTATTCACATTTTATAATATTCCAGTTTGCTCTTAAAGATATAGTCATAGGCATATGATGTCTGGTAAGGTTCCTCACAGGAAGCAGCAAGTTTTTGTGTACATATCTCAGGTCACTGCTTCTAGATTATGCCAGGTAGTCTACTTTTCATCCACAACACTTTACTAACAAATTTATGGCAAAATGGTTTAAATATATTATACTATGGTCTATTATTTGCAAAAAGTACCAGTTAGGTGTTTGTATTTTTATGTGTGCTTTTAAAGTGCTGCATTTGCAAAATGAAACAAAGTACGTTTTTTTTAATGAATTAATTTCCTTAAGTCAGCGTTTCTGACTTAATACTACTGAAATAAAGTAGAAACATTAGAAGTTTGGCAATATTGAACTCTTTTTACCCTAATTAGCCCCACTCCCACTCTTCACCCCTAAACTGTGAGCTATGAATGGGCCATTATCTAGTGGTACCTTTTGCAATCTTTGGCCAATTTATCCTGTTTTATGGATTTTGAAGGATAACAGATTTTGGTAACTGGACTCTGATCAAGGTATAAACACTGGTATCAGCATATTTTAAGAGGTGGGTGCTTTGAGACACATGTAAATATGCATCAGGGCATATTTCACCTTGTACCAAGTAGGAAACAATATTCAGTATTATTTGCAGTTTTTTTTAAATGATTTTAAATGTATAGAAAGTTTTACATTTTATAATATTAACATTTTTAAACAGTTTTCCCCCTTAAAAGCAACAAAATTCTACTATGATGAATGTGAAAAGAGCAACTTCTAGAGGACCAATGCTTGAGATGAGAAAATGTTTTTTAAACGATGTGAAAGTTTAATCTGTGTAGAAAGTGTTCTTAGTGTTCAGCGAATATACAGATGTACGGTAGCCACCTCAACTTTACCCTCCAAGTCAGCTGCCTGCCAAAAGCCAGCCAAAGGGAGAAACCCCCCTGCTTCTGGGGGAGTGCCTAAATTCTCATCTAAACCCGCCCATTCATTCACTTGCAGGGTGTTACCATGAGATAGCGCTTTCTTTACAAAAACACATTTTAGTTGTGGTCACAAGTTTACATACACAAGTACAACAGGTACCAACCAGAATCTTTTGGTAGCAAGCTTCTGGCATAATTCTGGCTGAATATTTGACCACTCTTCTTTGCAGAATTTCTAGTTCATTTAAACTAGTTGGGTTCCTGGCACGGGCTTTTAAGCATAACCCACAAATTTTCAGTAGGGTTGAGATCGGGGGTACTTCACAAAGCGGGATTTCTTGCTTAGCCGAATAACCTGTTGGAGTTAAACTGAAGACACAGCCGAAGTTTTTACAACACGAGAGTCAAACAGGGCTAGGTACTTGACTAGCAAGCATGCCGGTACATACTAATCCGGCGTTATGATATAATACAGTACATAGAAAAACCCCTCGGAAGTGTAAAGCCATCCCCTATGTCTATAAGCTTCAGAGCTCAAAGATCTTGGCTAGAAATGTTTATAATGTGATTTTTTTTACAATTTGGCAGCACCACTGAAAATAGGTTCTTGAAAAGTGTATGTTAGTATATTTTAACAAAAAAATTTAATAATCACATTCTAAATGATCTCAGATTATTGTTGCTGAGTTTGTGCTGAATCAAAGCATTTGTAGCACTTTGGAATAAATGTTTTTTAGATAGGTGAAATATTTTACAGTTTTTCCGAAATGCTGAAATATAAAAAATCATTTTGGGAACAAAACTGCCAATTGCCAAAAGTCATTTATTGAATCAGTCACTCGTTTGGCAAAACTTTAAACCGTGCTCACCTAGCTAGACAATTTGCAGCTCACCCTTTTTGCAAAACTCAAAACACATTTTGCGCTATAGTGAACTTTGATGCAAAATAGAAAACACAGGCCACAGAAGTTAAGCGCAGCCAGCACACAGTAGTCATTTAAACACAGAGACTCTAAACTGTTCACACACATTTCTAAACATTTGAAGAAGTCAGAGTGACTAGAACATAGAATACATGTCATAGGTGAATAGGAGCTGAATTTCGACGTCAGGGTACAAATGGGCCACACAGAGGATTCTTTCTGCATCACCCAACAAGGGATGGCATCACTAGACTCAGCCCTGAGACATGGTGATGAGGCAGAATGAATATTCTTCCGTGACTCTGGCTTGGCAGTTGCACAACATTTTCCTGTAATACTGTATGCCTCTCATTAGTTTACTTTATTTCCTTTGTCTTGCAGTTTCTAATTTACATGCCAATAACAGTTTTGACTGGTAGTGTTTTCATTTTTTTGCTGTAGTGTGTAATGACTGCTTAGTAGTGCTTATTTAACCGAATGGCTTGATGCATGATCTGAAAGCAGTGTTTGCTTTTGAGCAAAGATAATGTACTTTTGAGAAGATTGTTTGATTTTGCAAGACGAGTGAAAAGCTTTGTGAGTTTAGCTTGAATTTTAGGGTTTGTGCTTAGTGATTTGAGAATAGGAGAGGAGATTTTAAGAAATGTCTTAGCAATTCAGAAAAACTGTAATCCATCAAGGCATGTCAGACTGCTTTAAAAGTGGCTAAAGTGGCAAAGGTTTCTGCCAATATTGAGTACTGTACTAGGCAGTGCAGTATATGCAATTAAAATGCACCATTATCATTAAAATGTTGTATGATCTTCATATAACAATTAAAAACAATCAACCTGGTCACCACATTATGTTATACACATCAATATTATGGGAAAATTGATAAACTTAGGTTAGTTACCCATCACCCGAACACACAAAACAATAGGCAGTATTCCCCCTTCGTGCTGGAGCTCAGATTTCAACAACGCATTCACACATCGTTTTTTAATACTTCCCTCAGCCATCAGCAGCCTTTCACACTGTCCCGAGGCCGTTTTGCAGTACAAAATGGTATTTTCAGTGGTTTTTGTGATAAAAACATAAAGACTACGTTTTAAGATTGTCTTAATCTCCAAGCACACAATGTATTCAAATAAAGGGCTACAAATGAGGCAGAAGAGTAATATGTACTTTTGCATCTAAAAGAAAGGCAGAAAGAAAAAATACAATGAGGCATTATTTTATTTTATAAAGTACTGAAAAATACAGTATGATAAGTTTAATTTTCATATACCACACTGTCCCTCATTGCTCGACAATATCAGTCTTATTACTTTGTTTGGGCCTGTAATTATTGCACTGCACGCATCTTGGGTCCAAAATGGGAAGTAAAATTAGAATTTTATCAAAATATAAGCAAATTATATTATTTAAATTTTTTGCCTTGGAGTTACAATACCCGATTTTCAAGTGTGTGTGTGTGTGTGTGTGTGTGTATATATATATATATATATATGTATATATGCAGTATACACACACATACACAGTGTTTCTCCGAGGTTTACAGCTGGAGGCAGGCCAGACGGACACTGACAGGATTCATGGTGTTCATGTGTTTGTTTTAATGACACCAGTCAATTTGAGAACAGTTATTTTTGTCTGCTTTTCAGGTGTTTGATGCGACATATTTTCCGATGTGCACTCTCTGTCTGTTGGTGCTCACCTGTTTGTGCGATACAGAGAGCAGGAGAATTGTAAACACGCGACTGTGTAGAGATAAAAATGACAAGCTGTTGTGTAAATAAGATAAATAACATAAGGCTATTTAGTTTGTTTAAAAAAAGGACAATGTAGAGACCTGTTCTATAGGAAAGCTAACCTTAAATGACTTCTGTTGAGATCTGCCGACATATAGAAAATAAAATTGAATAAAATGAACTTGACCTTCAAGGGGATGGGAGGTGCCATTGGGGGGGGGGGGGGGGGCTAGAGATCGGAAGAGCGTGGTGGAGGGAAA
>JAODKE010000138.1:13723404-13739032 GCA_026779605.1 Mormyrus hasselquistii | reverse complement strand
TAATATAATGGTAGGGGAAACACACATACATATATATAAACACTGATGATATATAATATAAAGGTCCTCTTACTAGGGTGCCCAAACTACCCCCGCGGCTACACGATTATAATCCACATCCATGTGACATCTCTGAACCGATAAAAGAAGTATTTACCAAAGTCATGGTAGAGTACTACATAAGTATATTAGTACATAAGTATAGTAGTACATAAGAGAAGATAGCTTCATTGGAGCTTATGAAGTATTACTGTACAATCAACACCTTGTGACTGTCAATAGAAGATACTGTATAGCTTTTTTATTTCTTAAACTGAACATTATAATCCATTATGAAGTTATCTATAATGCATTATAGATGGCAGTTTTAAGTAAGTGTTAATATACTGAAAATACAAGCTTTTAGCTCATCAGCAAGACATATCACCCAGAGATAGACCAGCTAGTGATTTTGGTAGGATTTCAGACTGCAGACAGATCCACCAAGCTAGAAGAATGGTTCTTCCCAACAGGCTTCCATGGTGTGTGACCTCCCTCTGCCCTAACCTCTAACTGTCCTCTTTTGGCCATGATGAAATGTTTCTCTGCTGAGGCACTTTGACCTTTGAGAACTTAGATTACGTGTTAAAATAAGTATGGCATAAAACAATGCACTCTACATGAATCTGTAACCAAGTGAGAACATCCAAAAGGAACACCGCCCAAGAGTAACTCTCTACTTTGCATCACCACCTCAGGGCATACGGCCCTAACCCAAAAGCAGGGAATGCCAACTAACAATAACCAGGGTGAAGACACAAGGACACAGAAAAAAGCATAAGACAATGGGAACAAAGAGCAAGAAATGTCGTAGAAAAATGTTCAGGGTGTCGCCTACATGAACAAGACACATCCGTCCCTACAAGGCTCCCCTTATTGTAGTTTACATGAAGGAAACCAAGCAGCAGATAGGGAATGCTCTTTCACACAACAGCAAATGCCTTATCCCCATACGGAGGTGGCTTTATGGAGCGATTCTGGATTTAGACAAGAAGACATGGTATCCCATGATGCTTTATGGCTTGCTAGTCCTAAAATTCATTCTGCATTGAGTATATTTCAGTGCAGGGATGAGCAACCTGCTTCCATTGAATTCTGTGGATTATTGGGTTACTTTCTGTTACCAACTGATTTATGCTTTGTGAACCTGGATCCCATTATAATGATATGCTAATAATAGCTTTTCCTAAGCAGAAACCGGCACGCCCCTCAGGCTTCAGTAACCAGGGTAGCGAAAAGCCGGTTTACCAGATAAAATCAATTAAATAATGGGAACTAGAATCTCCTGAAATAGAAATGGGGTAATACTGTAAATAGTGAAGGAGGAGGGAGCTGCTTCATTACCTTATAGGAAAAGGATACAAGATGGGTCTAGAAATAGTGTATAAGCTTGGAGAAAGGGGATAGTCCACAGGGACAATGGGGGAGGGGCTGCCAAGGCATTCTATTAAAACTGTGACTGATCTATGGAAAATGCAAAAAGACGCCCCTTCATTTTTGGCAGTGCTGTTAAAAAATCAAGCTCTCTTACAAGGTTTTATTCATATACTTAATTACTTGAAAGATAGTCATTTATATAAATTTCCATTTTGACAGCAGGAAAGCAGCAGGAAACCAAAGGACTGGCATATCATAAGCACTTCACTGCGCTAACGAATCATGAGAGATGGGCTGACCTGGGCCATCTTCTTAAAAAAGGAGCCATTTTCCCCGCCTTAACTACAGCTCTAAGAAAGTGACAGCCAGTATATCTCACCAATCAATGCGGAGAGAAAGGACAACCTCTGTTTCATTCACCAATCAAATTCAATGAAAGAAAAAGGCATTAAACCACAGACGTCTTTAACTGTGACATGACTGGTGACCATACTCACCAGCTGGTGGTTGATATTGTTGGAGTCGTCCTCAGGAAAGGGAGTGGCTATAGCCAAGGCCATGCAATTGGCAAATATTGCAAGCAATATAAAGGTATCAAACGGCCTAAAATTGAGATTGTTAAGGAAAATCAAAATGAAAAGAATCATTCAACACCAGGTTAAGCTGTCCTGACTAAAATCTGCCTGTGTCTTACGTAGATTTACATAGTCATCCAGCACCATCATGAAATACTGGGAAATCTATTACATAAAACCAGACCTAAAGTCAGCAGAGGTTTTGAGTGGATGACGCTGAGCAAAATGTTTACTACACTGGAAATCCTGGTCCAGTTGTGTCCTTTTAGCCACATGTTGCTAGGAGACCCAAAAAACACAAAGTTCTATCCTTCTCATCACCATACAGCGCCATCTGCTGTACACGAGCAGTCCCCTCCCCAACACATTTATCGTCTCTGGTTAAGCCTGAGGTCTTTTGACACAAAGGCGAAGATATGACATCACATACATCAGAGGAGCTGTGTGCTGATAATTATTTCCCCCAAGTTGATGATCCATTTATTGGAGAACTGCCAGCAGATTTTCTTTCACACTTGTTTATACTGATAACCTGCAAAGACAGTTGTCGACAACAAGTCAACGTGCAAGCCATCTCTCTCCGATCCTCCAGCACCGCTCGACTGATCCTACCATCTCTCAAAGCGCTAGGAAGATATGCACCTAAACTCTTCTCTGTTTGGCACCTTTGTGATGGAATGAACTTTTCCTAGATGTCCAAACAGCTGAGTCATTGGGTGCCTTCAAACGACCCACCTCCATTTAACATTTTTACCATGTTTACCTCTTTTGGAAGTATTTGGACTAGCACTTCCAGGAATATACTCATCATTAAAATATATATTTGTGGGCAAGCGTGTGTGTGTGTGTGCGTGTGTGTGTGCATAAACTTGCCAACAGAGTTTTTTAGAGTGAGAGTATTCTTAGGTTCTATTGAACTAGTATCAAAATGCATTCACTAATGAAACGTCTTAAGTAGCTCTATCTAAGGGCATTTGCCAAATGCTGTAATTGTAATTGTAAATGTAGCCAACATACATCGCTATTGGTAAGTTAATTGTCCAGCTGACACCCTCACCATCACTGCTGCTGAATAAATAGCTATGTGTAAAAAAGCAGGCCTTCAGAAAGCTATTACTAGAAATTGACCCCTTCATCATACAAGTTTCCACTGCACAGCACCTGTGACCTGGGTGCATCATGCTAAACTGTGGCGTAGTCCTATTAAATTTAACATTTAAAATACCAAGAATTTATGCTACTGTGCAAAATTCATATGCTATCAATGAAATTCTTCTGTTCAAGAAAGTTACTACTATCCTGTTGGATGGCAAGAGCACTGCTTTGGCTGCCCAACCTCTCCTTAGGGGCGCCCTAGCTATTCCGAGTTTCTTAAATATCCCAACTTATTTCATTTATTTAATAGTTAAATAACTTGTCAAGGTCGATTTATGGTAGCCGGATATGGTATGTCAGTCATGGATTCGCCAAAGCCATGTAAATACTAGATGCTTACTGAAAAATAAGGTGGTGACTTTAGGAGAGGTTTTGAAATGACTTGAAATGACATTATTGTTCTACAAAGAGGCACCGGAGACTCAGATGCTTAAGGATACTTCCACTCAACAAGGCTGATGCAGGCCTTCCGGAAGGGGTTATTGAGGTCGAGGCAGAAGAGGGCACGGGCAGGCCTGGTGTCTGGTGGTGGCATCTGCTTCTTTAGCTTAGCCTGCTGCAGCTTCCTCTTCTCCGCCATAATGGCGGCGGCCTCAGCCGCCTGCTCCGGTGTCATATCGGAGATGGGGATCTGGGGGATGTCCTGACTCATGGTCGGGCCGGAGTGGGCAAGTCACAGAGAATGCACCGGGGCCAACCGGTGAGGAGCGCTCAGGCCGGGGGCTGGGGCGCAGTCTGAGCCAGGTGCTGGCACGTCACCAGGGGGTGCCACGCCGATGCTGCTAGCATACTTTGCCCCTGAGAGGACAAAAATTAGGGCAGACAGTAAGGAATACTGTCCCCAACATATAACAACATCAGTAATCAGTAATAAACTACCAGCTTGCAGGAGAACCATTACTTTTGTACTGGTATGAATAAGAATTGACATGCTTTATACATAATTTTTGAAAAATCAAGAAAATAAAGGGCTTCATTCAAAGGAGGAAGTAAAGTGCACCCTGATTAAGTTTCAGCCTGCAAGACTGCTGCCAAAGGTTCATCCCTTTGACCATTTAACCAGCTGTTACTATATATGCACATACTATTCATTAAGTATTCATTAAGTCCTGGTTGATTAAACAGATAGGCAAAATGATAAATTAAATACAATACATTTAGAAGAGAAGAGAAGAAAGAAAGAAATTCAGAATGACTGAGAATGCAGTGTATTCAGTCGGCAATTAGAGAGGATTTAAATTTGCACTGAGAACAGACACCAGGCTGCAGCTCCCTGACTCGGGTCTGACAGCTAGACTAATCAAGCACATGGAAGTTACTCAGTCACTCAAGCAATAAATTATTAACTTTAATGAACCTTTGACAGGGAATCAAATGCCAGTTCAGAAAACTCTAGAAAGTTTTAGACACAATCTGGGAGGTGTCAGTGAGCTACAGGCCACTTCCTGTTAATACCATCTAAACAAGTTATTTTATATGGCTACAAAGGCCTCAGCCATATCAGAACCTATGTGTTCAGTATTATATTTATTGTTAGAGCACTTTCAAAGATATAACGATAATTTAACAACAGAATACTAGCTGTCTGAATACAATGACTATACCTTGTGTGAGTGTTTACTCAAAATGTACAAGCTGAGGGATACTTTGTACATGTTTGTTGCTCCTCCACAGTGGTACTGTCAATGAGTGGTCCAGAGCTCTAAACACTACTGCATACTACAGCACACAACCCCATTTCAGCAAAGTTAAAAAATGCTCTACAGACAATGAATATACTCATTCATCAGCAAAACCTTATAACACAGTGTCATTGCAATGTATGTGAGCTCCTGTGTAAGGCAAGGATGAGAACCATTTCCTTTTTAAAACGGCAAAAAGCCTAACAGTCCATGAGTATCCATCTTAAGAAGGGGTTTGGTCTATTGTCCTGAATGTCTCATAAATCTAAATACACAACAGGTCAAATATGTGATGTGCAAACTGCTGCTTTGGAGATGTTTCCATAATTCCAACTCATTGCTATATGAGTAACAGCCCTTTATTTGAGAGATGAATCCCAAACACGAAAACACACGTTTGTCTTAAGTCGTGTTTCATTGACAGGTATTGTATATAAGCAAATGATTTAAATTNNNNTATATATATACTTTGAAAGTATACTTAGGACTAAATGACTTGGGACTAAATACCTGGAACTTGCCAATTGTTTTATTATAAAATGATATTAAGTTAAACCTTCAAGGGGAAAACAAGCAAGTAGCTGCAGATCCTGAAGGTAGCCTAACCCGTCAAAATATCTGCAGCATTGGACCCAGTTAACTATACACCATAGCACTGAGAAGACCCTCATCTGCAAACATTTCGAAGTAGGGCCTCTTTCTGAAAAAGACTAAATGTCACATACATCAAACTATCAGGACACTTCAGGGGCTGGACCATGCCAAACCTCCTTTATAAACTGCATGAATTCCTAGCTGTCACTCTGATGTATCACTTTGCAAATTCAGTTGTGTAAGTCCTTGACCTCTGAAGCCCAATGAAAAAGCAAAAGAAAGGTTATATCCCTTGGAAATGGCCAGCAAACTTCAGAATTGTCTGGAAAATACGTGATCTGATAAAAAAAAAAAAGAGCTAAGTAAACTACAATCATTTTGTACCACCGTGCAATTACTAGATGCTACTAGGAGTGTAAAAATAATGATTACCATATCTCTCCATTTTCATTGAATAACACATTCATTCATAAACCAGAGCGCAATATGAAACCGAAAACTGACACCCAGTTCAAAATTCGTTCCTCGTTATCGTCACCTTCCATTAAACATACCCCCAACATATATGCAGAAACGGGTTTGTTCAAATCATTCAGAAGCGTTTTGGACTGATGGTGTCATCCATAATGATAATGGGTACACACTGCTCACCAGAATTTCTTCCAAAAACGGCAAGCGTTATCCAGGTTACTTACCCTGCAACTGTGTGCAATGCCTTGGGGTACACAAGGTGATTCTCTTTAGGCTCTTTTTGGGTTCATGATGCTCCCTTTCATGTGCCAGCAAAACATATCCCTGATAAAAATAATAATAGAAATAAAAATATTGATCCGTTTTTCTTAGAACACGGTCCGCTTCTCAGATCTTGAAAATGAAGGACGGAATGAGAGCCAGGTTTGGGAAAAGCACGGTTGGGGCACAGCGTCCAACCTCAGTTCGGCTGATATTTTTGTCACCTCCGACAGATCAGATGCCGCGGACACTGCCAGGCGCACGGACGATTCAGGCAGTGCGTCGCCAGCATGCCCGTCCTTGTGCCGATAGCATACCTTTCCAGAAGAACCCGATCGCTGGCGGACGACTCCTGAATTCCAGCGACGCACACAAGAAACCCCAACTGCTTTCGGAAAACCAACAGAACGCAGAATCAAACAACAAATTAAAATTCATTAGCTGGAGGGCAAAGAGAGACGCATATGCGTTAATTAAACCCTTTCATGCCGACCGCAGAGAGAGAGAGAGAGAGAGAGCGAGAGAGAGAGAGAGGAGTGCAGGAGCATCCCAGTCCAAACCCCATCCAGCTTAACGTCACAAGACAAGTGAACAGTGAAATCAGCCCATCACAGCGCTTTACCCCCCGGCTAATACAGTGCAGGCTTCTCATTTAAATCGCAGGTCTGGCAAACCAACACACTTCCAAAACCGGAAAAATTAAAAACATTTCTTCAGTTTCAAACAACTGTTATACTGCATAGTCAGACATATAGTAATCCTGAGAGTTTAAGAAATTATCTTGACATCCGGGTGCTTGTGGGATTGCAGGATCTTGGTTCAAGAAATAGAATGTTGGTGTATTTTATACTATTGTTGGTTATCTATTTTCACCAAAAGGAGAAATAACATCTTCAAAGCGTGATTACGTTTTTATTTAAAATACAAATGAATTAATGTGCATTTAAGGAAGAGCAGAACGCTGTCTAGTCTGAACTATGGCTCCTATGCCTAAACGGCCGTAGGAACCGAAAGAGTTGAACAGCTGTTTGGGATTATTGTTTGCCATGTCGATGAAAGATGGAAAAAATGGAATGCAACGACCTGAAGCTTGGGACATCAAGGGGAGAATTTGTCGGTGACTGCATTATATGTGTAAAACTGAAGGTCATTTGCTTACCAATAAGTGATGGTATTGTATGGATCCCTGAGCATTGCATTAATTATTAAAATAAAACATACTATCTGTTCCCAAGTATTTGCTATTTAAATGTATGATGCGGAAATGTATTATTTACAGGTATCATTTCCAGAAATTGGACTGCTGTCTATTGAGGCGAGGCAGTTGTGTTTAATTGTAGCTACAGGAAGTATTATTGCTTAGAAGTGGGATAAAATTTGCCATAGCAACAACCAATGTATGCACAGGGGAAACACATTTGTTTCTTTTCAAGGTTGTAATCAATTACTTCTTGTGCCCTTGTTATAATGAGCATTTCTTTGGAATGGTGCAGTGATATTTTACTCATTTAGAAGTCATTGTGGGAAGGTTGACAAGCACACCAAAAATTTCCTGGAGCCTTGCAGAGCCCAGCAGCCTCTGTGAATATATGAAATATAGTATTGTTTATTTGCTTGTGCATAAAGCTGTGCATAAAAGTATGTTACCTAGTATTGAGGTGGAGATATAATTAACCATATTTTGTGCTCAATTTGCTAGTCCATCTGCATGCTTGGGATATGGATGCGTAACAGGACACTTGTGCTATATCCTCTTTCACTCCCAGGACCTCTCTCGCGTTACAGCTGCTCAGTGGAATATTCCAGCTCTCCTGCCATCTATTCACCTGGGCTTGTCTTTTGCTGTACTGAAAAATGCTTAACCTTCTCATTTACTGTTGTTACTACTACCACTAATGTTATTTTAGTATTTTTTAGCTATATTAAAAAATAAACCTTTGCACTCTAGCTAATGCTGGTAAAATGTTTGTTAGGGAACATTAGCTGCTTTGAGAAGCATCGTTTTGCTTTTAAAATACCTTAGATCAGGAAAATTTAATGTACAAGAAATCTTTTTTTTAATGGGAGCAAGAATATGCAACAATAATAATAATAACAATAATTATTAATAATATTAATAATAATTAATAATAATAATAATAATAACAATAATAACATCATATTGTAATTACTAATTATGCAAGCTTAAAAATAGAATATATCAAGCTGCTGGGACCTGGACAATAAAGGCAGCATCAGGCCTGTGTGAGAGGTCATCCTCAGGGATGTAACTAGTGTCCAGGTTTTTTTTCTAAACCATTATAGGGAAAGGTCAGAAAATCACCTCAACAGGACTAAGCAGTTGTGCTACACTGTACCTTGGCTAGCCAAATTTTAAACTGTAGAGGGAAAGCCCCCATAGTTTTCCATTACAAGAGAAGAGAATGGCCCCCCAAGAAAGGTGTCTTCTTAACAACATTATTTTCATTTAAAACTACAACGTAGTCTCTCCTGACTAATCCTAAACAGCACAGATTTCTGAGGTACTGAACACTCCTGTCCTTGTTCCTGAGTTATGTTCAACAAAACTTTCACATTTCCTGATCAGACTAGTGAGATTGTATGGCATGCTGAAATAAACATTAACAGCAAGGAGAAACTATTTTTTTGCACTACTTTACAAAATTATTTAGATAATAATCTAATTTTTTTAAAAAATAGCGGAAAATACCTAGATTGCACATGTGATCCTGCTCTATCTAACGTTTCCCTAAAATACTACTCGCTACTAGGAGTTTTAATCATAATAATTTGTAGCTGTTTTTGATTTTGGTTAGGTGTATTATGTAGTGAGCGAGAAGGACCAAAGCAAACTGCTGAGTTATTCATCTGGGTCATTTTTCTTCTCATAATTCCTCTGTTAACAGCATCTAACGATCTCTGGATGTTAGTGAACGATCGAATATCGCTTTGAAGCGTAGAAAAAATGGTTTTTATTACTGCCAGAGGAGTGGGTGGAGCTAATTTTGTCATAATCATGTCATTGGCTGGTGAGCTATATTAAAAGAGTATAATCGTACTGAAATGCTCCAACGGTAAACGTTTCATTTATTAAAGAATCCGTAAATGTATTTTTTAAATAGTCGTTCACACTGAAGTTCGTTGTACGCACCATTATAATGCACTGCAGTTTATATGTACATTATTTTTTCCATTTGTTTCCTTGTAAAATTAAGGCCAATACTAAATTAATCTTTGTTCCGGCTGTCAGACCCGCCTACTAAAATTACAGCGGCGATTACGGCACACCCGAAAAAAGATCAGCACCTAGCTTGGCAGACGCCGATAATACATATCTATGTTGTGCGTCTCAGTTGCACCACATTGCGTTTCACGTTTAATATATACGCTCGTTAAACATATTTAACCTTTAATTTAATAAAATTAACGTTCACGTTTATTAAAATTAATGCAATGGGACGGATGTAATTGGGCCTATGACTTTTTTAAATGCCGTAATATCTTAAACAAAGGAACCTTTACGAATAAAATTGGCGTTTTATCCTATGTGGATTGTATATAAGGACTTAATAAAGCTTTTTAATACAAATTAATTGACCTTTGGCTGATACAGGAAACATTTGATTGAAGTTTAAATTTTAAATTATTAGTATACGGTTTGGTAGGATAGAAGGCTGTTTTGTTCGGATCAGATTAGTTTTGTTTAGGCTAGTTGCAAGTTAAAAGAATGACCTTGTTTCGATTTTTGCCTTGCTCAGATAACTGAGATGGAAAACAGAAAAGGGCTGGTTAAGTGCTTTCGTCATTTACCTAGCAACAGGCATAGCAACGACTTTTTTCTTCATGAAAAGAAGGAACTTTCTCGCTACTGCTCACGCAATAGCAACTACAGGATAGCTTAAGAGGAAACTATAACATGTGCATTATGCACTTACATGATGATATGCTCGCTTATTCCCATATATAAATACCCAAGGAACGAAACTGCACTAGTCCTTCAATAAATACCAATGCCTAAATTGTAATATCAAAATAACATTCATATTTAAGAATGTTTAATGGTTCTTAGATTTATTCTGATTACCATGCCAATATTTTAATACACCCTGTGATTCAGAATCGGATACCTAATTGGAAGATGGCTGCATGGATAATTTTAACACCACAAATCTCCACACAATAACAAAATTTGTCATTTTAACCACTTTTGTACTCAACAATAGTCATTGTTAGTGGTTTTTCATCCATTCTTTAGATACGTTACACCTTATCTTTTGTCCTAGTTACTGCAGAAGCAACTATTGGATGTCATAATATATCTCACTGGAGTCCAGCAAAGTACCATATTTTTAATAATCATTTTTATTATAGTAAATATGAATACAACGGAAAATGATTTCCCTCACACATCATTCAAATGTGTACCTAGTATTAAAGCCAAGGTGACTTATGGTTCATCCCTGAA
Source organism: Mormyrus hasselquistii (assembly GCA_026779605.1). Lineage (NCBI taxonomy): Eukaryota > Metazoa > Chordata > Actinopteri > Osteoglossiformes > Mormyridae > Mormyrus > Mormyrus hasselquistii. Next base: position 13,728,413 of record JAODKE010000138.1, on the reverse strand, counting down.
GATTTAATTACATGAACAATGACTTACTGGTATGATATTATCCTGGAATCTTGAGTGGCTTGAACTCTGAAGATCACAATTCAATCCAACTGAAAGGAGAATGACAGAGTCTGTTTGAAGGAGTGAGTATAAAGATCCATATGGTGTTATCGTGAGGATCTGATATCTCTATTGAAAAAACAGGAAACCCTAGAGTTACAGTAAAAGTCATTAATAGGACATATATGAAAATATAGGGACCATACAAAAGAATAAAACACCATTTATTGTTAATACAAAAAATATCCAAAGGTATGAGTAACAAACCCATACACTTAAAGAACACCCATATAATTAAACAAACCCTCAAAAACTCATATTACTGCATTTTTGTCAGCATTGGGTTGTTCATCTGAAATAATAAAATACAATTATTATATTATTACATAATATAATCCCTGTAAATATTTTCCATGACTTTACTTTGTAACAAAAAGTACTTTAAAGTATTAATATTAATCTGTAAGGTGAAGAGACATATCTTCATTGGCCTACTCCACCTTGAAGCACGTTTAGACCTCAGGAGACCACTTAACCCCCCCCCCCCCTCCACAATTGCCCTGCCCTGCCCTGGATAATCAAACACCTGCAGAACCCAGCAAGAGGCCAATGCTCACCCTCACTTCTGTGACCCACAGCTGACTAGGAGCTTTACAAAAATATTAAGTTACCTGTCTGCACCTGGTAATTGTTACACATTGAAAATGCCTGAATTATTAACGTTTTATGACAACAAGGGATATCGCACTTGCCCCATTTCAGCATATTTCTGCAAAGTAAGACTAGCTTCATCCAATTAAAACAAAGCACCATCTGTTTTGACCCAGTTACCAGCTAAGTGCTAAGTACTGTTGTTTACTTGTTTTTATTTCGCATTATGGTTTTGCTTTCTTCAATGAGACTCAAATTTAGTGCCTCATCACATTAGTCATCTGGCTGTAGTAGTTTTATATTTTACGATTCATCCTGAAACTACAGAAAACAAAAAGCACTTGCCTGTTTCACAATTAATTACATTATAATGTATTATATTTTATTGAATTGTAGTTTAATTTAATCCATATTAGCAAAGCAGCTGAATACTACTACTACTACTACTAATAATAATAATAATAATAATAATAATAATTGATGCTTTTTGTTGATCCCCATGGGGAAATTCTCTTTACGCCTCCCCAGCTTGCAAAGGGCAGCCACCCTTAGCAGCACCCAGGAAGCTGAGGGTTAAGTGCCTTGCTCAAGGACCCGCAGACAGAGAGAGGCTGGGCCCGACCCGAAGACCTTTTGATCACAGGCACAGAGGCTTAGCCCTCTCACTGATAAATATTTTCCATGGAAAGAAATAGTACTAAATGTAAGGCTTGATGGTTCTGGGACATAAGTGTACAGTACAGTATGAGAAACACCTCACAACAATACTGCAGTTTAGACTGACTCCACAACATATCATGCCGAAGATAAATGCAGTAGGCACAGCCTATACAATATAGCAGTCACTTTACAGCAAGTGTATCATTCAGAAATTAATGCATTATTACCCAGTCTACCCAGCATCTGAGTATGAAATGCATCTGGTACATTCTTAATTGAGAAAGTATTTCTACGTGTTCAGCAGTCATACCATATTGGGCACCTCTACAGTTGGATGTACTTCCTCTTGTCTCTCTAAGGAATGTCACTTTTTCTGTTGTTTCTTTTTTTCTCCTAGGCAGCTAGTCTGCCAGTTGTTATTGATTTAGTTTGTTTTCTCAGGCTGCGTTTTTCACTTTGCCCCCCTTTGTCATAATTTGGTTAATTAGTAGAGTTTGAATTTCGTTGGTATCTCCTGACATTATTTCCAGATGTTCATGGGTTCTTAATTGAAATCTTTCATTGTTTCCTGATTCGCTTCTTCGGTTCCTTATCCTGGATGTGATTGCAGTGTATTTTCTTGTAGCTCCTGTCCCTATGTATGTTTCGGGATGTTTGCCTTGCCTGGCCTCCTTTAAACTTGTTTCCATGATTTCGCTTAGACGTCCTCATTCATCTTGCTGCATTTCTGTCAGTCTTGGTAGTTAAGTGATGCATTTATTCCTCATTCCTGAATAGTACCATGCTTAGTGGTGGATGCAGTCCATTGGCAAGGACCAATTAGTGTGTATGCAGGTACTTTTGAGTACTTTTTTGAAATTGCTCAGCTTTCTTCTTGGGGAACAAAAATGTACAGTGAGTAGAGGACCTGAGGCACCAGGACATGTGACCCACATTAAAGTTTTTGGTCTTGGTGTTTGTACCATAACCATCATTCTGGAAGATTCATTTATTCACACAGACACTCACACATCTTCATTACAGCCTGTCAAGTCAGATTCCTGTTCAGATCATTTCTAATTGTGTACTTTATATACCTCCAAAACCGCATAATGTAATTTAAAGTTATTTAATGTGGTATTTCACTAGTTTTAGATGTTGCTTCTACATACATGGCTGAAGGCAGGAAATGTAAATTCACGTGTATAATTTTTGTGTGCAGCAAGCTTCACATTTACATACTGAAAAAGGCGCATACTCACAAAGAGTTATAAGTACAAAGTAAAATTAAGAATAACTACTACTGATGGTTTCAGAAACCTGGCAAGTTCACATTTACTCTTATATTCAAATAAACATTCCTCGACATACATACACACAGACTAAGACAGTAATATGTGTAGGTTAGAGAAGTTTGGAGTTTTGTGTCAAATGCATTAATGAGGACAGTGAAATTTATCATACCTATTATTTTCATCAGCCCAAATTTCCACGTGCATTCAGAGAGACATCCATTCATGGTTTGAAAATGCCTTTCCAGCAGAGGGTCTGTGTGAAAGTAGGAAATGTGTCAACAAGGTCACTTGTTTGTAATGAGTATGTATTTTATTCAGTTTGTTCTGAGTGTATTTTCTTGTTGTAAATAACTGTTACTTTATGACTAAAGCAGACACATTTAATCCATTCATCCATGTTTCTGTCACTTATCTAATAAGGGGTTTATGGAGGTCAGCATGCTTAATTTTTTATTGCTTTTTTTAACTGCACTGTAACAAAATCATGCTATATGGTGCCTTTTGGTCAACATGTGTTTTGCCTACATAGATTGAGCTGAGGTAAAATCTTCCATGGCTGCAATCGAGCCTTGAAGTAACACAGAGGTGACGTGAGCAGAGAGCCCTGCAGTCTGTACCACACCCAGTGGACCAAGTCACTGTGACATGGTTGGCTATTTCATATGATCCGTCTGCATGCATTAAAGAAGTCGTGTAGAGGAGGCTGATGATGACATGGTGCACCTTTTTAAAGGGACATGTTCTCATTTGAAAGGAAATCATAGTTTGTATTTTACTAAGAAGATAGTCTTGATGTTTTAGCAAAGGTCTGCATTTGTTTTTGAGAAGTCATGGAATTTAAATTGTGCTTTTCAAAAAGTCCAGGTATGTGTTACAAAATAAGTTCATTTATTTACTTAAAAGATACCTTTGTCCAAAGCGACATACTATGTAAAAACCAGGGTCGGTCAGTAGCTGGAGCAATTGGGGGTGGAGGGTTTTAGATTAGATGTGAACCCATAATCTTCAAATCACAGGCACAGTCTTAACCTACAGAGTGATGCACTGCTTCTAATAGAGTGCTGTGGAGAAGCCGTGGAGCATCTTTTAAATAACACATGATGTATGTTTTGGTATTACACTGTGTTTGGTATTGTGCTATGTGTGGAATTATGCTATGTTTTTTTGTTGCCTATTGTATTCTTGTGTCTCGCGCTTGCTGTACAGTGTCTGAGGCTGGACTATGATCAGTGTCTGTGGGAGGAGCTGCAGCTAACTGAGATTTTGACCATCTGGATCAGGCTGTAGAGATGTAACTTAAGGCAGATGGAAACCCTGTTTGGCACATTACCTGGGATTACCATAACAACAGCTCCCTACAGTCCCAGGTGGTGTATGAGGCAGTTAATTGTCCACCATCAATTAAAAAGAGAATATTTAAATGGGGAACTTAAGCTCATACTTAAATAATTTATGATCATTTCTTCTAAGTAACGATGTAGTAAATTTTATGACTGTTTTTGACTCAGTTCATGTATTGTGTCATCTACAATTTTTTGATTCATTTAGATACAGTGTGTGCAGTGTGAAGCAAGGCTTTATTGTACTTTGTACAAGTAAATTGTGATGTGTGAAGTGCTTGAATCAAAGACAACTGGACTTATCCAGCTTAGGCAGCCACATTGGGTCCCTTAGAAAGCGGTCAGGTCAGTGACCGCAAGAGAGTGGTTAGATGTAATGAAGCTAATATACCCGAGCCATATGGCAGTTTTGATTCAGACTGGGGAAATAAACCCAGTCTACAGGAAACATGCAGAAGTTAGCAAAGTCAAACAGCCAAGAAGTAATCAAATCAGGTTATTCACAGTTAATACAAGACGCATCAATTTAACCAAATATAACATGAATACAATTGTAACCTGTGGCCACAAATTCCTAAACTATGCCATAAAGTCAAAACAATTACATACCTCAGCTGAGTGGGCAGAGAGTAACTACAACAAATATCTGATTACAGATGTAGATTCACACAACACTATGTGGGAGTTCTGATTACAGAGTGTCTCCCTTTGATAATCTGGAGCTCTTTTTTAAGTATTCCAAACAGTTTTGTCATGTATTTTTCTCATATTTGTGTCCAAAAATTTTCATTTCTGTAAGAGACCTATCAACAGTGTTTTGTACAGTCTGAGAATGGAATCAGGCTAGGTTGGAAGCTATTTTCTGGAAGTTTGCAGCCTTGGCATGCCTGGAAAGGCTGGAGCCAGCTTGACACATAAGAACATAAGAAATATACAAACGAGAGGAGGCCATTCGGCCCATCAAGCTTTCTTGGGGAGAACTTAACTAATAGCTCAGAGTTGTTAAAATCTTATCTAGCTCTGATTTAAAGGAACCTAAGGATTC
>JAODKE010000138.1:13707305-13717682 GCA_026779605.1 Mormyrus hasselquistii | reverse complement strand
CCCCACCTGTAATATAAAGGGGTGAGTTTGATGGACAATGGTTCCATCCATTATCCGCTCCCCGGTCACTCCTTGTAAGGAAATGGGGTAAGCTAACTTCTGCAGAGGCAAATTCATCTGCTTAGCTAGATGGGCATCACTAAAGTTGCCGGCGGCTCCACTGTCGATGAGCACCGTCCCTCTAATGTCATTTACCTCCCCATTCTAACCACACAGGCACCGTAAACTGAGACAGAGCCGTCATCGAGAGGGTGGACACACCTACCGGTAGCATGGTCTCATCGGACATCTATATAGGATGCGTCCTGGATGGCTCTCTGGGGAGGTGTTTCAGGCATGTCCAACCCAGAGGCGGCCCTGGGGCAGACCCAGAATATACTGGAAAGGTTATCTCTCTCAGCTGGCCTGGAAACGCCTTGTGTTCACTCAAAGGAGCTGGAGGAGGTGGCTGATGAGAGGGAGGTCTGGGCATCCCTGCTTAGACTGGTATTCCCCCAACCCAACCCCGGATATGTGACAGGGAATTGAATGGAATGGAAATTGATTGGTTGTCCACAGTGAAAATGTTATTCCATATGACAGGTTTTTTATTTTGTAGCTTACTAACTACAATGAAACTTAAGTAGCAGTGGTATAACTGACAATGAAGAGCGATACTAGTTTAAAACTATGATGTGCGATTTAAGGTACAGTTTACACCCAACCTTACAATCGAACTTATACTTAGCTGGTGCAACGCACTGCAGTCTGGTTGGGAAGTTATGAGCTGACTCATTTATCAAGGAAGAGGGGTCATGCATTATGTGAGGTTTTCAATTTTAGAATTTATATTCGATGTTAATTGCTGCTAGACTTTCAAAGCATTAATGTAAGGGTATTTTAATAAACAGTATTTCATATGCAAAACTATGGTGGCAAGAGACTATTTTTGGGTGTCACCACAGTAGATCTGCCCCTGTTCATACAGCATTCATAATGCATAATACACGTGGCCATAATGTATTATACCTTTGTATAAATATTTTTAGCTATTGTAGTAATGCTTTATGAATACAGCATAGTGTGTAATCAAAGTGTTCATTGATTCTAATGAACATGACATTCATAGGATGGGAATTTAAGGACACTGAATGTGCATTGTAATACTCCTACAGTATATTCTGTCCCCAGAACTGAGCCCTAGTTTCATTGTAAAGAATCCCAGCCATATGGACTTTTCCTATTTATACAGCTGGATGCTTTTACGGGTCAAGTTTTATTTCAACATCTTTTTTCAAAAGAACAACAGCAGAGTTCCTCATGAGACATGAAATATTCTGGATGCAAGTTCTGCAACATAAGGGTACTCAAGGGGCATAGTATTCCCTAATGTTATTGTACTATTATAATAATTATAACATCTACACTTTTCTTTTTGCAAACCTCATTCTGACTAATGGGGATTACCGTTAGGGTATCAGTGTCCTGTTTCTAAACGTACCACAGGCTTGTTCAATAGCAGGCAGTGTCTCATTCAAAGCAGAGAAGATAAAATTTTAGAAACAGAGATTAGCTTCATACAAGGGATAACAACAGTCCATCAGGGTCACAGTGTTCTAGAGCAGGGGAAGCTGGTCTATCACACAAATTTCCCTGACACAAAGTACTATTTGGAGTCACAAAATCACCTACAAACGTCTTTGGATTGTTTGGTGTAATGCAAACACAGGGGAGCAAGTAGAAGATTCTATTTAAGAGTGTACATAGTTGAGATCAGGCTACATATGCTTACTGAAAGTTCCACTTCTGTTGATGATAACTAATGTAAGAAGCAAAGCATACGCCTTAAATCGGATCAACATGTATGCAAGTCATCTTAATATAGAATGAAAGTAACATGACAATAAAGTATATTGCAGAAGGAGGGAGAACTTAGAACCTGCTTTGAGTGATGTCAGAGGGCCAATTGGAGACGCATTTTTCTGAAAGTTCAAATTACATTGTGGAAACTGTATAGAAAGCTGTGATGCTATTTTTATCTTAAATGTTTTTTTCCATCAAACTGTATCTGAATAGTTTCAAAATTTACCAGTTAATATTTACTAGTCATTTTTTAAAATTTCATACAAATTTCATTCTCAGTGACTCCACTTCAGTCTTAAATTTTGCAAATCCATGTCAATTCAGTTTTTCAACTGCATATCCATAGTAAGATAGACAGCACTTTGCACATTTTTGCATCATATACTTAACATACCTTTGCTCATCAACCGGACCCCTTCTGGTCATTTAATTTGTAACCTTTTATTTGTAAACATGGTCATTATCCTGGCAACAACTCCATCCTATGTAATTCACACGGTCATCCCCACTAACAATGGGGATTAATATCGGTCATCCCCACTAACAATGCAATTATCTCCTTAGGTCTAAACTTTCAAATTTTTATTCTCAGTGTCAGAATCACAATGTCTGTATTGTATTTAAAGAAAGATGTTTAGAGTTTATTATTTCTTTACAGTCAGTAGTTTATGCTAAAATATTATCAGCTGACAAACAAGTCAGCTATACTGCAACAATATAGTCATTCATGGAGAATGCTGATTTGTTGCAACTTTCAGCATTTCTTTTCATTTAAATCCAATACAAACACACTATTACTTGCCATTATAATTTGTAATTATACAATAATTAGTTCTGACCAAGCAATCTGATGGGACAAGAGGCTTTCTATGAGTGCAGTTTACAGAGTATCACTCGGGCATATCACATCTTCTGTATCACTCTGCATTACAGGTGTATCTAAAACCATCATATATGCCTCATTTACAGCAACACAGAGACCGGTGCTGGGCTGATTCACGTTTGGTACCATTTGAGAACCATATCGTGTTCCCACCATTTTCAAAAATGATCTAAGGCGGAAATAAGTGTAAATTAAAGGTTCATATGTATTCCGTTTTGTTGGATTTATTTGGATCTGTTTCGGATTTTAAGTTTTTATATGCTGCCGAACCAATAAAAATGTTTTCAAAGTATAACTCGCTGAGCTCTTTCTCTACTGGTCGTATCCACTTTTGTCTCCGTAAAGGCTCGCCGTCTGTGAGTTTATTCTCGCGCAAAAAAAGTCTGCTAATAACTGAATTTTGTTGTCCGCCTCATGATCTCTTCGCCACTGGACCATCACAATGTTATTAGACCTGCAGCATGTTTTTAATTTACCATGCGAAGTAATTCTGCTAATAAATTGGCTAGTCATTTCATTGCTGGCGCTGGCGATATTAGACAAATCTATCTGTTACGGACTGAACAGAGGTAATAGCTCATCTCACTTTGCCTTTGACAGAGGTGGAGATTTCAGGTCCAGAAAGTACAAATCTAGACATGGATTTTGTTTCAACCAACCAGTTGAGTACTCTGTGACTGTGAATCTTTAGGCTCAACTGGTTGGTTGAAACAAAATCTTGGTCTGGATTTGTACTTTCTGGACCTGAAATCTCCACCTCTGGCCTTTGATCATCTTCCTGTGACTGCATCACAGCAGTGATATTTTGGATTACAGCCGCAGTCACTCTCGTATATTATTGCTTTAGTATTTGAGTTTTATCATACTGAAATATCTAGAAATACAGTGAACAAATTTACTGTACACAGATTATATTGTTTGAAAATTCTCATCTCCACTGTTGAGTCTAAATTGCAGCTTGTACAAAAACCCTTCAAGCCTCACTGCACCCTCTAGTGGACATCATGCTTATGTCTTCCAACGATGGAAGCTCAGTGTTGAGGGAAGTAATAGTATGTATTCTTAGTTATCACCCCCTTCCCACCGTCCTTAAGGATTAGGGTTAGTACCCTTGAAGTTTAGCCTGGTTCATGACTTAACTTTGCTGACCCATTAGTTCAATTCAGACCACAATAAAACCAATGAATCCAATTGTTGATACTTTTTCTCATTCACTTGAAATAACTACTCACAGTGCCTAACACTGTAAGATCAGGGCTGCCCATTTCAGCACAAGCTGCCTCAGCAGTTGAGTTAAATATATTGCTATAATGTGTCCAAAAGCCAAATTCTAGCACTTAAAATGGTTTTCTGTTAATGTGCAGGTATAACATCTTCCAAGACACAGTAATGTGTTGGAAATTTGTGTAGCATAGCCAAAAGTTCCCTAGCTGCATTTAAGAAGGTAGCTCATTAGTAGCATGTGGTTAATAACCGCAAAGCTTAATGGGATGTCATTTTATCCCTGAAGTGTAGTTGTGGTTTTTGAAATGAGGACATGTTGAAACAGAAATATAGGACATGTTGCATTCAGAGAGGGAGCTGTCGCAACAGTAGATTCATTTGTGCCGACCAAAATCTACCAGTAGGGAGTGCTCTTCCCATTGAGCCTCATTACAGCCTGACACTAAAAATAGCTATTACAAAAAGGGCAAACAGTCAGTAAAATGGTAATTCCTCTTAGAGTTTGATTACAGCACCCTGTATAAATGAGGAGAGAGCGACTGCAGGACTTCCATTCAGGTCTATGTAAGTGGTGCTATTGCACCCTGTGTATGTAGAATACTAAATTTCCTGTTTGCTTAATTTAGTTCAATTCAATTTATTTAATTTTTTTTTATCACAGAATAACACAAAAACAGTGAAATGGAAATACAAAAAAATGAAAAGAAGGAAAGAAAGAAAGAAAGAAAGAAAGAAAGAAAGAAAGAAAGATGATGGAGGAGAGTAACCAGAAACTCCCAAGTAGGGAGAAAACAAAACTTGGGGTTCCAAGATCAACAGCCCCCCCCCCCCCCATGCTAACATTATAGGAAAAATAAAAGATGAGTACTTTTTCCATGCTGGCCTGTGCAGGGTGCAGTTTGAAGTCTGCATCCATGATGTTACCATCCGTAGGTGACATCCATGATGTCACTCTTCCATGGAACTGAACTGGCACTCCAACTCAGATGGTGCCCACCCTATAGACATGTGAGTAGGAAAGCAGAGAGTATGGGTGGTCAGAACATGCATAAACACATTAATGGACAAGCATAGTAGATAAATATGGCATGTGCAGCAGCACCAGCAGCCATGGTTATACTGTGTTATGTGTTATGTTGTAGGTAAGCTAAACTGAAGTAAAATCTCTTAAACATTTTTGCTGATATTCTTTTTGCCCTCAAGTATTTGAAAATAGAAATGGCAAAACTAGGGCCCTGTTTACATTATTATTATTATTATTATTATTATTATTATTATTATTATTATTATTATTATTATTATTATTATTATTATTATTATATTCTGTCTCTGGTCCCTTACCAATTCTCAATAGAGGGAATGTAGCAGGCTACTCTCCCTAAAACACTGGTTAGAGACTTGGTGTGCATCTCAAAACATTGCCTTTATTGATAATTGGAACCTTTTCTAGGAACGGCCTGATTTTTATAAATGGGACGGTCTTCATCCTAACTGTAGAGGATCAGTTATGTTATCCCAAAACATGGTGAGTAAATCACTTCCCTGACAGAGCACCACCCAGGCCCCAGCCTTGCGATCATGTTCAGCCTTGACCCAGGTGCTCCAACACCTAGCACCCTCTAAATCTAATGACTATTTAGAAGCAGTTGAGTGAAAGTATATTGTAAGCATTATTAGACCAAAACTTAGAGCTAAACCTTCCACTGGGGATTCCTGTGTGGATAACTTAATATCAATCCCATTAATAAGATTGAATTAGTCACAACATAAATCCACCATAAAATGCGCACTATTGAACGCTCGCTCTTTAGGAAGTAAATCACTTCTTGTTAATGACATGGTGCTGGACACTGGTGCAGACCTGTGCTTGTTTAACTGGAACCTGGCTCAGACCCACAGACACTATACCTCTTGTTGAAGTCTCACCTGATGGGTTTAGTTTTGTACAGAAACTATGTGGTTCTGGGTGTCAGGGCGACCAGGCAACTATTTTTAACACAATGTTAAAAATGCTGTGTCTGCATTAAGTAGTAAGAGCAGAAAGCGTGGGTCAGCCACTGGAAGCAAAGTGTCTAATGCTTCCTCAGTGCGCCTTAAAGCAGAAATGGAGAGAGCTACATTGATTGCACAGGCAGCAGCTCTCAAGCAAAAACAAGCTCTTGAGCGTCAGGAAGCTGAATTGAAATCAAAAAGGGAAGAATTAGACTTACAAACTGCTCTCACTGTGTCTGATGCAAAATTAAGAGTTTAAGGCACTTTTGAAAATGAGGGTTCATCACAAGTGAGTCCTGCACATGTTACCGTACCAACGCAGAAAAGGAACATAGTGAATTAGTTTCTCTTCAGTCTCAGCCTATTGGCACTCAACACTCGAATTTAGTAGCAGCTGACCTTGCAGTTGAAACACTTTGCAGTGTTATGACTCGTCAGAATACAATAACAGAGTTGATGGTGAAACAACAGAAAATGATGACGTTGCCACCTTTAGACATTCCCACATTCAGTGATCCTCTTGATTATAATACATTTATAAGAGCCTTTGAGCATGGTGTAGAATCACGCACTGAAAGCCCTAAGGATTGTCTCTACTTTTTAGAGCAGTTCACTAGTGGACAGCCGAAGGAGCTGATAAAGAGCTGCCTTCATATGCAGCCAGATGAAGGCTACCACAAAGCCAGACAGTTACTTAAGGAGCATTTTGGAAATTATTACAAAATTGCTGTAGCCTATATGAACAAAGTCTTGACCTGGACACCTATCAAGCCAGAGGATGCATGAGCTCTGAATGTATTCTCACTTTTTCTGACAGCTTGCTGTAACACCATGGCTGAAATTAGCTACATGAAGGAGCTTGATAACGTTGCAAACCTGAAAGTCATTGTAACAAAGCTTCCATATAAGCTACGTGAAAAGTGGAGAAATGTTGTATGTAGCATTCAGGAACAATGTGACATGAGAGTCAAGTTTAAGGATTTGGTGGAGTTTATTAATAAACAATCCAAAATTGCACTTCATCCAGTCTTCGGTGACTTAAAGGATATCACAACTGTTAAAACATCTACGACTAAACAAAGCAATAACAAAGAGCAGAACAAAGGCGTAATCATGAAGTCATTCACCACAAGTGCTATACAGTTGAACAAGCAGGAGACAGATACAAGGTCAAAGGAAAACACAAAGTCTGTGAACGCAACAACACAGATGTGTCTCTTTTGTGATGGTGACCATCCCATAGACTTGTGTGGCAAGCTTAAAGGCAAGACACACGGTGAAAAGATAGAGTTCTTAAAGAAAAAAGGACTTTGTTTTGGCTGCTTGAAGCAAGGTCACATGAGCAAATTCTGCAAAGGAAAGTTCAGCTGTCAGGTGTGTTCTCTAAATCATCCTACACTGCTGCATATTACGAAAAGGAACACAACTGCTGAATCAGAGAAGACGACTAAGAGCACTGAAACTCAAACAATCTTCAGTGCCTTCATTGCTGCAGAGTTTGGGGGTTTTGAGCTGACTGGGCCGGGGAAGATAACTGCACACTTGCAATCGTTCCTGTTCAAGTCAAGGCCAAGAAGGGAAGAGCAGTAGTGGAGACATATGCCTTCCTTGACCCAGGAAGCTCAGCCATGTTCTGTACAGAGGCATTGATGAATGAATCGAAGCTCACTGGGAGAAAGACTGACATACTACTGAGAACCATGAATGAAGAGAAACCTGTCCGTACTTACATAGTGTCAGGCTTGGAGGTCAGTAGTTTGTCTGGTGAGGAATACATTGATCTTCCAGATGTCTTCACGCAAAGGTCAATACCTGTAGGAAAGGAAAACATACCACAACAAAAGGATCTTGAAAGGTGGACCTACCTTAAAGATATAAACTTACCTCAAATCGAACGTTGGATTGCTTATTGGAGCAAATGTACCTAAAACTACGGAGCCGTGGGAAGTGGTGAGCAGTGTTGGTAATGGGTCATACGCTGTACGAACCAAGCTAGGCTGGACTGTGAATGGACCATGGAGGGAGTCCTGCAGTCATGCAGACAAGAGAAAGCCAGTGAAGACAATGGCAAACTGTATATCAGTGAGCAGGTTAGAGAACCTGTGGCTACAACAGTTCAAGGTGGATTTTCCAGAGGGTAGAAAACATGAGGAAGTGGAAATGTCTAGAGAGGACCATCAGTTCATGGACATGGTCATGGAATCTGCTGAACTGATTGACGGCCACTACTCCTTATGACTACCCCTCAAAAACAGATTGGTCAATGTGACAAATAATCGCCTAATTACTGAGCACTGAGCACACAACTTGAAGCAGAAATTTCTCAGGAATGACTGCTTTAGACAGGAGTATACAGACTTTATGGACGACCTGATAAAAAGGGGTTATGTGGTAAAATTGTCAAATGATAAACTGACATACAAAGAAGAAAAAGTGTGGTACATACCGCACCATGCTGTATACCACCCTGTCAAGCAGAAATTAAGAGTTGTGTTCGACTGTGCAGCATCCTGTCAGGGTACATCCCTGAATGATCAACTTCTTCAGGGTCCAAACCTGACAAGCAGTCTGATTGGTGTCATAATCCGATTCAGACAAGAGCCTGTTACGATCATGGCAGACATGAAAGCAATGTTCCACCAGGTAAAGGTGCCTGAAGAAGACTCTGACTTACTCAGGTTCCTCTGGTGGACGGGCGGTGACTGCAGTCAAGCTTTGACTGAACACATGATGACTGTGCACGTGTTTGGGGCCACATCCTCAGCTAGTTGCGCCAGTTTCGCCTTGAGGAGGTGCGCTGAAGATCAGAGTGGGCAGTTCAGAAATGAAACTTATATAATTTCTTATAAATTATATATTTATATATTTGTTCGTTAAATAAAAACTGGAAACGCAAGTCAAGGGGAAGATTTCTTTTGGATCCTGAAACATGCGTCAGCCACAAGACGTATGACTTCTTTTTTAGATTTGTTTCGAAAGTACCCTACAACAATCATACACTAGACTTGATTTTTACTCATGGAGTTTATGCTCATCATGTATCTGTCTGCCCATTGAATAAGTCCTTCTCTGACCATGCTCTAATCACCTTTATGATTGAGTCACCCTCTTTGACTATGGCAGAGAAGAGTAGGACACATCACCTAAATGATATAAATTCGCTATGATTTGTTAATGCAGTATATAATGTGAACTTCATGTCTAGTACAGATGTCAATGAAATCACCCATGATTTCAATATAATGGTTAGTCAGATTTTAGATGAAATAGCTCCTTTGAAAAATAAAGTGCTAAAAACCACGAGACATTCCTCATAAGTCTTTAAACAGGATACAAACTAGCCCTTCATAGGGCATGTTCAGCCTGTTATTCAAACCTCATTGATTGCAATTGAAATAACCCTCACTACCTTTTTAAAACAGTCATCTAACAAATAAGGATGAACCTCTGCTACCAAGAAATTTCATCAATCAACATTTTATATACTTCTTTAATGATAAAATGACAAACATTAGACTTCAAATGGCTCACAATCAACTTCAATGCAAAAGTAACATGAACACAGCCTTAATGATTTTGAATTAATTAATGAACAAGAGCTAAAAACTATTATAATTAAGATCAAACCAGCCACTTGTCCACTGGACCCAATCGCCACTCAGTTTCTTACAGAATCCCTGGGAGTTCTGGCAAGACCTATAACTGCCATACTCAATGTGTCCCAGTTATCAGGCAACATTCCTGACCAACTTAAAGTAGCAGAAATCAGGCCATTGCTGAATAAGCTATGGCTGGATCCACAGTAGCTGAGCAATTACAGACCTATCTCTAATGCGTAATTTTTGTCAAAAGTTCTGGAGAAGATAGTTGCCGCACAGTTCTACTCATACTTTGAGAGACACAACATACTAGGATTGTTTCCAGTCGGGCTTCCACCCAGGACGTAGCTGAAACTGCCTTGATTAAAGTAATTAATGACATAACAATGCAACTGATGCTGACAGCGCAACTGTGCTCATGCTTCTGGACCTTAGCGCTGCTTTTGTCACGGTTCACCATTCTATCCTATTACAAAGACTTCAATTTAAGGTTGGGTTGTATGGAATTGTGTTGAAGTGGTTTAAATCGTACTTGACTAATCGTTATCAATATGTTCATGTTTCAGATACTTGTACTCCATTGTCAATGTCATTGGTCAAATATAGAGTACCACAGGGATCAGTGCTTGGTACTGTTTCACTACATGCTGCCATTAGGAAACAATGAGAAAACAGAATATTAACTATCACTCCTATGCTGAGGACACCTAAATATACATTTTGGTTACACCTAATTACATCACGCCTATTATCACCTTAGCTCAGCGGTTCTCAACCTGCGGCCCGTCACAAATGCAAATGCAGCCCGCGATGCTGACCAAAATAAAAAAAAAAAAA
>JAODKE010000138.1:13671861-13697081 GCA_026779605.1 Mormyrus hasselquistii | reverse complement strand
GCAGACATGCTGAGGCTGGGTTTGAACCAGGTTTAACCCACTGAGCCACATGCTGCCCCCATGTTTATTATAATAAACATGTATAACAATAAACATCATTGAAAGGAGAATCATTTTAAAGCTAACAATTAGTTCCTAATGTACAATGAAATAATAAACTAAACTCTAAATGAATAAAAGCCTATGGAAATATTGCTAATTGCACCACCATCCACCCTAACTTGCGGATGCTGAATAAACAGAACATAAATAAATACATTTTTAAAAACCCATTACATTACAGATCTTTTGTTCAGCTAATTAAGAATAAAGTTGTCCTCCGAAGGGGGGGGGGGGGGGGGTTGGTTGGACATAAAAAAAAATCATTACAAATAAAAACTCCCTCAAGTAGTGTATGTCAAGAGCCAGACCTTAACTAATCCTTAACTGGGAGATCTGGCACTACACAAGTCCAGGTTATGTTCTGTCTAATAGGACATTAGGTGACTTGGATGCTATGCACCCTAAAAAGTCAAGATACTTTAAATAAGAGAGGAAATTCACATTAAAATATAATCATAAAAGTGCTATCAAGTATTATTGGTATTATAAGTTAGATAGTCAAGGTACTATACTATCACACAGCTGGCAGCGCAGTCATTTTGCTTACACCAGCTACATGTGGTGAATTATGGGTGTTATAAGTTAAATAGACTATGTACTGTAGCATTGGTTCACACCAGCTACACGCGGTGCACTACAGCTGCTTACGCCTGTTTGGTCCCGTTCAGATAAGAATATTTCAACTCCGTTTTAAACTTCGGGTGTATATGATATTGGACGTTGTTCAGAAAGACGTTAAGCGATGCATACATGTATATAGTAATCAATACTATTGTAAACTGAAAGATGCTGCCTTGTCACTGCTGTGCTATATTATATCTTTTCTAAACTGTTTGTAAAATAGAACATAAAAAATAAACTAAAATGAAAGTTTTTTTTTCCACTTTTGCACAGAAATGTACTAAGTTTTAGCGTGTATTTCGATCAGACTCGCTACTTCTTTTGTGCTTTCTCTGCCATCCACGCTCTTATTGTTTTCTTGTCACGTCAGCACAAGCAGGTGGAGCACGAATAGCCACCATGTTCAGAATTATGAGTAACATCTGCTATTTGGCATGTTTTTACTACCCAAAAAGAAAAGATTTTTTAAACACCTGTGCAAAATATTCTTAAATAGCCATTATTTCTGCTTTTACAGAGTCTAACACAAATGCATTTTTAATATGACTGACAGTGTGAGTTTTGGATATAGGGTTTCAGTGCTGTTTTTAACCCCTTCTGCCTCATGCACATATCAGTCACTGGCAGCCGAACTGTGGACTGTGGGGGGAAAAAAAACAAATCAGACTGGTCAGTATGAGCTTCCATGCTTGGACCTATTTATACGGTGAAGTTCTTTTATTATTCGCGTTTGAAAATAAAAAGACAAAGTATATTTGCCAAAGTATATTTCTTTAATTTCTTTCTTTTTCTCGTTCTGTATTTCTCTCTAATGATATTTTATGTATCACGACACATCTATGTAGACGACTCTGTTGTGAAAGGCGCTATATAAAAATAAATTAAATAACATTGATTTCGGGGTGGGGTGACATCATCCGAATTCACAAACTGTGAACTTCGCCAAGATTTCTTAAAATGTGAACATTTTCATTGTTATTTAGGGGAACAAAGTAATCGATGTCTTAACGTTTGATTACTTGTATTACGTAAATGTTTAACAATAAATGAGTGTCTCATATTAACATTTCGTTTTATTGTATTGTAGTTTAAACAATACAACCATAGTTAAAATCTTCTTCATTCGAAAAATCAAATCCATGTCCTGATGTCTTATCCTTTGTAATAAATACATTGAGAACTTCAGATTCCAGTATAAGTCACTTCATAGCAGCATAAGCAAGTTTCTACTAACCGCATGATGCTATTTATTTATTTATACCAAAGAAGTGGACGTTTCTGCCAGCCTCCCGTATGTGCACAAATCCGCAAAGCACTTCGGGATGTAAAGTTAATTTTCTCATGCTCCGAAACTGTTTTTACAGTTGGGGTACTTCCTTTCCCAGGATACACTGCACGCATATTGGGAGCCACCCTAAAGAAAATAATTTCTGCCAAGAAAAAAAAAAAAACAAAAAAAAACATCTAGCCCTATAGTCATAGAGCGGATAGTTACTCATGGAGCAGATTAAAGTGAAGTTAAGGAAGAAGTTTAAAATAGAAAAGTATGATGGTCGCAGGCGAAGTTAAGCAGAATTTAATACGTGACTTAAAGCGGTGCCTGGAAGCGTGTCATAAAAACACAGGCATGGAAATTCGCGGTCACTGAAATAACTTCCAAAAGATCGCTTGCCATATCTGAGATCTGAATCTATTATCGCTTGTTCTAACCCCTTCATCCGTACCGGCACAGTATGTCCGAATCGGAGCCCGGGTGGTCTGATGCGACGCTGACGGACGCCGATCCACCGCGGCTCCGGGCAGAGATCGAGCGCCTGTACCGGGTACTGAGCGAAACCACCCATGAAAAGATGCAGGCTGCAGAGTACGGGTTGGCCGTGCTGGAGGAGAAGCAGGAGCTGCAACGGCGCCACGACGACCTGGAGCTGGAGTACGAAAGCGTGAAACAGGAGCTGAGTCAGCTGAAACAGGTAACCGCCTGCCCGTGTTCACGATCAGGTACGAGAATATGCATCGGCATGAAAAGGTACCTCTGTACCTCTGGTTTATTACAGCCATGTAGTTCTGAGCTGGCAAGCACTGTGAATAGATTTTTATATTATATGCTTTAAATAGTTATATATATATATATGTCAGTATATGTATTGTGTATGGATTTTTTGTTTCTGAATTACACTGCATGCTTGACTAGCATCTTTTCGGTGTTACATATTTTAAGGCAGGTAGTGTACTTTTCAGTCGTCAGGTAAGACCTGTTGCCAGACAAAAGTATGATTCAGTATTTCAATCTGCAATAAAGAATTCGACCCAGAGGAAGGGTGAAGGAATGTGCTTTGAAGTTGCAATTATGAGGCATGTAAGAATGGGGTTTTATATCCTGTGGTTACTGTTGCCCACCAGCATGGCAGCTTCTTGCTTGAGAACCAGGTGACAGGGGACTACCTGCTGGCATCCTAGAGGAGCAAAGAGTCTGGGGTGGGGGTGTTACTCCTCTATTGCCATGAGACTTCTCTGAAACTTCAAAGTCAGAGTCCCAGCCCGCTGGACATGCTCCACTTTAGGAGCAGTGGTTTAGAATGACATAAAAATGCTGAGAAAGATAGGAGTGCCAGTCTAGAAGAGGTCTGATGATGGCAGGAAGGGCAGTTTCAGAAGCACGCTGAGGTTACACGAGAATCTGCTGTTATGTCAAATAAATCAGTAAAATTAAGTTACTTTTGATTAAAAACCAGTTGCTAATTAACAAAATAAATAAGCATTACCCGTTTGGTCATTTTCACAGTATTGTAAAGTTATTTAATGAAAGGGCCAGCCTTCAGATCCAAGATAACCAGGATGCCTGGTTTATAAATGGAGCAGGAGCTGGAGCAGGCCATGGAGAGTGCATTGGACAGGAAGTGACATCACTTCTACATTCCTTGTCTTTTATGTCTGAGTGGGTGGGGTCATTAGACGACTGCTCATCTGACAAACTCATTTTTTCCACTGAAACACAGTGGACTTGAAAAGAAACATCTGTTTATTTCCATGACAATGAAGCTGTCTTGGTTTCATAGACAGGAGAAAAATTACAGTGTACCTCATACATGAGTTACATTTAGTGCCATTGCTTATATTCACTCATATTTACATCTATGCGTTTAGTAGATGCTTTTTTTTCAAAGTGACAACTAAGTGAGAGCAGGGTTAACCAGTCCTGGGAGCAATTGATGTTAAGGCCAATGCAGACATGAGGGAGGAAGACAGACAATATGGTATCCCTTCATTTATTTATTTTCAAGCCAATTGCAGTCTTTTCAGTTTTCCACAACAGTACATGGGGTTCCTGCTAGATTAATGAAGGGGTACAAACATAAAAGAGCAGATTATGCAGTTGCATGACACAATCTAAAGGTATCATAATATATATTAATAATATAAATAGTGTGAATTTAAACAGACAGAAAAATTTCGCAAAAATCACAGTATTGTGAGTGTATTTTTAACCGTATTACCTGAGCAAGAAGATCATTAATGTGGTTAGTCTGTTCACCAGAAGGCTGGTTACAGTGTGTGGTCTCCTGTGATATGGTTGCTTCTATAGTTACTTGCAGTATGCAGTTTACTGGCTGCCAAAATACATTTATATTGCCTTGTGAAAAGCAACATGTGACACTGATTGAATTAAACATGCATATGCACAGATATTAGCTCTGCATATGCACATTTACAGAAAGTAACCATTAGCCCTCCCACCGTACCTGTTTTTTTATTATTACTCAAACTAACCACATTGCATATTATGTTTACAGGTACATGTCCATCCATCCATCCATCTTCTGTAACCGCTTGTCCTATTCAGGGTCCAGAACCTATTCCAAAAGCAATGGGGGCAAAGCAGGGACAACCCAGGATGAAGCAACAGTGCACTACTGCACCACCATGCTGCTTATAGGTGCATGTTTGCTAGTGAAATATACATCATACATATGTTTTGAAATTGAAATACAGTAGGATATATTGGTACTGAATGTAATTTTCTGGTTATTAGAAAAGTTTTTCAAGGACATAGACCTGTACTTTGAAGGTTGTCTTCGAAGGACCATTTTCCTGTGCCTTTAGTGAAAGTATTTGACTTGACCATGATTTAGTGTGATATGTAAGGGGCATCTGGGGATGGTCTCCGGACCCCCCGCTACCCCAGTGGGGTTGAGCAGTCACGATAATAAATGGATGGATGTAAGGGGTATACCATGACGAGGTGTGCGGTTTTATGAAAATCAACATCCCGGCCTGATGCATTACACAAAGAGTTGCTTATTTTCATACAAATGCACACCTTGAAGTGGTTTATCCTGCTTAAACCTCAATTAACCAACAAAAAATACTAATAAACTAGTCACAGTTAATTTTTCTGAAGAAAATGATTTCAGTTAGTTAATTATTTCAATTAGAGAAAATGTTCTCTTAAAAATATAGGGCTAGTTCTTGTAAGGATAGAAGTCTGGTCAAGTTAGTCACTACGAGTTGGGAAGTCCTTTAAGTTACCATAGGGCCCATCAACAGACAGGCACTTGTATTCTGAAAACAAAGGAAAATTCTCCCGATAACGATGACCACATATTTGTCAGTAAAAAGTAAAACATTAAAACACATTAATATAAAACTGTTACTGGAATACTGGCTACTGAAATTACCTGTGGAGTTACACAAATATAATCAACATTTCTGAACCAATAATTCAATTCAATTCAAAAAACTTTATTTGTCTCCGAGGGGTAATTTAAAAGGCATAGAGGAGCAGCGCGCACACATAACAGTAGTAACATTTGACATAACCGATGACACACAATAGACACACAATGAACTATGAACAATAATAAATAAATGACTTTAAATACAGAGGCAATAAGGTGCATGATGATTAAAGTGAAAAATTGGGAAATGAGAAGTGAGAGAGACTCAGATCTGGGAAGGTCTGGATTGTAGGGGGAGGGGGAGTGTGAGAGGTGATAGTGGTGGGTTTGGGGGGGTGTCAGGAGTTCAAAAGAAGGACAGCTTTAGATCAACGGTGGCCCTCCTCCTCTGTGTCCTGCAAGCGTGACATTGGAGCTGGCATTTGGAGGGGCGCCACCCAAAGACAGAGTTCAGCGGGTGTGAGGGGTCTTTAATGATTTTGAGTGCTAGCCTGTGTGTCTGCTGGTCACAGATGTGCGATAAGGATCTCAAGGGCAGACCAGTAATCTTAGAGCACACGCTGACAGTGCTCTGTAGCCGATTTCTGTGCTGCATGCTGGTGGAAGATGATGGAGAATGAGATGACATTCTCTATGAAGTAGTAGTAAAAAGACTGTAAAATGTCTTTCCTGACTCCAAAGGAATTCAGCTTCCTAAGGACATATTGCTGCTGGTTACACTTCCTGAGAATCTCCTCTGTGTTGGAGGAGAATTTCAGTAGGTGGTCAAAGATGGTGCCCAGATATTTATACTCCTGAACTAGCTCCACTGGCTTACCATGGATGAAGGTGGTAACTGCTAAGAAGAAAATAGTATTTTCCAAAACCGTGGTATAATCACTACTACCAAATATTTTAGGTCAATGTGCTTATATGAACAATAATACTATGCAGTCATAATAATTTCATGTTCTGTTTTTATTACAATGAAGCCTATTGTTGTCACAAGTTCTTATCCCACACTTGTGGCAAACCTCAAGCCTCACAACATGGTGCGCATGACTAAGATCCTCAAGTAAAATCTGGTTTTACTGTGATTTAAGCAATATCTTAACTACATAATCATAATTACTGTTGAGATCAGAATCAAGTTTGAAGCAAAACCTGATTCTGCTAAACAAATAACCGTGATACCTGTCCCTGCTAACTTAACATGCTGTATTATCCCAGCTAAGATGAACGTCGTGCCATCAATGGTCTTGTCAGGCTAGCTGTTTCTATGCCATGTTATGATGTCATGGGATAGCTTTCGTGTTATTGTTTGCACAGGCTTTCGGACACGCTCATTCCAACCACAGGAAGGTGACGGCGGATGGAGAAAGCCGCGAGGAATTGCTGCTGCAAGAGACCGCCTCAAGACAGGCATTATTTGAGCAACGCCAGCTGGACCTCCAGGTGGAGCTGAGGCAGCTGCGGAGCATACTCATCAGTACCCAGGCTGAGAATGAACGTATGGCAGCAGTCATCCAGGATTTGAGGGAGGTTGGTCGGAAACTATGTGTCTGTCATGATTTAGCTTGATATCTTAACCCTCTGGGGACGAGCGCATCATTGGTGATGCAGCGTATTTTTCATGTCTATTTCAGTTTGTATGTCGCTTAAATCTTTAAGTACAACCATGAAAAAACACTGACTAAATCCGTAATATGTCTTCTTTTCGAAACGTCTGTTGTCGAAAGTATTAAAGTTTTTGAAATTAGATTATATTGGCAAAAAAGTAAACCATTGCATTGCATTATCAGATATCTGGGATCAGAACAAACTGGCACCATTGCTTACTATGTACTTTCATAATGCTTCCGCAAGTGTTCCAAACTTCATTTTGCAATGTCTATACTTTGATGTCAGATTATAAATAAATCTGAAATATTCACAATATACATGATGAATGTAATGCTAAAACAAATATATAAGAAATAATTTATTTACCATGTATTAAGTTTATGATATTGAAAGAAATGTGTGACTATGTCCCAGTCAGTGAAAGTGTGTTCCCTACCCCAAAGACCCCAGAGGGTTAACACAGCATGTGTACATTTCCTGGTCTTGTAGCTGGCTTTCTGTGATGATAGGTGTGGTGTGTTATGTCTATGGATCATCTAGTGAGCAAAATGCAGTACGGGCTTTAGTTATGATTGTTGGGATATTACCCTCTTAACTGTAGTGGTGTATCTTTATGACGACTAGATGCACTGTTGAAATTAATCCATTCTTATTCTTACCCAGCCAGTGATGAATTTGTTTCTACTTCAGGGCTGACAAAGCAGAATAAGAGAACCTTCCAGAATTCCCTAATCCAGGCAAATGACCTGCTGTTTCAACCAGTTCATGCTGTTTCATTCTAGATGATGTATGTGTGTTTAGTAGCATTTTAGATTTTATCCTAAAGTACCTTATATAGTTTAAAAACACACGTAACAGTTTAAAAACACAAGAGTTCTCACGAGTTTTACAACACAGGTTTAGGTGTTTTGGAATGGAAGTGTAAGTTACCTTGGGTGGTGTTATTAGTTGGTCAGGCTTTGCACATCTGAAATGTCCATGAGCTGCCAGCCCTGAATCTAACCTTCAGTCTGTTGCCAGGTGCATCCTCAGGGGCTTCTATAGGCAGCGACCACTGGACAAAGAGATAGCAGTGTTACAGTAGATTGCAGATCTTTGATTTTCACCATTGCGCATTGTGCTCTGCTTAAGGTCAACACACTTGTAACTCATTGATCCATGAAGTGACGCAAATGTCACACGAATTGTAGCAACACAATGCAAAATTAAAGTCTAAGGGAAAAATAATAATATTCTGTGGTCTTTTGTTATAAACTGTTGTTTATCAGTACTTAGTCTGCGCAAGTTTTCTAACATTCAAGCAAGTACAGGTGTTCGTTGACTTGCGTCTGGATTTGGAGCACATAGTCGATATGAGTGCATCTGCATAATTATAGGTGATGAGCAAAACATTAAGTACTGTAATATATGCACAGTACTGTACAGCAAATGACGGTGTAATTATATAATTAACACATAAAAAGAGGAACAAAATTCATAGTGTTTTGTAAATTATTGAAAATGAGTAATTACATTTACTAGTTAAAAAATAATTCAATTACTGTATTAATTACTGCATATAATTTAAGCAATAACATATGAGAAGGAGTGCAGTTGTACTCCAGTAAATCATGGCTATGCTTTAGTTGTAGGTACGAGACTGCAGGCTGAGTAACGAAGATAATCACAGTGATATATTGGAGTACAACCACACTCCTCCTCATATGTTATTGCTTTTATACAACAGTTCATCAAGTAGCATTTACAAGGTAACAGTAATAAGATACAGCATTAAAAGATTTCCGTACCTCCAGAAAACAAATAAATAAATAGTTCTCTCATTGTCAGTGAAAGTAGGAGGGGCTGTTGCGTCCAAACCTTCTGCATAGCTAGAATATTCAGTCTATAACTGATATAGTTTTGTTCTAATATTGTTGGTGCTAGAAGTGAAACTAGCCAGTTTATTAACAAAATAACTTTGCATTGTACATTAACACCATGTCACAGGTCTAATAAATAAAATATTATGGGGCTCGAGTACCAAAGAAATTGAGGCGGACAGCAAAGTTCAGTTATTGAAAGACACCTTTTTTGCATGATCCTTAAAAGCACGGCGGTGAAACATTGAGAGAAGAAACTTTTGCACTTAGATTTAAGGAGGCAACCATGGATACCGGCAGTAGAGAGAGAACGCAACAAATAATACTCTGAAATTTTTGGTTTGGCACCTTATATAAACTTGTCGGAATACGTTACTCACACTTCCATCTGCGTTCATTTTTGAAACTGGTGGAAATGTGGGCTGGTTCTCAAAAGGCAGAGGACAGCTTCCAGCCCAGCACCAGCTCTGTGTTGCTGGAAATGAGGCATATGTAGCAGTTTTCAGTAAAGCAGAGTGATACAGCTGATGTGAAATGTCCAAGTGCAGTTATGCTCTGATACTTGCATTCATAGACCCCTCTTGTTCAGTCAGATGTCTTGTTCAGATCTAATTGTAAAATTAGTTACCAGGGAAAATAACTTTTGCATTATTTCAACTCTCTTATGAATGCATGCATACCCAGACAGCACACATGTCACCAAGACGTTGCTTTAAGATCGTAACATCGTTAAATGACTGTGTTCCATTTAGAAACAGTATGCCTTCATGTGGGGTAAACAGAACAAATCTACCCAATACAACCCCAATTCAGAAAAAGTTGGGACGGTATGTTAAATTAAAATCAAACTAAAAACAGTACTTTGTTAAATTATCTTTGATCTGTATTACACTCAAAACAATACAACAGCAGATTAATTAATGTGTTCCTCATGGTTTTTTACTGTTTTTCTTAAAATAAACACGTATTCCAATTTTGGTTCTTGCAACACATTTAAAAAAAAGTTGGAACAGTAAAGCATTTACTACTTTGTAATGTTGCCATTCCTTTTTACAACACTTAAAAGACATTTAGGGACTGAAGACGTCAAGTGATGAAGTGTTTCAGGTGTAATTTTGTCCCATTCTTCCTGCAAACAAGTCTTAAGGTGGGCAACAGTATGGGGTCTTCGTTGTTGCATTTTTCGCTTCAAAATGCACCACACATTTTCTGTTGGAGACAGGTCGGGACTGCAGGCAGGCCAGTCAAGTACCCGTACCCTCTTTCTCCGCAGCCAGGACTTTGTAATGTGTGCAGAATGTGGTTTTGCATTGTCTTGTTAAAATATGCATGGGTATCCCTGAAAAAAAATGTCTTCTTGAAGGCAGCATATTGTGCTCCAAAATCTCTATGTACTTTTCAGCATTAATGGTGCCATCTCAGAAGTGCAAGTTACCTTTGCCACGAGCACTGACACAACCCCATACAATGACAGACCCTGGCTTTGAGGCTTGTTGCTGGTAACAGTCTGGATGATCCTTTTCTTCTTTGGTCCTGAGCACACGGCGTCTATTTCTCTCAAAAAATACCTGAAATACTGATTCATCTGACCACAGTACACGTTTCCATTGTGTGATGGTCCATCCCATATGCCTCCGAGCCCAGAGAAGACGACGGCGCTTTTAGACAATGTTAACACAGGCCTTTTTTTTTTTTTGCACTGTACAGTTTTAACTGGCATTTCTGGATATAACTGCGTATTGCGGTACTTGACAAAGGTTTGCCAAAGTAGTCCTGAGCCCATGTGGTCATATCGCTTATAGATGAATGGCGATTCATGATTCTTGGTTGTTCAGCTTAGGCTTGCGCCCTTGTCCTTTACGCACTGAAATTCCTCCAGATTCCTTGAATCTTTTAATTATGTTATGCACTGCTGAAGGTGAAATATCCAAATCTCTTACTATCTTTCTTTCTTTGAAGAACATTGAGTTGTAGAATATGAACATAGTATAAACCTATAGTATAATAGCCTAATTGGGAAAAATAACACTAGGGTAAACATGATATATCGAGCTCATTAACATTGTGTTGCACAACCATCAGGGGGTTGTTATCTTTAAATGTTCGGTAAAGATGTTTCTGTAGCATAGAGATGCTTTGCCAATGTATTTTTCAAGTATTGCGGTGATATCGTGCCAATGCATGTGTGCTTTCTGGGATGTTGTATTGTTGTAGTGTTGGTGCTGTAACAGTGAGAGAGAGAAAATTTGACAGTTGTGTTATCACTGTGCTTATAATATCACCCATTCATTGTGGCACAATAAAGTCGGATCACATTAGATCATAAACAGAATATGAGCGGAATAGGCTGCATTTGTCCATTTTCTCGCAACACAAAAGTAACAAATAACGAACCCGTTAAAATTTCATTAATTTTTAGCCCGTTATTTGATTTGAAAAGGTAATTAGTTACATTGCTCATTACAGCCGAAAGTAGTGGAATTATAGTAACACGTTACAACGAAAACTGCAAATTGCACTACGAAATCAAAAGATGTGTGCTGTAGCAAACAATGGGAGCTGAGACCTCGGATTGGCGGAGGATAATGAATGGATGGATGGATAGGTTTCTTTTTATGTAATGAAATAGTGCAGTAGAAGTACTGTATCATATCTGCTTATTGAAGCTATTCATCATGTATACTTTACTATATACAAACTGTATTGCAGGTTAAATTTGGACAGGGGTCACATGTGTTATGGGATGTAGTGCTGCCCATTCTCTTGCGCTTGTTACAGTAAGCAATGTACCTGCTTATGTCCTACTGCATCCAGTTGATGCAAGCCAACAGATACTTGTATTTAGCCAATAATAATTTTAAGTTGAAGTCTGATGTAAATGTCACATGGATACATGGATATTCTCCATGTAAAGGTGTCTCAAATTCTCTACTGGCATCTAGTCAGCTGTGCTCATTTTCGTCCCACCTGGTCTGAGCTGATACTGTAAATATCACTGAGATATTAATGTTCAGCAAATCCTGAGTCAGTCTTTTTTTAAAAATGGTGGACATCATAGTCTCCTCCAGTGTTGCCGAAAGGTTGTGGGAATGCACTTGTCTAACCTTCAGAACCAAGTTGTTTGGATTGTGTCACAAGATAGTACATTTTTGTATATAGTACATAGCCATGTTGCCATGACTCTTTGTAACCCTAAAATGCATCATTTATCAAGACTGCATTTCCCTATGACCAAAAATATACCTTCTCCTTTGTAAAACTGAACAATGTTGTTCTCCTCCTACTTTCATTCCATAACTGAAATGTCTGCATCATCACTAAGTCACATTTGCCCTTCTTGTGTCCTGTCCAGACTTGGTTTGCTCTCCCTTTCTCTAGATCAACCAAGTGGGTGATATGCAGCGCAGTCGACTGCGTGATGAAATCAAGGAATACAAGTCCCGGGAAGGCCGGCTGCAGCAGGATTTCACAGAGCTAGAGGAGGAGAACATTTGCCTGCAGAAGCAGGTGTCACTCCTTAAGCAGAATCAGGTGAGTACAGATATGGGCAGAGTTGCAAACTTTTGATCCTAAAGATACATCAGGACAGTTAAAGTCTGTTTTATCAGCATGGACTTTTTTGGTCTAAAGGCAGATACATTTGCCTGCTATTCTTACAAATGCATTTGCAGATTTTTAGTGACGTTACTCCAAGCTAAATCCCTTCAGTTACTTAACTTCTTTATGTTGTTGCCACGAAAGATTTATTTTTTCCATGTATAAACTAATAATGTGGTTTCAACAGCCCATAATACTTTAACTATTTTCTAGTCTGGCCTATCACCTCTTTTTAGGTCGAGTTCGAGGGCTTGAAGCATGAGACACGGAGGTTAGAGGAGGACCTTCAGTTTCTGAATGGTCAGCTAGAGGGTGCCGTACAGCTGAAGGAAATCACTGAGCGGCAGCTGGCCGAGGCTCTGGAGACAATCTCCTCAGAGCGCGAGCAGAGGGCTGCACTGCGCAAGGAGCTTTCCCAGCATCTTGGTGCCAGTTCTGTCTCTCCATGTTCCCTGAACTTGCCCCTAGATGGGCTCAAGGCCAATGCTGAGGAATCACCTGATGCCCACCACAGCAGCTGTAGCACGCCAACGAACCGTGCCGAAGACACAATGGTAGAGGATGATGGGCGCTTCCATCCTGCCCCAAGTTTGGTGGATGAGCTACTGAATGAGCTCAGCATCTCAGAAATCCAGAAGGTGAACCAGCAGCTCCTGCAGGTATGTCCTTAGCCAGCTGCCACTCCTTGGGCCATGCCTAGTTAGTCACTGTGGAAACACCAGAGGACTGAATGGTTTCCTGTGTACTGCAGGTGGAGAGGGAGAAAGGGGCCCTCGTGATCTCACTGCAGGAGGCCCAAGTTCAGCTCAAGCATACCCAGCAGGATCTAGCTGAGAAGCAGGAGCATGTGTGCCGCCTACTGGAGACTCTTAGTGCCATGAGGAAACTTCAGGCAAGCAGGAGTCAAAAGAGGATAGCTGATGAAGAGCTAGAGCTTGACAACCAGCAGGACACCAGTGACTATGACCTGGACTTTGATGGGCCTGAGATCCTGGCATGCAAGTACCAGCTTGCAGCAGCAGAAGTTGGGGAGCTGAGAGAGGAGTTGGAGGGACTGCAGGCCAGACATCAGGACGAGCTGGCCCGGTTTGAGAAAGAGAGGTTCGAACTCGAGGGCCAGATGCAAATGTTGACAGGGAGATTGTCAAGCCTAGAGGAGAGTAATCGCTCGAGCCATGAGGAAGCAACACATCTGGCACAAGAGCTAGAGCGCATGAGCAGGGAGGCAAAAGAGTGGCATGGTAACCTCAGTGTGGCCCAAGAGGAGATGGCTACCTTCAGTGAAGAGCTAGCCAACCTTTATCACCATGTGTGTATGTCCAACAATGAGACCCCAAGCCGTGTCACGCTGGATTTTTACAGACAGAGTGGGGCCAGCAGCCAGGCCTCAGAACTTGATCCAAACTCACAAAATGAGCCTTCGGATGTGTGCAACCTGGGTGCTATCATCCGGAAGCAGCTGAAGCACCTCCAGCAAGCCGTGGACCGTGCCATTGAGATGTCCCGTCAACGGGGAGCAGAGTCAGGGGTGTGTCTGCCAGCAGATTGGGACCAGAAAGCCTACATGGAAGAGATGCTCAAACTCAAGGCTCTGCTGAGCACCAAGCGTGAGCAGATTGCCACATTGAGGGCTGTTCTGAAGGCTAACAAGCAGGTGAGGATGAGGAAGTATGACCTTCAGGTAGCTCATAATGACACAAAACAGGATGGTGGAGATTGTGGGGATGATGTCATAGGTGTATCTATCAAGGAAGCTGATATTGCATGCTCTGTATCTCATTTAATGTTGTTTTTTTTCCAAGACAAAAGATTATACCCGAGCCACTTGTGGGTAACTCATTGGTTATTCTGAAGGTCAACAATCATAAAGGAACTTTTGGGACAACAGCTTTAGCCAGATAACCATTATAAGGCTATAGGTTACAGGGGTCTGAAGTCAAACCCAAGGAAGTCCTGTTGATTGATTGGTTTGCTGGCCGAGGCACTGCCTACCTGAAGTGCAGCTTTTCACCACTTAGACTGCTGAGGTCGCCCTGGCTAGTCTGAAGAGCAAGTATGAGACCGAGAAGGCAATGGTGACGGAGACCATGACAAAGTTACGCCAAGAGTTGAAGGCCTTGAAGGAGGATGCCGCCACCTTCTCTTCACTCCGAGCCATGTTCGCCACAAGGTGAGTGCAAGACTGCCATGTGGTCTGGGCTGTTGATAGCAGAAGCATATTAAGAACACACAGTAAGTGACATATTCAGTGGAAGAGATTTTTATAACAATCTTTACCATCCTGTTCAGTCTAAGTAATGATATGCATCTGTGTGTAACTTTTGATGCAATGGTCATGTGTGTTTGATCAGTGACCATGATTATGCATATGGAATTGTATACAATAAATCAGTACGGAAAAGGTATGTGTATCTGCACTTCTGTTCATGTGTGCCCTGTCATATTTGTACTCCAGATGCGACGAGTATGTCGCTCAGGTGGATGAGTTGCAGCACCAGCTGGCAGCAGCGGAGGAGGAGAAGAAGACCCTGAACTTGCTGCTGCGTATGGCTATCCAGCAGAAGCTAGCCCTGACCCAAAGGCTGGAGGACCTGGAGTTCCACCAAGAGCAGTCAAGTCGGGGGGGTCGTGCCCGTGGTAGAGTGCTGACAGGGCGGGGCTGGGCTACCTCCCATTCTCATGTAAGTCCTTCCTACACGGCTTTAGCCTCCAAGATACATAGCAATGGTGCTCTGCATTCAGTCACTATTCACTTCCTGCAGCAGTGTTATGTTAATAAAATCAAACTTCTTTGTTCTTTGAAAATTAGTCTTTTATCCAGTATATTACAAATAATGTATAATACTTTCCTTTTGTATTTTTCCTTATTGTGCTGTAAGGTATAGGCACCTAGATGGGTCCTCTGACTTCAAGTGGCAGCTAACAGCTGGTCTGTCTCCACCATGACTACTGAGACCCAAAGAAACCACAGTGCCAGGTTATCCCGACTGAGTCACGATTACTATAAATACTAACCCAGTTCTTGATGCCACCAGTTGCAGAAATTTGATGTGCACAAACAGCTGAGAACTCAACAGGACAGCCCATGGTCCTGAGTTTGGCTGTCATTTTTTTTTTTTAGACTTTCTTGAAATCCTTCTGATTCCTCTGTAATCTTTAAACTTTTTTGCCTTGTATGTTGACTAGTTGACCTGTTTTCTGTTAATACATTTATAATTTTTAACAGTTATTATATGTATTATATGTAGTCAGTCGTTTCATAAGCCTGAATCCATCTTCAATATTAATTCAGGACTGTGTTAACAAATAATTGTAGTTTATTGTTATAATATACCATAATAATAGCCCTGTTGAGTCAAAACAATGCACAGGCACTCTGACTTGCCTTTGGCTACGTAGCTAGATGTGCAACAGGGCTGGATCCCCTTTATGACGTTACACATAACTCCCTTGCCATTTCGGAGATGGTCTGATGCACTCATCTGAGCGTAATGAATTGGTTGTTGTAAAAGTCACTCAGATTTTTATCCCAACCCATTTCTTCTGCATTCAACATTTCTACTTTGACTACCAAATGTTAGCTTATCTAATATATTCTTCAACACACACCTTTTTTACGAGATAGTCAATTCGTTTTGATCTATTGATATATGTGTAATGTGAATTTTTTGTTTTGTTTTTAAATGGACAGTGATGTTTGCATGTTTCGTGTTTTCTTCATATGAAGTAGTGAGGAGAACAGTGAGATTGTACTGTGGGTGGGATGGCAGTAACGTCTGTTACCTTTGTGGAGGTGATACATATTTACTGACACATCCCAGCTTACAGGAGCTATGCAAATGCTGAACTGGTGCTCTTACTTTCCTGAAATTTGTTGTGTAGTTCAGTTTCAAACTGCTCCAGGGTGAAATTATTTACGTGTATATATCACTAATAGTAAGTTGTTGCAG
The DNA here is from genome assembly GCA_026779605.1 of Mormyrus hasselquistii. NCBI lineage: Eukaryota > Metazoa > Chordata > Actinopteri > Osteoglossiformes > Mormyridae > Mormyrus > Mormyrus hasselquistii. The sequence goes on along the minus strand of JAODKE010000138.1, from coordinate 13,680,674 downwards.
ACAACTTAGACTACAAAGAGTAAGTTGAGGGAGGCGTAAAGACAATTTCCCCATGGGGATTAATAAAGTATCAATTATTATTATTATTATTATTATTATTATTATTATTATTAATGTCTTTCACTTGTTTTATGAACAAAACTATTTTTTTTCTAATTTTACCCAGTGTTGATTATTAATGTCAATGGAAAAAATGGGAATTTGGCAGTATGTGTAATCACAATACTACATAGCTGTGTAGCTTTTTTGTAATATAGCAATAAACAAAACTGACATACCTGCAAGGTTAATGTAAATATTAAGTATTTTGAAAGCAATCGATGAGTATTACTCCAAAAATGGCCATTGTCAGTGAAGAAAAATTTAGTTTTGCATAATTTATATTCATACTAAATCTCTAAAGACCACTTTTGTCAGATTATTACATTATTAAACCATATGAATTGAAATTTCCAGTTTTGTTACAGAATTGTGCTTAAGATTCTGAAAATGGATGGATGTATTCCTAAAATTAATACTAAGGTCATTGTGTTTCACCCAAGTTGCTTTATTAATTCGAACTTCTTGAATTTTGCAGAGGGCAACCTCATTTCTGTTTGTTACTTTTATAATGGGTTATACAATGTTTTGATATTTTTTATTTCAGTGTGGTCATAGTATGTAACTAAGCTCTATTGCTAAGTCAGATATCATTTATTATGAGATTTAAATATAAAACTGTGTTTAAGACAATGGAACTTAAGTGGAAAAAAAATGTTCCTCTGGGAAAGGGCTGTTGACTTTTACAATAACAATATAGAAAGTATTGTATTTTTATACAAATTTATTGTTGGTATTTATTTAAAATGTTTTTGAAAATACCCTGCTATTTTAAAGTATAATTAAAGTTATGCAAATGCTAAATTGGTGCCTATTGGATATATTAATTTACTGAAGATCAGAAACAAACCAGTTTGTGTGTGGGGAGGATGACAGTAACATGGATGAAATCACTTGGCAGCTAAACTGGGGGTTGATTAAAACTACTCAAAGGATTGACATAATTGACAGTCTGAACAAATATGAAAGTGAATGAGACATATTTCCTTACAATCATATTTCATGCATAGCATTCATCTGAAAAATGTCCCCTAGGGACAGATGTATTCATACCCTATTGACTTGTGAGATTATGACAGGGACCTGCCACTTGGTGGTACTATTCGTCAAAAAATTGCCATGAAGAGTAAGGAAGTGATGGAAGAGAAAGAGAGAAGTTGATTTTGGATTGTTGTCATTAACTAGTGTCTGGAAGTTGAGAGATCAGAGATGGTACGTATCCCCCGCTTTTTGTCAAGATTTTGCAAAATAAGTGAACTTGCATAAAAGTATTGGTTACTGAGATTCTGGCATACCTCATTGGTTCAGGGGTATGATTCCTGCCTCTGGTACAAAAGGCCCTGGGTTCAAATCCCAGGCAATTACATTCCCAATGCAATATGACACTTAAATGTGGGGGCGGTGGTGTCTTAATGGTTAAGGAAGCAGCCCCCTGTTATGTCACATATGGGTTACATGCAGGGACGATTCCTGTTCCACACTGCCCTTGCGAGCTGACATCAGACTGGAACAAAAGGGAGGATTCACCAATAGCTGGGCTCTTGGGAACTCTGGACAGCCAAGGAATAATATCCACGGCAAAGGACGAACACTGATCCAGATGATGACCGAGGGACCTTTATTCTCACCTGGCGTGGTCGGGGTGGGGAGCAGTCGGAGGAGGGCTTCAGCCTTGGCCCCCAAGGCTCCAACGGTGTTAAGGTTATGGTTAGGGTTGGAGGTACCGATGGGTCCTATGAAGTCTACGAAGGTTGGGGTGCACTTTCATTGGGTAGGGATTCACCGAGGGTCCGCTGGTCCCTGGAGGTAGGTCCAACCCTAGGTCAAAGTTAAACCTTAACCCTAAGTCAAAGTACAACCCTAATTCAAAATCCAACCGTAGATCAAAGTCTAACCCTAAGTCAAAGTCCAACCCGAGGTCAAAGTACAACCATAATTCAAATTCTAATCGCCGGAAACCATTCGTGAAACCTTGGGGCATCAGGCTGAAAGAACAGGCTGTTGGAAAGTGGGAAAAATGCTACTATAGCATGGAAAATCGTGCTTTTCTAACCATCATAGGCCAGAAACACACAGTTTAATGGCTGTAAATGCCATACTTTTTCTATCCCTAATTTAGGGTTACGTGAAATCCCTGAATTAACGGTTTATTTTACAGATTTGCATTCAAAAACTGCATATAAAAATTGCATATGTGCATCGAACAGTGGTTTTTTGTAAAAAAAAAATGGATGCATTTTTGGACTTTCATGTTAATAACACATATAGTTCATAATAGCAATTTTTCAAAATTGTTTAAAATTGGATCTGTTCGAATGAAATTTGGGTGATTTTTTATTATTATTATTATTTTTTTTTTGCATAACATATCTTTATTGACTTTTATAAGGTTTTCATGAACAGAACAAAAAAACCTTACATCAATCTCGCCCCATTCTATCTCAGGCAGGCTAAAAAAAAATAAATCATAACATAAAACAAACCCATAACCAATACTAGAAATAATGCTCCTGGTATTTCTTCTAATTTCACACATCCAAAGCCTCATCAATTTTTCCATTTTTAACAAAGTCCAAAAACACCTCCCAAATGGTCAAGAATTCAGAGAGTCTATTTCTTATTACATATGTGAGTTTCTCAAGAGCCAAACAAGTTATTAGGTTTTTAAGCCAAAGACCCATGGTAGGGCACTTATTATTTTTCCAGCACAGGGCAATACAGCGTCTTGCTTGGAGTAGACATAAATTTACTAGCATTCTTTCTGGGGTAGGTAAGGAGCAACAGTCTTCATACATACCCAATACACATAATAAAGGACATAAAGGAATTGGGGAAGAGGTAAATTGAGAAACATATTGAGTTACCCCAACCCAAAATTTCTGTACTTCTTCACATTCCCATACACAATGGAAAAATGTACCTTGCAACTTATCACATTTAAAACAAGTATTCGATATGTTAGGGTTAAATTTATTTAATCTTACTGGGGTAATATAAGTTCTCATTACCCAATTATATTGTAAAAGTCTCAGTCAGGAATCAGGAATTTAAAGTTTGTGTTTGTGCTTTCAGACAAATTGTGCCCCAATCTTACCAAAGAAAATTAGGCAGTTGGAGGCCTCCTCTATCATAGGGAAGATATAGTAAAGAAAGTCTCAGTCTAGGCCTCCTGTTATTCCAGATGAAAATCGCGAGAAGCTTTTTTATTTTCCGAAAGAATGTTGGTGGAGGGGGAAGCGGTAAAGATTGAAAGACATATAAAAACTTAGGTAATATATTCATCTTAATAACATTTATTCTTCCCATTAGAGAGGAAATGTCGCCCATCTGTATGTATCTTCCGACAGTTTAGCTAGCAACGGTTCATAATTAGCAGAACTTAAGAGGTTAATTTTAGGGGTTATTTTAATTCCTAGATAATCAAAACCATTTACGGCATTTACGAATGGATGTTTCAACTTTGGATTTAATCTCTCTTGTTCATTAAGTAACATAATTGAGGATTTATCTTTATTTATTTTAAATCCAGAAAAACTCCCAAACCGAGCAATAAGCTTTAACAGTGAGGGTATGGAATTTCTAAGGTCGGACAGAAATACGATAGCACCATCAGCGTATAAGGCAATGCGATGTTCTAAAGCCTCTGTAAAACTACCTTGAATAGTGGAGTATGATCTTATCGCTATTGCAATAGGCTCCATAGCTAGTACAAAAAGTAAAGGAGAGAGTGGTGAGCCTTGCCTTGTACCCCGGCTTAGTTTAAATGAAGGAGAGATCATATTATTAGTGAGTACTTTTGCCGAGGAATCAACTAGGAGAATTTCCATCCATTTACGGAAAATATCTCCAAATCCAAACCTTGTTAAGACCTCCATTAAGTAAGGCCATTCTAATCTGTCGAATGCCTTTTTGGCATCCAGTGATAGAATGGCCGTATCAGGGGTTTCAGCTCCCGTATGCACCAGGTTCAGTACTCTTTACAGTACATTGTGAAACCCTTGCCGGTTTTTAACAAAACCATTTTGATCAATATGTATTAACTGAGGTAAAACCCTCTCGAGCCTCATTGCTAATGCCTTAGCTATATTTTTGGCATCTACATTTAAGAGCGATATTGGCCTAAATGAACCACATTCCACTGGTGATTTTCCTGGCTTTAAGATAAGAGTTATGAGGGCATCTCTCATCGATGGAGGGAGAAAGCCTTGTTGAAATGCCTCTAGATATGTATTTAGTAAGGGTGATAGTAATTTTTCTTTAAATTCTTTATAAATGTCTATTGGAAGCCCATCTGGACCCGCCACCCTACTGCCCCTCATGCTAAGAACAGAATCAGAAATTTCTTCCACTTTCAGATCTTGTTTCTTCAATGATGGATGGAAATTCTAACCCATCCAAAAAGTTATTTTGGTTGGAACTGCATGATGGAAATTCCGATTGATATAAAGATTTATAGAATGCGACAAAGGTGTCATTAATCTCGACCGGATCTGTTGTAATTGTACCTTTTTCATTCCTAATTTCATTAATGGATCTTTCTGAAATTAATTTCTTAAGCTGCCAGGCTAACAGTTTGGTAGGCTTAATCACCCTGATCATAATATGTTTGTTTCAATCTCACTATACTGTACTATTTTCAACTTTTAATGTTGAAAGTTCTTCATACTCCGATTTAAGGGCTAATAATTTTTGTTTAATTTGTGTAGACTTATCTATATTCACTAATATCTACAAGTCTCTAATTTCCATGTCCAAAGTAATCATCTTTTGTTTAAGTTTGTTAGATTTGGAACTAGTATACCCAATCATTTGACCTCTAATAAATACTTTAAATGCTTCCCATCTAATCGTCGCCAAGGTTTGATCAGTATTTGTAGTAAAGTACAAGTCTATTTGTTCAACAACAAATTTAATAAAGTCTGGGTTCTGCAGCCAATTAGGGTGTAAGCGCCATCTATAGGAATTTTTGGTTACCTTTGAACCTCTATATATTAATGAAGTGGGAGAGTGATCTGACAAGACAGCACTGTTATACATACAACTATCAATGTTAGGAAGTAAAGAAATTGTAATTAGGAAATAATCTATATGTGAGGAGGATTTCGATAACGAAGAAAAACAAGAATATTCCTTTTTGGAAGGGTTCGATGTTCTCCAGGGGTCACACAAATTTCAATCCTTTATAAATTGGTAAAAAAATTTCCTGCTTTGAGAGTGAGAAACATCCAGCCCAGAGGAGCGATCAAGCAACGGGTCAAGAGCACAGTTAAAGTCGCCTGCTATTATAGTTTCACCGGGAAGAGAAGCTAGTGATATAAAAAGATTCTCAAAAAACACTGGATTATCCTCATTCGGGCCATAAATGTTAACCAAATTAATAACTTTACTCATATAAGATCCTTGAACTATCAAATATCTACCAGCCTTATCTATAATACTATTATTTACAACAAAGGGTGTAGATTTGTGGATCAACGTCATGACCCCCCTGGAATGGGAAGAATAACATGAAGCCAAGACTCGACCAGGCCACCTTCTTTGAACCTTCACCAGCTCTTCTTTGAGAAGATGAGTTTCTTGTAGAAATACTATGGAAGGATCAAGTTGCCTAATTCTTGTCATAACTTGCCTAAGCTTAACCAATTTGATCATCCCTCTGACATTCCAAGAGGTGAGCTTCAACTTATTTTGTGCGATTACCTATAAATTAGACTAGATTGTACATCTATATTCGTATACATATTTAGCGAATAATATTTTGATGGTTAGGATGTCACCAAAAGATCTGTAGAAAATGGTCAAAAACAGACCAGAACAATAACTCAAAAGCCTGACATGAACAATTAACCATCCATGCTCACCCAAACCCGACAGCTTGATCCCCCTGTTCCACCCACCTAAACATTTGGGAATATACAGTAGTTATGTCCCAGCTCTGATTCAATATCAAAGGGAGCAGATAACCAGAAGCAAGCTAAAGTAGAACTAATAAGACAAACATTAATTGAGATTATGTGTAGCTCCTGGCATTATACTGTGACTTTATGTATATTTGAATAGGTATTTCAAATTACCATATAAATTGGATCTCTTTAACGGAAGCAAGTATAAAGTACGTCTAATTTACTTATTTCCAAGCTCATAGTTTACTACCCGTACGGCGATACTGTGCATCACCCTATTGAGAAAAAAAAAGAAAAAAAACAAGGAATCTGAATATCAAAAGTGAGCAACAAACCAGTATGATGAACACAGTTTAGATAGGGAACCCGAACTCTATTCCAGACCTTCATGGTTGACTGGCGCTTTTCATTCCTTGTATGAATCTTTCGGCATCCGTCGGGTTTTCAAACTCGCGAGTCTGCCCATCAACTGTAAGACGCAGCTTAGCTGGGTAAATTAGTCCATAGTTAATGTTCATGGATCGCAGACTCTGTTTAACACCGTCAAATCGCCTTCTCTGTCGAAGTAACTCCGCCGATAAGTCCGGAAAAAACTTGATCTCTTGTTGACCATGCATAATTTTGCCTTTAGCTCTTGAAAGTACCGTGTTTTATACCTGCCCAGGCGGAAGATCTTTGATCTGACGATCGACTCCATCTTCCCGGAATGGCATCGGGGGACGTCACGGCCGAGCCGTACGGGCTAGAGGTCTGAAATTTGGTAGTGACCGACTAGATCTGGTGCTGAACGAGTGTGCTGAATTACGTCACCGTATCCCTGCCCACCGACCTGCAGTGACCTTTTGAATCTGCCAAGGTCGGCATGTTAAGTGAATTGAGGCCCCTCACCTGTCCTTTGATAGGCCATAACTCCAAGTGGCAGTGATGTAGGAACACAGTTCAAAGCATTCCTGAAACTGGACAGTGTGCTCTTCGATGCCCCCAATACAAATCTGTCAAAGATATGCTTCCGTAATCAATAAATTAACCCTTCATTTGAAAGTAGTCTATTTCCAGTGCCACTTGCTCTGCGTGAACCAAAAGACACAGCGTGACTCTGCCCAGCACAGCACACTGCAGATTGGCTGCAGCTCAGAGGGGCTTCCTCAGGAAATCAACCCATAACTCCAGTGGTGTTTGGGCTAGAGGTCTGAAATTCGGACCAGCGGAAGTAGAGGGTGGTCTGCATCACTGCAAAAATAAAAAATCCAGAGGCCTACACCCCACGGGAAGGCTTTTATCGACCCCTTAGTGTAAGGTGGTTTCACGGCTGGCCCGTGCGGTCTAGAAGTCTGAAATTTGGAACACTGGAGCCAGTGGCATGGGCTAATGGCACACTGGATTTTCAGGAGCACAGCCCCCACCAAAGGGCCGTGAGACACATGAACATTTCTGCGTCCTCAGTGCAGTGGGCCAGAGGGCTGGATTTCGCAGTGTCAACACTAGGGCCATAGCCAAACACAACTGTACAGTTGCATGAGTGTGCACCTCACAGAAAAGTTTTCATTGGCCTTCAAATTCAGTGAGGTCGCCCATGTTAAGTGAATGGAGGCACCCCATCTGTCCTTTGACAGGCCTTAGGGGGTTTCACGGCTGAACCCTGTGACCTAGGGGGCTGAAATTCCACACAGATAAACTAGGTGCATGTGTGGACGATTGTGCCGAGTCCCATGAGCGCAGCACTTACCAGTGAGCTGCATTGGCCCTTTGAATTTGCTACAGTAGGCAATATAAACGAATGGGGACAGAAAAAGTAGGCCTCAAACTAAGCTGACGGGCTGTTACGGCCGAGCCTTACGAGCTAAGGGTCTGAAATTCGGTCTGCACAAACAAGGTATAAGCCTGAATTAATATCCCAAGTTTCATGAGCGCAACCCTTACACAACATGTTTGGTGGACCTGTACATTTAAGTTTCTAATGTAAGCGAATGGAAAAAGGGGGTAGGTTACTTAAGGGGGTCCTTCGGCTGATTCCTGTGGCGTAGGGGTCTGAAATTTCACACAGATAAACGAGGTGGATGTAGGAATCACTGTGCCAAGTTTCATGAGCTCTTTCAGACAACTTTTAATCGATATTTTAATGTTGTACTTAGAGTTTAAGGCTGAATATTAGTGTGTCTCAGAGCTCTCAGTATTGATTTTTTGGGTGGTTCTAGCTTTGTGTGCAGTCAGCCATGCAGCCTGAGTGCACCGAGCAGGCATGATCAATTAGGCTGTAACTTTGCACAGGAACCAGCTAGAAGGATCATTCAAAATGCACGTGACAGTAGACATGCTTCCCTTCTTGACAATATAAGGGTCACTTGGTTCTTTGTCAGGTATCCATGTGAAAAGCCCACTAGCAACCAAAAGCTCACTCTCAGTCAAGGCTCAGAAAAGTTACATTTTATTAGTTCGGGGGAGTTGCCTTAGCAACTTGTGCACGTGCTGGCAAGGAATGCTGATTTCTCATGTGCCAGCAAAGCAAGTGGAAGCAGTGGCAGACGATCTTCCCGAGTTGGTTAAGCCCACTTGGGGGGATTTGGCAGAGGTTGCAGGAACTGATCCAGAATCTAGGGAAATGGAGACAGGTAAGTCAGTTTATTTCAGACTATTTATATGTATTTTACTGTTAGCTTAAAGATAAACTGAGCGTATGTCACAGCCTAGCCGTATGAGTTAGCAGTCTGAAATTTAGCATGCATTAACTACACTCAAAAAAAAAAGTTGTTGAATGAACGTAACTAAATTATGGAAAACTTTTCCATCCAATTGAATTGCGTTTTTCTAACA
>JAODKE010000138.1:13606086-13625451 GCA_026779605.1 Mormyrus hasselquistii | reverse complement strand
CAAAAAATCATACAGTTGATCCTGGAAAAGGAAAAAAGCTACTTTGAGCTCCTTCAACCGCTCCTCCCGGGAAACAGCTCCAGCTGTGGAACTCGTAACTGGCCACTGCCAAGGTGTTAATGGGTCAATATCCCAATCCTGTGTCTGCTGCGGTGGTTCTGGTAAGGTTGAAGTTGCCGGAACGGTGCTCGCAGATCCCCCTTGGTCCGTCGGTGCGCTTCCTGCCGTTGGTCGCGTAGATTCCAGTTGTCCAGCCGGAACGTCTAGTACGCTGTTGGCTGAGGTTGTCAGCTCAGCTTCAATTTTTTCGGCTGTGGCTATCAGCAATTCATCATCGGCTGTGTCTAGGGGTGAAACGGTACAAAGTCAGTCTTTAAGCATTTCATGCAGAACAATCATGGACACGGGTTAAGCAATATTGTTCCACATACCGTTAAAACTATCCGCTCTTTTCCACTTATGGCAAACTTGCCGCAGGACAGGCCCTTCATGATTATCTCTGAAAATAACCGTTGGAGTGTTTACCAGACCATCGCAGTTATCTGCAATTGTGAGCATAATCATTTTCAGTCATTGCCACATTTAAACAATAAACCCAATAAAGATAAATAACTATGAACAGTAACTTGCCGCTATTCCAATCATCTGTTACACAGTCCTCACTCGGGCTTGACACCGGGGCGAAATTCTTGGTCAAAGATAATCGTAATGTTTTCAAAGTAGAAAAACCTTTAACAACAGTTGTAAAATAGGATAAAAGATTTGGCTTGCCTCTAGAGTGCCATTTTCCAACTTTGATATGGCGTGGATCAGAAAAAGAGGTGTTGTGGAACCCCGCTGTTTCACTGACCCTGCTGTGAACCCGGTAAACGAGAGAAAAAGAGTAGACAGTCCCACCTAGCGGGTGTACTGAAACGGCCCCACTTCTAAATTTGTGTTAAAAACGCACAGATTCACCCCTAAAAATCTTATCGGCTAGGCTGTTCACATACATTGTATTAAACATTGTATTAAAAACAGTCCATTCATGTTAAAGAGAATTATTTCTAATTTAAAACATTAGTAGACAGTGGTTATTTTCAAAATCAGCTTGTTTGTGGCCTGCCTGTGACATCTGTATTCCCCAATCATTATTCTTTGGATTCGGGTAAACAACTGCGGCGGTTTATGGCACTGTAGCAAATGTTAAATACTGTAGCTTGGGAACCTCGGCTCTTGCCTGGAGTCCACCCCTTCCATTAGCGATAAATAATCAATATCCTTGGGAACCGGTCTATCCCAAGTCAGAAGTCAACAGGTGTTGTGGAACCCCGCTGTTTCACTGGCCCTGCTGTGAACCCCCGTTAACGAAAAAGAAGAGTAGACAGTCCCACCATGCGGTATGTGCTGAAACCGCACCGCTTCTAAATTTATGTTAACACATAGATTCAGCCGCTAAACTTAACGTCTACATACATTGTATTAAACACATTGTGTTAAAAACAGTCCATTCATGTTAAAGATAATTATTTGTAGTTTAAAACATTAGTAGACTGCGGCTATTTTCAAAATCAGCTTGTTTGTTTGTGACATCTGTATTACCAGTAAATATTGCTGCTGGTATTGCTAAATGGTTAATTGTTTGGGACGGCGGGACCGAGTGGGGGGGGGAGGGGGAGAGACAGAGAGCGCATGCGCTCATTCTAACAAGGATTACCCACATTGTTCCTTGATTCTTGTTGTTGAAATGCTTAGGGCGCTTTACTTTATTGTTCACATTGACAGAAAAGTGCTTTGTTACTTAAAAAACGTTTGGTTAAGGGGCTTCTTTTAAATAACAGACGCTCCGCTGTCGCCGCCATTTTGAAATGGGAGGTCTGCGTGAATGCGCCTGTGCGAGCTTTGGGACGCCTAGGGCGTCATTTCAACCGCCTTCTTCGAAAGGAACAGATGCATATGTCTGTGCTGCATGGGGCAAATGTTTGCTGGTTAAATGTTTTCTTCAACCTAACACTGGTAAATACCTCTAAAAAGTTCTTCTTCTTCTTTAAACATTTTGGTTAAATGCAATGAGTTTAAGTGCTTTCTTCTTTTTAAAATACAACACGTGTGCACTAACTTACTTGTTTAAAAGTTTGGGACTTGTGTCATGTGTGCTTAAACTGGCTGTGCTTCGTTCGAGCATGTTTGTACTTTAAGTTGTTAAAGTTGTTTGAGTTCCTCCTGCTTTTCTTTCTTTTAAAAATAACAAAGTTTGTCTTGTTTAAGCGTTTTGGTGCTCTCTTCTTTTAAAATACGCCGGCGCCTGCGTCTACTTGGGACAGAGCCCACGCTGACCGTGGACGCGCTGGCTTACATTCATCCTGCTATATGTTTTATTATTCCTTAAAACGTAATTAAAAATAACACATTAATAAATAAATGCAATGTATTTTTATCCTATTAAAGTGCAACGGAAACCCCCCCAAACCACATGGCCCTCCTTATCAGCAACATGTGGCATAAGCATTAAGGCACCAAATGGCTATAACCCGTCGACCAATCAGAACAAGGGATACACCCCTCTCCCGTTTATGACATCAGAGACGGAGATGCCACATAAGCTCCGCCCATTGTACCTACTAACCTCTCTCAAATGTGTGTCATAATCAAAGCTAAAGGTAGTCCATTGAAAAATTCAAATGACAAATTATTTGGCTGGGCAGTGTACATGTCTCCTGAGTATTTCTGCAGTAATCCCCAGAGATTTAGGGTGAGATACTTTGCTTTGACTTTTCTCTCCAGTTTGTGCCATCAAGAGCTATGGGGTTGAGAATAAGTTTCAATTGTGCTTTATCATCCTTCACCAGATAGTTGTTGCACAATTTTGAGGTGTGTTCTGGGTCATTACCTTGTTGAAGGCTTTTCAATGAGCCATAATTCTGGTGGAATGATATGCAGTTGAAGTATGCTTTCACAGCTATAGGCGTTGACGTTGTCTTGAATTTAGTAAATTTCTCCAGCTCTGTCACAATCAAATCAACCCCAAGCCATCACAGTGACTTTTTCATGCCTAGCAACGCACTGATTCTCATTAGTCCATAAGATCGACTTCCAACTCCTTATACACACACACGCACGCAGTGGTACCTCAGTACTCTAACTCATTAGAACTCAAATTTCTTAAAAATCGAACCAACCAGTTAAAAAAAAAAATGTCAGAAGCCATATGAAATCTCAGAAATCTGAATCTGAGAAGTCAAATCGTGAACGCCGACCTACGATAACTTGTACATGTGTGGAAATGAGTCACGTGGCACTCTCTCAGCAGAAACAGAGGGTAACGCTTCAGTCTCAGCCTTACATTTGCTGTGATAGCATTGTTTGTTGGTGATAGTGCTTTTTCTATTGAAAATATCACGTAATACACTGTACTTTATATAATTTTGGTAGCCATCGCACATTGTTTGGATACATTTATTTTCTTACTTTACAAATTTGTAACGCCCGGCTCGTATGAGCCTCCTGTGTGCCATGCCCCCCTCGTTACCCTTGTGTGATATCCCGATGTCATTAGCTGTTCCTCATTATTTCCAATTAGTCGTGTGTATTTAAGTCCGCGTTCAAGTATGTTTCCCCAGTCCTGTCATTGAAGTCTGTGTTGTGCCTTGTTTGTCAGCAATAAAAACTGTGTTCTAGGATTTCCATCTGCCTGACCCTGATTCCATGCTCCCTGCTCGCTCATCCTAAGCGCAGTGTGACAGAATTACTGGGTGATAAATGTGCAGTATGTGCTCTTCTTGTTTTATCCAGCTCATTTTCTGTTTAAATGCTAAAGAAGACATATCTAGGTTTAATTTTTCGGGCCTGGGAACCAATTCATTGGTTTTCCATTATTTCTTATGGAGAAAATTCAAGCAGAACTCTAATTTCTTAGGATTCAAACCTGAGTTCTGAACGGATTAAGTTCGAGTTCTGAGGTACCACTGTGTATGTGAGTGTATATAGTATTCAGTTTAAAGAATATACTGTATATAATTGATTTTTTTTGTTTCAAGCTAGGATCCTGAACCTTTTAATGTATTTTTTTCCTCATTTTCATTCCTTTAGTCTGACATCGGCTTTGGTAAACTGGAAACATATGTTAAATTAGGAAAGCTGGGGGAGGTGAGTATCACAAACTTTTTAATTTACATTCACACCTAGGAAATGCTGAAACTCCAAGGCTGTGTTTGGCCAACTGCAAAGTGTCTGATCATTCTACTACTTTGTGGAAAAAAACCATTGTGAATAACAATTACACAAACTAATATTATTATGACCGACTTTAGTAACATCTGTCTTTACACTGTTCTGTATGTTTCCTTTACATGTCCAGATATGTACCTATACATATTGAGGTAATTAGTGTCACCTGCAGCAAAAATGATAGAAAAACATGTGAACATTCCCAAGTCCTCAGAGTCACATGAGACTATGGGGGTATCAACATAAGCACACAAAAAATACACCAAAATGGTGCACCCAAATGTCAAGACCAAAACAACAATTCTAATAAAGAACATTCATTGACAGGCTGTCTGAAAATGATTTTCATGATCTTTTCCTGCAACTAGGGCACTTATGCTACAGTATTCAAAGGACGCAGCAAGCTCACAGAGAACCTAGTGGCTCTGAAAGAGATTCGGCTAGAGCATGAGGAAGGGGCGCCATGCACAGCCATTCGGGAAGGTATGGCATGGTTTTATATGAAGTGAAAAAATGCTGCCATTTAGGGACATGGGATGAAATGTTCAGGCCACAGTAGCCTCTTCTTACTTATGTTATTTGCAATTGTATGACTTGTTTACAGAGAAAAATGTGAATAATAATGAAATCTGAATGTTACTACAGTGTCTCTGTTAAAGAATCTCAAGCATGCGAACATAGTAACTCTGCATGACATCATCCACACTGACCGCTCACTCACCCTCGTCTTTGAGTACCTGGTAAGGAGTGGTTGATTTTATTATAAGAATAAAGAAGGAATCAAGAAAGCATATTTCATACTTTGACTTACAATTTATGTATAACACTTTAAATGGATGCATTGGATTGCTGAAATATTACACCTAAAGGAAAGAATTACAATATTTTACAATACTTTGAATGTAATGCAGCATAAATGACAAAAATGAAAAAACATCCTCTTCCAATATGGTGGAGGAACTTATAAGTAAGGCTATGATTTAGAATGCTTTTCATTTTGTTTCAATAATGGCATGTCAGTCTATTTAGGGCCACATATATGTGTATGTTGTTTGTTACTGCACCTAAACTTTGTATACTTTTTGCATCCTGAACAGGACAGTGACTTAAAACAGTACATGGACAACTGTGGAAACCTTATGAGTATGCACAATGTAAAGGTAGGCTTCATGTCATTCTCCTGAAATGTCAAGTCAACCTACTGTAACATAAATCCCCAGGGCAAGGACAAAATATTACTTGATTTTATTGTCAAGTCTGTAGTGTCAAGTAAAGGAATGTTTTGAAATAAAAACCGCCCAAGCAGCATTCATGTCATATGACACAGTTCATAGCTTTCTTGCCTAACCGGCTATAATACAAAAGTTAATTCAACAATAACATAGTCATTTACAAAAATAGTTCCTTTTATGATGTGACCTTATGTTAGAGATGCCAACAGGCACACTTCCCTCCAAAGCAGAGCATATACTTTATAACATGACTTTAAAACTCAAAACTTTGTTCTGGGATCTGATAGATATTTCAAAGAATGGTAGCAAGCTCACATGTTTTGAAAGAATTACAAAAGATAAAATATGGAGAGTACTATATTGCTATGGCCCAGGTGTCCAATTAACCATGACCGAGACTATGGATAGTTATTTTTATTACTTATTCTTTGTTTTATTTAGTTGTGGAGCAACTAAATTCACCCCCTCTTTCCTACATCAGTAGATCATAATTTTTTTGTTTGTTTATGATCTATCAAAATTAGAATGTATATAGTAATGGTAATTGACCATTTAGCCGCTTAAACAGGAATTTTAATCCTTACAAGAAACACTGGCTGAGGCGTTGGCGTTATAATAATAAATTAATTAAGGCTTTTAAAATACTGTACATATAAAAGAAACTGACTCATTACAATAAAAGTGCTTTAAAATGTTTTAACACTAAAGAGCAAATGAACATTTATCAAGCTTTTAGTTCAAGATCTAACCACTAAATTCTGAACAACTAAGATAGTTAATTAATTAAGCTAGATATACAGGCAGTGCCAAGATTTTATGCAGGCTGAAGTTACTTGTCTTGCATCACTCAGTTTTTGTTGTAGTACTCTTGCAACCTCTTAACAAGCAGGCATAACATGATTGGTGCTTATCGGTTTATTCTGTTCTTATAATAATACGTTTATTTTATGTAGTGAAGTAGTGAAGTTGTAACTTGGCATTCATATGTATGTATGTATGTATGTATGTATATGTATGTATATATGTGTATGTATATATGTGTATGTGTGTGTAATCTCTTATTATTTTCATAATTTTGTATTTGGATTTTAATATTTCATGTTATTTTTCAAATCAATTTCTGCTTCCATAAGATGACCCTGAAAAAGAACACATGACAATAAATGTTAAAAATCTGTCTGCCTGTATCTTTCACTTTCTTGTAGATCTTTATGTTTCAGCTGCTACGTGGCCTCTCCTACTGCCATAAAAGGAAGATTTTACATCGAGATCTCAAACCACAAAACCTTCTCATCAATGACAAAGGAGAGCTCAAGCTGGCTGACTTTGGTGAGGCCTACAGCACATTCCTGAAACTAATAGAAATAATTAACCCTTTCTCACTGTGAGAAATAAACCATTTAGTCCTAAATTTCCATATAGGGATTATTTCCTAAAATTTACATTTGCCGTCAATTTTACAATGTGTGTTTAAGATTGTGTGTTCACTGTAATTCTTAAAGAATACTTTTTAAAAAAGTATGTAATATGCTGCCTTTGCTATTTTAGGCCTGGCCAGAGCTAAGTCAGTTCCCACAAAAACATACTCCAATGAGGTGGTGACACTGTGGTACCGTCCTCCAGATGTGCTCCTGGGCTCCACTGAGTATTCCACCCCCATAGATATGTGGTAAGTAATCCAAGGAGGGTGCCAATTGAAAACACTTGAGGAAAACTTTTCTGGAGAGTTTAAAACTGTATTTTTACACAGGAGTTCTGTGTTTTGCTGTCCTATTCAGAACTGCTGTAATGTAGAGGCTGAAAATATGCTGTTAGTATTTTGGTAACTAAAGTATACCTTAGACATAATTTCCCTTCATCTGTTCAATTGAAGGAGGTAGGTGAAACTGTTCTTTGATTATTTAACTGGCAGTCATTTAGCCTTCGCTCAAAAATGAAAAGATTTCCATCAAATAAATGGACAGACAGACAAAAAATTGCTATGGTTAAACCATGCACCCTTCAATTAAATGATTACACAAACCTGCTCGATAAGCAACGTAACAGGATATTACGAATGCGTTCATAAAGATATTCTTACTACATTAACTTAATAATGAAGCCACCCTAATAATGCCAAATCACCTGACATTCTACATTAAACATCAAAATTCTTTTCCAGCAAGATGTGATTGTTTGGATGAAAATTTCAACATGAACATAATACGATCACAATGGTTTTCTGAAGGAAAATGAGACATACATGATTTCAGATTTTTAAATTTTGTCCTCAAGACAACTAGAAAGTTTATAATATCCACTGTATACTATATAGCCAGATGAATAAGTTACAAAATCATTAATTGTATCTGTAACAAATTTCTTTATATTGCATAGAATTGCCACTTGAACTTAAGTGTCATAGTACAATGCCCCATAAATATGACCTAATATATTGCATGGGTAAATTGGAGTATAACTGTAGTTTCCAGTTTCAACACTTGAAACACTCTTTGCATTATACATTATATGGATGAAGACTGACAGACAAACTGCCCTTAAAATGAGCATTGTGTGGCAGAAATGGAGAGAAATTGTAGTAAGTTTTCTAAACACAGTAGCTCAAAGTATTTTACTGATATTTTCAAACTTTGGAAACACATTGTAGGGATAACAATCTGGAAGTTTTGAATAGATTACCCTAAAACTGAAGCACCACCACACAGTGATACAAGGATACAGTAGTTTCAGACATTTGATCATGTTAGTGAGATAACTCAAAAAGTATTTCACAGATATTTTTTAAATTTTTGAGACAAATTGCACCAAAATTTAAGCAGTGCTGTAGAATGATAACAGAGAGAGGGCAAGCTCAGAACCTTGTCAGCATGATAACTAGGGCTGCACAAGATCACATAATTAAATAGCTCATATACACAATAATGACCAGGGCTTTAGATGATGGCCGTAAACATATGTCCGGACACCCGCTTTTTGGTAACATATGGATGTTTATTTACACCCACAATTTGGTAAGAAAATTAGGAGTATCCGCCTAATATTTTAGAATACGCCTAAAATATTAATCAGAGGCATATTGCAATGCCCAAAATTTAGTAATCTTCATACATTTGGTGTATCCTTATGTTTAACAAACATGTCAGACTTTAAACTACAAAAAGTACCTCCACACCACCTATGTCTTTTACCTTGTTTACCTACAATATGTACATTTTCAATTTTTTATTGATTTTATTAGTTGAACAACGTATCTGCATATTAAATGCTTAACAATAAGCAATGACTAAGTCAAAATAATATTTACATAATTTATTTCATATTAACACATGGGAAGGGGTAATAAAATTTTGTCAATAACTATAAACAGAATTAGACGTCCATAATAATAATGGTGATAATGGGGGCTTTCATGGGAGATCAGGAAATAAAGAAGTGGAAAATCTCCAGTAAAGAAAAATTGCCAGTATCTGTATCTCCATTTTTGAAAGATGATGTTCCTACTGAGCTGTCCCTTTCTTCACCGCCTCTTTAGTGCTTATTGCTTCTATGATTTACAAAATCAGTAGTATGTGGCACCCTCCACTAACCGAATAAACATAAGGATTCACCGAATTTATACATTTTAATACATTTTGGGTGTCATATTACTGCTCTCATTAATATTCTAAGGGTAAATAATCTGCTTATCAATTTGTGAGCGTAAATAAATGTCCATATAGTAACAAAAGCTAGCATCCTTACAAAGGTTTACACCTGCCATCTAAAGCCCTGGGGATTATTGCGCATGCGCCATATAATCTTGATTATATCACGATGTGATATTGTGAAACCCTAATGATAACTAAGAAAATTCTTTATCCAATCCTTTCCAACTTTGTAGACAAATTGTATGGCTGCTGATCTGGAGCTGTTCATATTTTGAAACAAATCGCACCAAAATGAACAAAAGGTGCTTACAGACACCTGAGATGATTAGAAACTTATTCTTTTGAAATCTCCCTGTGGATCACGCTATTTATTGTTACTGTGTTTACTCTGTTCTTTGATGGATCTTATTACATTTCACAAAAACATTGTATGGATAAAAATCTGCACCTGAAAATGCTCATGTCAAAATCACCTCAAAACTGGAACTGCAAGACAGAGGCAGCACAGAGCAAAAATGAAGCCTGCAGCCACCATCTTGCGAACACAGCCACCTGCCATCTAAACATATTCCTAGGATCTTTTTGCAGATCTCCCTTGAAGGTCAATGATTCTCAAACTGTGATGTGTGATATAATATTCTGACTTTTCTATAATAAAGTTTATATTACTTTTTTGTTGATACCCTTCCCGTATGGTATATTGTAAATTGGCTAGCAAAATGTATCATGGGAAACTTGGAATAATTAATTGTGGGAGAATTTAATCGTGTCCCTTTTTCTGGAAAGATGGAGAGAGCGTGTAAGGTTGGCTTGTAATAATATTTTGTTTAGACTGCTGTATTTTCATTCTGCAAAATTTTCCGCAGGTGACCCCTCCCTGCCAAAAGCTATCATAGGGAAATTTAATCGGGTCATTTAGCCCTAGTCCAGTTCTGAACAGACACAGATCTGGTGAACTTAATTACATTGAGACACGTCACAGAAATGTGGGTCACTGGATCTATGGGTTTACCATGCACACAGACCCCAGGCTTTGTTCTTAATTGTGCATGTATATGTTTGAGAATGTGTATGTGTGCGAGTATGAAAAGGAGAGCATTAACTATGTTTAACAATTCAGAATGTAAGTTCAGCCAACTGGCTAGACTAAGACAGCGATATTTCTTGAGATTGATGGCCCAGGAACTGGCATAGCTTAATTTAGGTGAAAGTGTCAACAGTTATAAATGCTCTTATTTCTGAATATTGTTTTTGTTGATTGTAGCTAATCCCATGTATGTACCGTAATTAAGAACATTCAATTTTTGTGTGTGAAAGGAACATGTCAGTGCAGTCAAGTAATTAAGTCTTTTGGAAAATGGGGATTACTTTGTCTCATAAATTGTGCAATTGCCCCATTTTGGAAAATAAAATTGTGTCCTGTTTTAAAAAAAAAAAACTTGGGACATGATGTCTTGCATTTTGTAACAGCATGATTGAGAATTTGATCAAATATGGTAGATCAAATAGTTTTTGATTTATCATCTTAATGGGGATCAAGTGTCAAAACTGTCCATTTTTTCGATATCACTATCTTTAGGTTTGGAGTATTCTGTGTGAAAATTTAATTACTTCTCATATAGTGCCTCAGCAAAGTTTGTAAAAGATCCACCAAATGGTTTTTGAGTTACCAACTTAAGAAGCAAAATGTCTGCAGTGGTGGCAGCAGACTGGTCCCAAAAAATATATATATTTGCTTGAGTCCAGGGAATACAATTACTAAAAAGAGTGCAGATGGTTCTCCCCTCCTTCAGTGCATGAATCCCATCATTCCTGCAATGGCTTTTATTGTGATTGAATGTCCAGGCATTGTGCTATTAATCTGTATCACTCGCAGTTCTTTTGGAGATCACTCCACCACAAAGTATAAATTGAAATAACTGCACCTATCTTTCAGTGAGAGTAAAAGAGTTTCTTTTTGGTGAAACGTTGACAGCCAGACCAAAAGTTATTGTGTTTGTTAGTGATTCATTAGTGGTTAAGTATATCCACATGGATTTAGAATAACGTAAACACCATCTTATCTATTAAACAACCATCCAGCAGAATGAAAACCACAAAACTAATTTCAGTTTCAAATCAAAAATTAACTTCGATTCATAACAGCAACCCAACTCCGCTTCTTTATCACTAACAATTACTGTATTTGTCCAGTTATAAGGTCATTTTGTTTTGTATAATTTTTTCTAGTTGTTGCAGATATGGGATTGCATACCTTCAATATAGCATTTAACATATGCATATATCATTTTTCATACCGATGTTGGTGTCATTAAACCAATGAAATGACTCTTGGTTGTTACAAAATGTAAAAATGTCATGACCACTGCATTGACATTATCCACAGCAATGCTAACACTGGAACATTCGTGCTTCTGATTTTAGGGGGGTTGGGTGCATTCTGTTTGAGATGGCAACAGGTCGGCCCATGTTCCCAGGATCGACAGTGAAAGAGGAGCTTCACTTTATCTTTCGACTCATGGGTAATACCATAAAGAGCATGATGATAAAATAGTGTTGATAGAAAACAATCTGCCACATCACAGTATACTAGCATGGGTGGTACGGTGGATTAGTGAGAGGCATTGTCCCCTCAACCCTGCTTTGGGGTTTTTATGCCACCAGGCCCATCTGTATGTGTATAGTCTGCATGTTCTACCCTGTATCACACATGTTTCCTCCCACAGTCCAAAAACACTAATGCTAAATAGAGTCTCCAAATTGCCTGTAAAGTGTGTGGGTATGGGCATCACAATGGACTGGCATTCCATCCAGCCCTGTGTAGGCTGGAGCTTCCTCACTAAATCCTGACATTTTCATAAAACATTCTGCACATTTTAATTTGATCTCTGTAGCCATCTCACTGATATTATATATTAATATATATCAATGTATATTTTTACAATTAAGAGTTTCTAAATGCTTTTCATTAAATATAACAACTTTCACATATGTGTATAGAGAGCGGACCAAATCTGCACATTTCTCTGGATTGTAACTTTGGTAAAGCAGATTTCAGTGGACCTTGAATTTTCTTACATCCTATACAGTACCTGTACATTTACTGATCTCCATTGATATATAAATACCCAAAGGTAATCTCCTGATCGTGACAAACAAAAATTTTACTAGTGTATATTTTCCCATATCTTTCAGACTCCAGTGACCTCCATGAAGGTCATACTTTAGCTTTATCTATTTTACAGAGACTTTATCTATTTTACATAAATAAACCTACTTCCTCTCACCTTACCAGTGTTCAACTGCTTGTTGTTCATTGACCACTGTACATGTCTAGCCAATTTAATTTGGACCACAGAAGGAGTCATCCATCAAGGACATAGTCCGTACAACCGAAGTTCCAGCTACTCTCCTAAACATTAGCAGATGTCTACATTCTCAATTTATTTTACATGCACAGGCACTCCCAATGAGGAAAACTGGCCTGGGATAACAGCCAATGAAGAGTTCAGGTCTTACCTCTTCCCCCAGTACAGAGCTCAGCCACTCATCAACCACGTACCTAGGTAACTGCTAAAACCCATATGGGTTCACAAGTAATTTATAATCTTTATCACAGGGTAAGTATACCTGCTGCATGCAGCAAGTAAATGTCAAATATGAGAAACATGATTATCTTGCATATTTTCCTCCTCATATTCTTAATTAGCAAATAAGCAACTTTCCGGGTTTGTCGACATATTAGTGTGATAATAATGATATGAGAAATAATAGCTAAGATTTTACTTACAATGTGTTGATGCTTTTAAAAATTAAGTAATGCTAATTTCAGATTAGACACCGAGGGACTTGACCTTCTTTCAAGTTTACTGTTGGTAAGAAATATAACATTTAAATCAAACATACTGTGTTTCATTCAGTGTAATAATTAAACAAATTGCAATGCACATTAAATATTTGTCAATTTTACCAATAACTAAAATCTTATTTAAATACATTAAAAAGCTGTTGAAGAATCTTCAAAGGAATATTTTCAGTCTTTTCCTAGTTTACTAAAGCTGAAAATAAATTACTGTAAAACTAACACTTAAAGAAGCAGCATTTTACATTACTACATATATACTGTATAAACACGGCATTAAACTGTTTGAAAAGTATAGTAACTGCTTCTTGATGCCTTAAATCCTGCAGTATGAAACAAGAGAGAGGATTTCGG
Organism: Mormyrus hasselquistii; assembly: GCA_026779605.1. Lineage (NCBI taxonomy): Eukaryota > Metazoa > Chordata > Actinopteri > Osteoglossiformes > Mormyridae > Mormyrus > Mormyrus hasselquistii. Next base: position 13,612,150 of record JAODKE010000138.1, on the reverse strand, counting down.
CTGAGGCCTCACTAAAGCACCCATATTTCAAGAGCCTAGGAGAGCAGATCCACAGCATACCTGATAGTAAGATAACATTTTTTCCTGATTCTCTTTGGGAATCATACTCTGACCTGGATCTATCTCTGATTTGCATTAACAAGATTAACGATATAAATGAAAACGAGTCATTTTCATAAATTTATACAAATGAATTCAAAAAAATAAAAACTCTTAGAACAAATTTCTCTGCACTCTGCCAAGCTGGAAATGTTAATTGACAAGTATTGTCTGGCTTCTCACTTCTGAAATTCTATATCAGCTGATAGTAATAGATAAAAGGTGTACTAGTGTAGTAGTGGCATGTGCATGGTTGGATTAGTACAGGTTGTCCCTCACATCTCCCTCACCTTTCTCTCTCCAGCATCCTCTGTGTTTTCCTTCAGAGTAGTGCAGCTGCAGAAAGACCCTGGACACAGGGCCTCAGCATTTCAACAAGGAGGTAGGCCTCTGTCCACCACAGACATTCCTGTGACTTCACGCTGCATTGTAAATGTATGTGACCCTCAGAAACAGTATAAGAATAACTTATCATATAGACACTTGTATTGGTGACTTTTTTTCTCCCCCCCTTAGCTCGAGGCAGAAACCGGAGACAGAGCATATTCTAATCCTTTTGAAGAAAGGTGTCCTAAAGAATAAGCAGGCTCCAGTTCAACAAAACCATGCATGTAAAGAAATTAGCTCTTCAGCCAAGACTCCGGTCCATAGTTTTGGATCATGCAGCATGGAAGTCTTCTGTAACCCTTCAAATATGAGTGGGCAGTGAGAACTGCCTCTGCATTACTCCAGAAGAAGGCAACAAATACGTGCGAACCAATAAACAGTTTTTCGTAGCACCTTACAAGCTAAACAATGATGTATAAAAACAAGTAGCCAATCAGCAACAATCAGTTACAGCAAACTAGCTTCCAACTTGTGAGAAAGCTTGACTTCTTACTACTTATAAGAAACTTTGGTGTAGGTCAAGTTAAATTTTTCAAAAGAAATCAAACATTTGTTAAGTTTTTATGGGTGTGTTTTTTTTGTGGTAAATGGAAACAAGTTATGAAATATATATTTTATTTAATGTCGTGCTTTTTATTTCGCTTAAGGTTTTGGTATTTTACATGCTATTTATATATGAGGCCATAAAATGAAGAAAAAAGTTGTACCATAGGCAAGCATATGGTGCAGTGGTTAGCATCACTGCCTCACACCTCTGGGACCAGCATTCAAGTCCCTGCCAAGGTTCCTTGTGTGCGGAGTTTGCATGTTCTCCCTGTGTCATCAACATGCTGAGATTGATTGGAGTTATCAAATTGCTTGTAGGTGTGAATGGTATATGAGTATGCCCTGTGGTGGGTTGGCATCCCAGCTTGGGTTGTTCCCTGCCTTGTGCCTGTAGCCTCTGCGATAGGACAAGCTGGATAGATGGATGGAAGTTTTATCACAAAAGTAATTAAAATAGGATTGTAAAATACATATATCCCAACTAAGCAAACTCTAATCTGTGAGGACACAAGGACAACTTGTGATATATTGATTTAGATATTTTCATATGTAGATTAGTATACAAAAAGGGTGTTCTATAAATTAATGTATAGTCACTGTACTTCCCCATATAAAAGGCTGATGACACTTGAACAGTATTATTATTGATTAAACGATGACTTCCATCCCTGTGTTTTGCACTTGATAAATGTAGTAGTTCCGGGGAAGAATATGTATGTATGCATGCGTGGGTGGGTGGGTGTGTGTGGTGTTTGCTTGGATAACAGCATTAAAATTTAATATAACCAAGGACAGAATACACCTTAGTATACCTCTTTATATTGTCACTGACAATATAAATTATGTCTGTGGTTTGTTATAGTTAAATGCAATATACCATGTAATGTTGTATAACGCATTATCTTGCACAACCAGTATCTCTGTGACACTTTTCTTACATATTCATTGCAGATCAGACTAAATAGCGGGGTACAACTCAGAATTTAAATTCTATCACTTAAAATATATTTCAGGATCACAAAGTAGTTTTGTTGTAAAATATATATTTATTGTCTTAAAAGATTACTATAACTATTTTAACACAAAATGTTACCACTATTTGTTAGTCGTATGACAAACGTTACAAGTAACTGCTGATTTAAACGATTACGGGTGTTTGTTTTATAAAATGTAGTTTATTTAGATTTTTTTGCATAAAATGTGGTACTTAATATGTTGTGTGATGAACTGTATTACAGTGTGATGAAACAGAATGTAACGTGAGTACTGCCAAAGCTGATTAAAAGTTAAGAACACAATAAATTTATATATCATATTAAACTTTTCTTCCTTTTTATACTTGGGCCTTCACACACATTCGCATACGCTGGTGAAAAGACTCGCCTGAAACCGCGGTAACATATTTACAAAAAAATGTTTTTCTGTGAAAAATATATTACTACTATATCCTACAGGTACAACACTGTGATGTGCGACGAAATACAATGGTGAACTATTAACCGTTGTATACATTAACCTCGAGGAAGCACTGTTTTACTTACCGAAACAGAAAGGGGAGGGTAAACTTAAATGCACCTGCTTTAAAGCCCTTACCCCTACCGTTCACCTGACACTCACCAGGGAGAGAATAGGAAAGAGAAGAAGCAAATAGGGGAGGAAAAAAAAAGTCGTTTGACAAGTATCAGGAACACTGACTGGAGGAGAAGGCACCGACTCCAATATCTACGTACGGCGTCCCCTGCTACCCGACTTCGGGGATGAGAAGGGATCGCTCATCTGTTCACTCCTGACAGAGCTAAAATGATTGTAGACGAGCGGATTCTCAGTCTCTTTAAAAGGAACTGGCAGCATACCCTGACATACTGGAGCGTTTTCTTCAGTTTTGGACTCTGCATCGCCTTCCTAGGTCCCACGATCCTGGACCTTCGGTGTCAAACGCAGTCCACGCTGCAGGAGATCACCTGGGTGTTCTTCTCCCAGCAGTTCTGCCTGCTTGTCGGTAGCTCGATCGGTGGGGTTTTCAAGAAAACGTGAGTGTTTATTTAAGTCATACAAACGCTTAATGTTCCATCCGATAGTAATTGATGGAGGTTAGTTCGTGGGTATTACGATACACTTTCTTGCTTGTTGAAATTGCTTATTTTACGAAAATCTTTCAGCCGCATATTCCGGTCAGGGGTTGTAGTGTGTTTCACTAAATATTCCTAGCGAAAACCATAAATGTCTAGTGATTAGTAAAAATAGTATAACTTGCTTGTTTACTTCAACAGCAACAGAAGAGCAAATTATCGGTTTGTTAAGTCTTGTTTCTTCGTTATTTTAGAATGTTATTAGAAATATAGATAAGTGTGTCTACTGGAATCTAAGGAAGTTTAAATAAAACATAGATGTGATCGTCGGGGTTGTGCTATGGCATATTAGCCCTGATGCCAATCGTCCTTCAAGAAAAGGAGAAAAAAAACGGACAAGCCGCAGGCAAACTCCCTAGTCTCCGATATTTTCAACAGCTTTAACCCCCGGTTTGTGCAATGTTTCATCAAATTTAGATGTTTCATGAGCCATTTAAATGGTAGCTGTTAGACCTGGAAGTGTTGGTGGCGTTTGGTTATATTGTTTAAGTTCTTGAGAACGCGGATTTCACTTTCTGCCCATCGACAAGTATATTCACAAATTAACTTAATTGTCTAAATATCTTCTGTGTGACTGTTTAGCACTGTGCCAGTTTAGGGATGGATTGTTTTACGCAAAGCAAATCATCCATTTAGCAAACAATGTGCTGTATGCCCCCAATGAAAAGCATTATTACTTCAGGGCAAAGAACAAAACGACTTGCATTTTCGCTGTTAGCGGGCTAGTGCGTTTGAGAACTTGGATACCTTCCGTGATGGGGAAAAATGTTGCCATTACTAAAGTAGTTTTTTCCCAAGGCGGCATGTTTATTCTATACTTTATTATTATTGTATTATGTGATCATTATTGGTGTAGTATATGGTTAAAGAAGAAGAAGCTGTTTCTATTTTATTATATAATTATTATTCCAGTGTCTCTCCCTATGTGTGTTTTGCATTCGCCAGAGAAAGTGGAGGTTTTAGTTTAGTTTAGTTTAGTTAGATTTTGGTTAGTATGAATACTGTGTGGTTAAAGGTTTTACATGTTTTGACTTTTAACACATTTTTACTTTTAACATTAGCATTTCAAATTAAGTTAACTCAGGGTACTATAATTGAGCGTCTGTTGTGTTGTATCAGTTGTTCCCAGGCCGACAATTTGTCAGCAAAGCAGTTATACCCTTCCAGGTTTCCCTTCAGTATCTGTGCTTTTGTTTATTAAATTGTAAGTGAAACCAAATATCATACACTGTTTATTGTACTTTTTCAGATTAATCTTTATCATGTTGGAAATATAATCCTATATCATTATATCTTTGGTTTTGAGTAGTGAATAAACTGATGGAACTTTTTCAGAGACTAACAGGAATAGCACTTTGTAGGTGTACACTTTGCTGTATTTTTATATCATGGTGTCTGACTGTGGTTAACTAGCTAATAAATACAGATTTCTTAGTGGTGTTTAATCTTCAGGCCATTATGAGCCCAGGATTAGATAAATCAGTAGACCAAGTTTTATCAGAAAGTGAGTCAAGGTGACCCAGAGGTTCTCATTCTAAAAAATAAACTGCTGAAAAAATGTCTGACTGTTAAGGGAAACTTTGCTTTTATCTGTAAGATATAAAAAGTTTTGTAGAGAGCTCAGTGTTGCACCCTATTCTTTTCCTAGTTACTAACAACCAATATACTCTAATGCAACATATAGCAGACTATAATAATAATAATATACCTTGTTTTTCCCCTTTGTTCCATAGGCTTTTATGTGCATTGTCTGCCCTCCTCCTGTCCTCGCTGTCAATCTCCCTGGTATTTGCCATCATTCCCCTTTGTCACAATGTGCTGCTGCTTGCAGTCGCTATGGCCATCGCTGGCCTGGCCATGGGGGTCATTGACACCATCGCCAACATCCAGCTGGTCAAGACTTACCAGAAAGATTCTGCCATCTTCTTGCAGGTAAGGGAGTGCTCAGTGAAGTCTTAGCTTATCTTTTTATGCTCAGGTAATTAAACCCTGGAATGTATGTCGATCCAATCGTCCTGTCATTATGTGACTGCTTGTTTTAGAAAGGGGGAAAAAAGTTGCCATCACTTTTGCTTGGGAAACTTTCTCTAAAATAGCCCATTAAGTGGAGTAAGAAAAAAGCAAGCAGTAAATAAAAAATTAAGTGGAATACCTGACACAACATACAAAGGAATGCATAATGGTATAGGAAAGGAACTTTATTTCACCTTTCCTAATCGTCTGTAGTCTAATAAATATCATCCCTTTTTCCACACCCCTCCCTGCGAAATATACACAGGCTCTTCACTTCTTCATTGGCTTTGGTGCTCTGGTGAGCCCACTGATTGCTGACCCCTTCCTGTCTGAGACAAACTGTGTAGTGAGCAATGACACTGGGAACACTACTGCTATGATGGAGCACCTGAGGAACACGCTAGCGGGAGGCCCCATGCCCAACATATCCCAGTACCAACTGCCTGTGGAGGGCAAGGTGATCACGCAGGTCTCCTTTGCCTTCTGGATCATGGCACTCATAAACGTAAGTAGCACTATCACAATTTTCCTCCTTTTGTATTCATTAATACTTAATGAAGACATGTCGTCTTTACTTATGCTAAAACTAGCATGGTCACTACAGTAGCAGGAAGACTATTCCATACTCTAACTACACGCTGTGTAAAGAAGTGCTTCCACAAATTTGTTTTAAAATGTTCTCCCGCTAATTTCCACATATGGCCACAAGTTTTAGTATTTAAACTAATATTGAAATGGCCATTTGGCTGAACAGCATCCAGCCCATTAGAATCTTATAGATCTGGATCATGTCCCCCCCCCCCCCCCCTTAGTCTCCTTTGCTTGAGGCTAAACAATTTCAGCTCAGATAACCTCTCCTCATAAGACATTCCTCTAAGACAAGGAATCAT
>JAODKE010000138.1:13593706-13605986 GCA_026779605.1 Mormyrus hasselquistii | reverse complement strand
CCATCTCAAGTTAATTTACAGAAGAGCCAGAGACTGTGTCCCACTGTATCCCAGGTAAATTAAAATCACCCATAACCCCCACATCATTTTTATTACTCATAATCCTGATATTGTCATATAACATTCTACTTTCCTCTGCCGCTACTTTAGGTGCTCTATAACAAACCCCGACAATTAGACCATTTGAGTTTTTAGCATCAAGTTTTATCCATACAGCTTCTGTACTTTTTATTTTTATCAGTGAGCTCCCTTGCCTGCAAGTTTTCTTTCATGTATACTGCAACACCTCCTCCCTTCTTGCCTGTCCGGTCTCTACGGAACAACGTGTAACATCCATGTTATATTCTTCACCATTGTCACTCATCCATGTTTCAGTTATTCCTACAACGTCGTCCAAGTGAAATTAAAGCCTCTAAATCTATTTTGTTTCTATTACTTCTAGCATTTAAATACAGACCACAAAGGGTGGGCCTTTTACAGAGCCCACTTTTAATACTTATTTAGGCTTTCCATCTTTCCCCACATAAATTCGTAACTAACCTCCCTGCCCCCCCAGTCCCTAGTTTAAACATTCCTCAACTACACATACGTCTCCCCAATACACTGGTTCCCCTATGGTTCAGATGCAACCCGTCTGGCTTGAACCGGTCTCACCTGTTCCAGAAGGTTTTCGAGTGCCCCATAAAGCTTAACCCCTCTTTCCTACACCATCCTTTTAGCCACGCATTTAATCCCCTTATCTCAGCTAATTGAGCCTGGCTTGCATGTGGCACAGGAAGTATTCCAGAGAATACCACCGTGGATGTTTTGCTTCTAAGCTTATCTGCGACTTCTATAAATTTATCCTGCAGAACAGCCCTCCTGCCCTATGTCATTGGTGCCAACATGCACCACGACCATTGAATCCACCTCAGCTGGGGCCAAAAGCCTGTCCACTCGATTCAGAAGGTCCCCTACCTGGGCACCCGGCAGACAAGTCACCGTACGGGACCCTCTATTATGGGTGCACACATAACTATCTAAACCTCTAATAATTTAATGCCCTACTACCACAACCTCCCTCCTCCTGGGGGTAGGCGGCTCCTCGGTGCCCAAGGGCCCACCTGCCTCCCCAGTCTCTTCTGGCTCTAAAGCTGGAAGCACCTGAAAGCGGTTAGACACTGTAACAAGCAAGCTTGATGCGTGCGAAATGATTCATTGCACAAGGTTGACTTTCTTATATGTACCGCTGAATTTTTGTAATAACAAACATGTTTGTTAAATTAGCTAGTTATCATTCCTTGGTTGACATTTGATGCAGTATTTGCAAGAAATACTGGCTGAACTTTGTATAGGATTGTAAAGGAACATTTTGCATTATTGTCACTAAACCTTAATCTCTGATGGACTTTTACTAATAGTTAAATAACATGAATAAGCCATTCTGCTGGTTATTGCAATTTCTCAGATTAGCCTATTAAAAATGTAATACAGAGTATGATACATAATTGTAATACATGATTTTCTTTTCATGAGCAGTTTATTTTTCCTGTTACACAGTAGCCACCTAGCATGCCATTTGGGTGACAATTGGTGTCATCTGGTTTTCCTTCTTTAATTTCTTTTCCTTCTTTTTTCCATTCTGTATTACTCTCTCAAATTATGTTTATTGTATCACAACATATCCATGTAAAGCACTTTGGGATGACTAAAAATTAAATTGATCCAAACTGAACAATACATAATGGGTGAAAAATGCAGCCCCTCTACTAGTCTACCAAATCCCTGTAAGTGTGAAGTTAAGCAGACATTTCTAGTATACTGAGGAATAACTTCACTGCAGAGTTGCATTACTCTGACTGGAACAGGAATCCGTGAAATTGAAGTAGCCTAAATAACTGAGTCTCAAAAGTATCAGTTAAACCAAGTAGAGAAGTGGATTGTCAGTTGTTAAATGACAACTTGCTCGTGTTATAGCTATTATTGACCTGCAAATATAGCTGGAAAGAGCATTTGATTCTCAAGTGATTAGTATGGCCATCTATTTCTAATAGTATGGTTAGATTCTTCAGGTAAAAGTTAAATGTAAATTCAGTTTCCATCCCAAATGAGTCAATGACTGATCCATAAATGTTTATGCATTGCCTTTTCAGAAAGTGTGTTTGCATTACATATTGTGAATTTTAGTTAAATATATTTTAATGAGCTCACTTTTTTTAGTAAATCGTTTGTCAAATGTTATTAAGCTATGACTCATTTTATGAATCTGATTTTTGGCTAAGGAAAGTGTTTTCTGATGATTCTTGCCATTCATACTCTGGGTTTAATAATGGTGATGTTCATCTGACTGCTGCTGCTCTTTACCAGCTACCCGTGCCAATAGCAGTATTCATGTTAATGTTCCGGGAGAAGCTCATTCCCTGCCGTGCCAGTGGTATCCCACGATTACTGGATCGGGATGAACTTGCGATAGAAACTCGTCATGAGTCAAATGCAAAAGACCCAGATGCTGGCGGTAAGCAAAAAACATCCTCCGGCAGCACTTGGGTAATTGTACTTGTGCAGTGCTTTTACAGAACATTACAAAGTATTGTGCAATGGAAAGAACAATCTGCTAAATGTTCATAAGAGAAATGATTTTCTGAACGGGTCTGCTTGTGCAGGACATAGTGATCCATTCTGCTGCTGTCAGAATAATAGTCTGCGAGGCCTGCCCCCATCCTTCTTCGGAATCCACATCCTGGGTGGGATGGTCCTTTTTATGACGGACGGTATTGTGGTGAGTGTCCAATTGCTGTCGCCGCAGCAGGAAGTGTTTTCTGTAGCCGACTGCACCCTGCCTGCTCTTACCATTTCAGTAAATAGACCAAGTGAATCGTGTCTTATTTGCTTTCTTATAAGGATGTGTTTACCTTCAAGTCGACAAAGCGCCCAGTGTCTGAAGAACAAACAATGTCATTTGCCTTTTCATTGTAGCAGTGCTTATTAAACCTTTTCAGCAGTGTAATAGGATTTAAATCATGTTACTACAAGGTTATTAACTGATAAATATCCAGTATATCATAGAATCCTGCTGTTCAGTATATTGTCATTAATGATTAAATGACCATATTCTTTACTTTCTATTTTCTGCAGGGTGCTTATGCAGGGTTTGTTTATACCTATGCAGTGGCACCCCCAATGTCACTGGCACACAGGACAGCTGGCTATTTGGCCAGCGTCTTCTGGGCAGCCATCACTGTGGGCCGGCTAGTGTGCATCCCCCTCTCCTACCGTTTCCAGCCTGTTCGACTTCTCTTAATTAACCTGGTAATGTTTAGTCTTACGTTCATGTTGTTTTTATTTTAAGTATCTTTGGTGAATGCTTAAACTAATGTTGTATGCTTTTATATACTTTTATAGGAATATTTGTAACTGTTTCGATATATAATATCTAGATACATGGATGGGCCGATCCACATTTTTTTCCTTCAGTTCGATACAGATTGCGATACAAGAGTTCATTCGACCTTAATATTATCATTATCGGTGCACTGATCCCACTATTTTAGTCCCAATATTGTCCTGATACCTGAACATCGGGTATTGGCCAATATGAGTACTTTTTTTAAACTAATAAATTCAAAGAGAGAAAAATGTCAAAGCTTTGCTCTGCTTCTAGAAACATACATAATGTACTGTTCAACCTTGTTTGTACATCTTGTTTTAAACATTTTTGAAGCATTTGCAGTTCAATTTCAATATCTACCTGGAGAGTATACGTAAGTGGCGAATGTTTAAAATGCCCCAGAATTTTTATGCCCGTAGTGATAGTAACTTAAACTTAATTGGAATAGCAGCCTATCATGTATCACTAGCTGTAGCGAGTGCAAAACGGCTGTGTATCAATTTCCAATTTATCCATTGCTTTTGTAATATTATTCTCATTAACTCGTATGGTTGTGTGCACTTTGTTCAGTGGCATTTTTCATTACGTTCACATCTCATTACTTTTAAAAAGACTGCAAATCGCTATGCTACTAGTTGTTTCAAGCATAAAATACTTCCGGATCGTCACCCTCTTATCTGATATTTCTTACACTCCCCCTTCTGCAAAGAGTATGAAAATGACATCACAGTAGTGACTGCGCTCACACCCACTGAGTGGCAAAAAAAATCTGAGTAGTTCAGTTCATCATTCAGTTTGAATGTCACAAGAAAAGACATCTAAAAAGGGGGGGGGGGGAAAGCTGCCATTTTAATTTATTGTTCAAATCAATTTAACAAGAAATGGCAGCTATCATTTCACAGACTGCAAAAAACTACATAAGTATCAGATACTGTATGGATCTTTCACATATGGCTGATACCTGTTCCGTCTAACACAGGGGTGGGGAACCTGTTCCATGGAGGGCTGGTGTGGGTGCGGGTTCTTGGGATGGCTTCTCAATAAGCCAGTAACAATAGGTCCCCATGATTGGAGATGAGAACCGCTGTTTTATTATTGGCTGTTTGAGAGGTCATCCCAAAAACCCACATCCCCACCAGCCGTCCATGGAACAGGTTCCCCACCCTTGGTGTAATAGGTATGGATCTGTGCTGAATATCAGACTGGGGCACCTCTAATGTAGACCTTGGTACTGATAATGACAGTGGGTAGAAAATTTGTGGAGAATGTTAAGTCATTAGAATACCGTAATTCAAGTCTGTCTGAAGTTCATACTGCTTATCAACTTGAGCAGGCAATATTTATCATTTTTTGTACATTTGTACATTTCTTGTGAAATGCCTTGCAGAAATGTTTTGTAATGTAGCATGTCATACTTTTGAATCTGAAAACATCTGCTAAAAACCATCACTTTTAGGGTGGCATATTGATTCAGTGGGGTAGATTTGCTGCCTCAGATATAGTTCAAATCCCACCTCTCTTGTGTGTGTGTGTATCTTTGTGCTTTCCTGTCATGTTGTTTTTTCACAAATACTCCCAATCCATTTCCATAAACACAAAATATATAGTTAGGCTCACTTTCTCTCTAAGCTGCCCATCGGGTGTGTATATATGGATATGTGTTACAGCTGGCATTCCTGCTAGGGTGTACCCCGCGGCTTGTGCTGCATAAAATGGGACCCAGTACCCCAAATATGAAAAGGACATTATGAAATATGAAAATATGAAAAGTTCCTTCTGGTCCTTGTTTCTGAAAAGCCAACTTTTTATAATTATAAATTTAAGATGTAGTGTTGCATTTGTTAGTTTGTAAAACTGCATTAACAATAACTTTCCAAAAAAAAAACTGCACAAAGCATTGATGCGAGGAAGCACTGAGTTGATATATTTCCTTGTCTTCTCTGTTTGTCAGGCTGGTGTGATCATCACTGTGTTGCTCCTCCTCATTTTCTACACCAACAGTGTCTTTTTGTTTGTGGGAACATGCCTGCTAGGTCTGTTCCTCAGCAGTATTTTCCCCTGCATGCTGGCCTTCACAGAGGACATCCTTGACTATCAAGGTGTATATCTTTAGTACTATTTCTCTCTTTATCTGCTTTGTAGGTTCCTTAAGGTGACAATACATATGACATCTTTTGGAGCAATGTTGCCAAGCAATTACCAACCAGGTGACACAAAAGGCAACTCATCTGGATGTGCATGATCACGAAAAGTTGCCCACTACGGATCATAGTTTTTCAAATAGAAATTTGTTGCCCAATATTAATGCAGCATTGATCCAGGTATATAAGATTCTAATAGATCTGGATGCTGTTCTACCAAATAGTCACTTCAATATTAGTTCAAATACAAGAACTCATGGCCATAGGTGGAAATTAGGAGAGGAGAACAGGAGAACATTTTAATCTGGACTTGATAAAGCACCGCATGTAGTTAGAGTATGGAAAAGTCTTCCATACTCTTTGGGTTCCTTTAAATCAGATAAGATTTTAACATCTCTGATCTCCTTAGTTAAGTTCTCCCCAAATGAGCTTGATGGGCCGAATGGCCTCCTCTTATTTGTAAATATCTTATCAGTATTGGTTGGCAACACTACTCAAACTGTTGCCCTGTGTTTTGTCACCTTAAGCTTAGGAGTCATTGTGTTGGTTTTTGTAAGGATGCACTGGTTTTCATTTGAGATTTCTGTCTTCTCACAGGTTGTGCAACAACAGTCCTGGTAACCAGTGCTGGTTTAGGGGAAATGGTACTACAGGTGCTTGTGGGTTCGGTAAGGGATGTAGTTTTTTTTTTCTTTTTTTCTTCCCATACTCTTGTGCACTATTACTTGATCATTATCTCATATTTATTTATTTACTCTTGCATTTCACTTGTGCTCTGCTGCTCCCATCATTGTCTATTGTAAGCATTCCACAGTTGTTTACTTTTACATTGCCTGCATTTTATGTGTATATGGTATATTGCCAAAAGTAGTGGAGCACCTGCCTTTACACACACATGAATTCTAATGGCATCCCATTCTTAATACATGGGCTTTAATATGGAGTAGGCCAACCCTTTCAGCTATAACAACTTCAACTCTTATGGGAAGGAATTCCACTAGGTGTGTTTATGGGGAATTTTCTGGAGAGCACTGATGTTGCATGAGAGAGCCTGGCTCGCAGCATCTGCTCTAATTCATCCCAAAGTCATTCTATCAGGTTGAGTTCAGGGCTTTGTGCAAGTCAGTCAAGTTCCTCCACACCAGACTGACTCATCCATGTCTTTATGGACCTTGCTTTGTGCACTGATGTACACTCATGTTGGAACAGGAGAGGACCATCCCCAAGCTGTTCCCACAGCGCTGGGAATATGAAATTGCACAAAATGGTTTTGAATGCTATAGCCTTCTTTTCACTGGAACTAAGGGGCCAAGCCCAACCCTACACCGTAATTCCCCCTCCACCAAACTTTACACTTGGCACAATGCAGTCAGACAAGTATCATTCTCTTGGCAACTGCCAAACCCAGACTCATCCATTGGATTGTCAGACAGAAGTGTGATTTGACACTCCGGACAACACATCTCCACTGCTCTAGTCCAGTGGCAGCATGCTTTACACCACTGCATCTGACACTTCGCACTGTACTTGGTGATGTAAGACTCGGATGCAGCTGCTCGGCTATGGAAACCCATTCCATGAAGTTCCGCACTGTTCTTGAGCTAATCTGAAGGCCACACAAAGTTTGGAGGTCTGTAGTTATTGACTTTGCAGACAGTTGGAGACTTCCGCACAATGTGCACCTCAGCATGTGTTGTCCCCGCTCTGTGATTTTATGTGACTTGCCACTTTGTTGCTGAGATGCTGCTGTTCCAAATTGCTTCCACTTTGTTATAATACCACTAATAGTTGACCGTGGAATATTTAGTAGCAAGGAAATTTCATTTATGGACAGGTAGCATCCTATCACGGGATCACTCTTGAATTCACTGAGCTCTTGAGAGCGACCCATTATTTCACAAATGTTTGTAGATTCAGTCCGCATGCCTAAGTGATCGATCTTAAACACCTCTGGCTATGGAAGTGATTGGAACACCTGAATTCAGTGAGTGTCCCAATACTTTTGGCAATATAGTGTACTAGAGCCCCACTTGTTTTGATTTTATTTAGTGTTAAACCTTATGCTTTTAAGAGTAATATATGTGACTATGTGCACCTCATCACATGTAGCCTTCATATTTCGTGCCTTTTCCCACTATTGCCCCTTTCTTTATAGATCATTCACAGTGAAGGCAGTTACAGTTTCCTGCTCTGTGGCATGATCATCGGCTGCATTGGCTTCTTGCTGTTCTTTGGTTTACTCTTCTTTCATCGCATGCACAAGAAATACCTGGAAGGTATGCTACCCTACATATGCATACACTGTCCTGTGACATTTATTAACGCACTGTTCCTATTCTGCTAATATTTTCATTTTATTTGCATACTCTGGCTTGAAGAGGACTAGGCCTAAGAAAGGCAACTAGGTGTAGTAGAACTTAATTTTGTGGCATCAGTCTAATACTGACCTTTTAAATAAAATACTATTAAAACATCACACAAAAAATATCACACATTATGGGGAAGAATAGTATGTTGTGTAAAGACTAAAACATTGTTGCTATATGTACTTGCGTTAAATCATATGGAATTACTGAAATGTCTTGCAGGAAACTCCAAAAAGGCACCCATGACTGAAGAGCCAGGGCTGGACTGTGTGCAACAGTGATGTTCAAAGATGTAGACGATGGTGTAAAAGGGAGACTAAGGTTAATGGACTGTGTCCAGGTATTTATGGGAAGTCTTCTGGGACAAGTTGGAAGAATGAAATCAAACAGTATGATATTCAGCTTCATTATCACTGTACTGGTCTTGTTTCAGATGTACAGTGGGCTTTGTTTATATATATATATATATATTCAACATTTTTGGTAAATGCTCTTCTGTTCTCTCTATTTAGAATTTATTTCTTAATTTAACATGTTCTCTTCAAAGATCAGACTTTATACTGAAAACAGATTCCATTTATATGCAATAAATATATGCTCTTCACAACATGCTCTTCTTCAAAACCATGTTCTGCCTTGAATGATCAACATTTTTTTGTTTTCCAACATGATGTCAATGAAGGAAAAAATATTCCAGTGTTAAGTAAACAAAATGACACAACTTGATCAGTCTTGCAGTGTCATGTACTTTTTCGTGTCTTCTATGTCTGAATGCCTGAGTTTTATCACTCTCTATTCGCGTACACTTAATAAACAATTAATTAAATCATTAACTTTTGGTCACAACATTGACCAGCTTTGCACTTCAGGATTTTGTCTGGTTCTGCATTTTACCGGAGAATAGAATTCCTGTGGAATCTTCTTTCGCATAATTACCTTCTGCTGGTTCATTTTCAGATAGGACAAAGCATTTGTTTCCCCTTCAATCAAAGGGGGGAAATTTTTAAACTGTGAACTACCAGTTTAGAATTTATAATTGTATACATTTTCTACCAGTCATTTGTGAATGATAAGAATAAAGATGATTCTTCACTACCTTGACCATGTTAATTATTTTTATTTTTTATTTTTTTAACATTTTAATTGGTGATATCATTACTTTGTTGATATCATCTTGCTTAGGGGAAACATTTATTACCCATGAACACCTATGGTGTTTATCACTGTCCACCAAGAAGGCCTAAAGTCATATTATAATGTGTGTCACTACCCAACAAAATCATAAACCTCTTTTCCACCAGCGTCCATAATTCCAAACTTTAGCTTACAAATACAAAATTTGTTGTGAAATATAGTTTGAATTTTTTTACTTTTGTATTGTGAAATAATATTTTATAAGACTGTCTATGAAAATCTCAACATTATTATGAAATACAGTTTAACGATTATATGAAGAATACAGACATTATGAAACATAACTTTTATGGAATTTAAAAATAAAGACATTTATTATTGAAATATGTTTTATAGGTTATTAATTTTTAGTATGGTGTTCCATAAAACATTTTTGGCAGTTTAGCTACCCTGAAATGCAGAAATAGCTTTTGATGTCTTTTCCTTCTTTTAATGTTTGGCAGGTTCTGCATATTTACATATTACATGCTTATTTAAATAAAGTGTGAGAAAGTGAGATCCGATTATTAGCGGTCAGTCAAGACCAGAGGTGGAAAGTGTGAGTCCAGAAAGTACAAATCCAGACCAAGGATTTGTTTCAACCAAACAGTTGAGTACTCTGTGACTGTGACTCTTTATACTGATTGGTTGAAACAAAACCTTGGTCTGGATTTGTACTTTTTGAACTTTCCACCTCTGGTCAAGACACATATGAAGACTCGTGTTAATGCCAGGTGAGATGAGATATATTTAACGCTGTCCAAATGTGATCAGATTACCCAGGATGCATGTGAACAGGGTCTTGGATATGGTATATTTTCTTAGTAGTTTTTGTTTGTTGTGGAACCGAGAGGCTTAATTTACTTCTCCCTGTCACAAAATTTTATGTAAGAATTATGTGTGAGATTCAGAGAAGAAATTGTTGCAATTATTGTTGGTAGAAATATTTTAAACCATTAGTAGTTCTAGGCATTTTTCCTAGTTTAATTAAATATTTCTAACAGGTGGCACATACATCAACCAAGATGGATTATCCTGCTTTTAATAAATACCTCTTTTAATGAACTCCAACTTTATAATGGATTATGATTTTGCAATAGGATGACATACTCTGGGTTTCTGAATGTTGTTTGTTGTAAGCAAAGTTGGTAATATGGTAAAATATTAGGCTAAACTTATTCGAAGAAAAGCAAAACTAGGTGCAAACTACAAAGGAATACAAAAGAAATATGTGCAATGTGTATATGTAGTGTATATACATATATGCATTCACTAACCACTTTATTAGGTACTCCTAATACCCAGTTACCCAAGAGTCGGTCTCTTGACCCCCCTTGTAAATTGACTATTTATGACCAATTGGGGGGGCCACAATTACCGCAAGAGGGGCCACCTGCACATGCATGTTTACAATGTGTGACTACTTTCAGTAGTTGTTCAATGTCTAAGGCAAAGTGAAATAATCATGTAAACTCCTGGGCAAAAAAATGGGCCAAACCCTGGTCAAAATCCAGGGATGCCCAGATTTCCCTCTCAACAGCCACCTCCTCCACGGAGGGAATACAGCCAAGAGATATAATCTCTCCAACAAGTTCTGTTTTACCGTGGGGCCTTCTCCCAGTTGGACATGCCCAAAACACCTCCCCAAGGAGCCGTCAAGAAGCTATGGTGTCCTAGATAGATGCCTGAAGCACCTAAACTGGCTCTGTTCAATGTGGAGGAGAGGCAGCTCTACATGAACATCCAAGCTCCTCACCCTCTCTATGGAAGAACCCAGACACCCTGAGGAAGAAACTCATTTCTGCCATTTGTCCCTGCAATCTCATTCTAGCTGTCACTACCCAAAGATAACGTCCATAGGTGAGGGTAGGAACGTAGATCAACTGGTAAAAGGAAAACTTTGCCTTCCAGCTTAGCTCCCTCTTTACCACAACAGAAAGGTACAGACCTATGATGATTGCCAATATGGATTATGTTACCCCACCTGGACTGGGGAGACCAGGGCCTTGCCTTGGAGTCCTGGAATGAGAGCTCGAAGGTAATCACCTGATGGCCTGGCTTGCCACAGCCTGAACGGATAAACGTGGGTTCACCCTCCTGTGGACCCACTACCTGCAGTGGGAGCTGTGGGGTCAGGTGCGAAGTAAATTTGGTGGCAGTCAAAGCAGGGGCCTTTACGGACCGATCGTCAGCTGCCAAAACTGTTTCTGGGCACATGGAACATAACCTTGCTGGTTGGAAAAGAGCCTGAGCTGCTGTGGGAGGTGGAGAGATTCCAACTAGATATAGTGGGGTTCACCTCAATGCAGGGCTCTGGCTCTGGAACCAAACTACCGAAGAGGGGCTAGTTCCACTCTGGAGTTGCCCATGGTGAGGCAACATACGGGTGTCCATAAGTGTACCTGACACCAGAGCACCCTAGGCTGATTTTGTGATTGTATCAAATTACAGTATTATTGGTCTTTATCCATGCTGTAAAGTGTGAGTGAATGGTAACAGTGTGTGAGTGTGCCCTGCGATGGGCTGGCCCCCTCTCCAGGGTTGTTCCCTGCCTCGTGCCCATTGCTTCCGGGATAGGGTTCAGACCCCCCACGACCCAATAAGCCAAGCAAGTTGGAGAATGAATGACAAAAAAGATGGTATCCTTAATTTAATATTTTGTGGCACCAGTTTTTGAAGCAATCAATGGCAACAAGCAATCTCTGTACTTCACATCTGCATTTGAAAACAGGTAGTCTGGCCCACTCTACCTGAGCAAACTGCTCAAGCTGTCTCAGATTTTAAAAGTGGTGTCTCCACACTGCAGTTTTCAGATCTTTTCATAGATGTTCAATAGGTTTAAGATGTGGGCTCATGGAGGGCCATTTAAGAATAGTTTTTTTTTTCTCAGCCATTTCTTGAGTGCTTTTAGTTTTGGGTCATTATGTTGGAGGACCCATGACCTGAGGCTGAGCTTTCTGACACTGAGCAGTATGGTTCACTCCAGGATGCCTTAGTAAGGTCACGAAGATCAAAGGGTTGAGGTCACAGAGGTCACTAGTGGGCGGGGCCAGGAGTAGTGGTTAGTGTCGTTGATTATTTTTCCAGATGTTGCGAGGGGGTGTGTGAAAATTATTGCGGTTGTTTTTTTTTATTATTATTAATATTATTATTCATTCATTCATTCATTTTCCATAATGACCGAGAACTAAAAGCACTCAAGCAATGGCTGAGAAAAAAAAAACTATTCTTAA
>JAODKE010000138.1:13558709-13570876 GCA_026779605.1 Mormyrus hasselquistii | reverse complement strand
CTAATGATAATAATACATCTAATTGTAATAATTTAAGATGCATAATATCTGGTTATTGAGCGTTGATGACGTCATATATAAATAATTTGCGGCCTGTGAGACTTGAACTTGGACAGTGCGGCCCAGTGCAAAAAAAGGTTGAGAACCACTGGCTTAAAGTGTACTTTCACATTTCAAATCGAATCACTAGTTTTTTGATTGCAGTCAGATTTTCATATAATGGAGATTCCTCTTATAGTGGCTGAAAAAGTGCCCCCCACAAAATAAAAAAAACAGGTTTTTATCACTTCCTCACAAAGTAATATAACTGCCCCCATTCCATCTGATTCCAAACATTGAATATAGAATGAACTATATATACAGACAAGGTGTAACTTACCATAGTCTTCAGGCCTTATTTCCATCTTGTATTTCATTACCAACCTTCACCATTTTGTTTTACATAGATTCTACCAAGTTGTTGCTTCACCTGACTAGTGCTGTAGTGTCACACCTCCGGAAGTATGAGAAACTTGTCTCTCTCCACTAATGAATGAAAGAACAATGTTGGACAAATCATGTGTTGAGCTTGTGAATGAAGTGTCATATACTGTTAATAATAATTACAGTAGAATTCTTTTAGATGGGTACCATGCATTCTATCCACAAAATCTGTCCTACTGATCATTCTTAAGAGTATACAGAAAACATTTTGTTTTTACAAAATTAAGACGTTTTTTACAGAAAAAAATGTTCATTTACATTCTGAGACAGCTGTTATATGTGGAACATAAACATAGAGTATTAATTAGTAACCAGTACATCTTTCTAATAAATAATTATGTTAGTGAAAGCCATCTTTGCTGTCATATGTTAATTCTGTCAATAAATGTTTATAATTTCCATCCAGTTATCCATTACACGGTTGTGGTGAAATGTTAACATTTAGAAAAATTATATTTAAGATTGAAAGGTACAGATGTCAAAGATCATATATGGTATAACGCATTGGAGAAATGTACTATTATGCAGCTATAATTAATAAGTCTTACCTTATTTTTTTTTAAACTTGGAATTTTTCATTTAAAAAATCCATTGATTTGAAGTGTGATATCTGAGTTCTACATACACATCGGATAGACCTTCTATATACTTACGAAAGGTATAAAATAAAGACTTCCTTTAACTGATACTATGATTGTAATAAATAAGCCAACTTTTTGTGCTGAGAACAGTGAATCATTTCTTCTAATTCTGACTAGTTGGACTTGCTAAGAATTGATGCTTCTAATGAATTTTGGGAGGCGGAGTTAAGAGAGCCCACAAAACAGATATGTACAGATCAGTCATAACCAATAGAGAAGTAGTGCTAAAGGCTTGGCTGTGGTGTGAAACTTGTTTTTCAGCATTCCTAACTCACCTTCTTGGAAAACATATCATAAATAATCACAAGATGACAGTACACCCACATATAGGAAGTATCAAAGCTGCCTATGCTATTTTTGCATTTTATATTGTATTATTTTTATCCAAGTATGCCTGTTTGAAACCATAATTGACTAGGCTTAAACTGTATACACAATTCTATTAACAGGAATCAAAATTTTAAGCACTTGAATCCAACTGTTATGTATCTTCGACTGTGAATTTTATGTATGTGCTTACCTTTTTTGAGCACAGAGGTGGCAATGTCATAGTCTTGGGTGGCTTTGGAGGTGATGAACAACATTCCATTAAGATTATAACTAATTCAACATTCTGCATTCCACAGCAAGTGACGCAAAGAAACCTCCAAGTCATGTCAGAACCATCTGGCATAAAAGAAAAGTGAAGGACACCTCAGACGAATGTTGTGGCCTGCTTCATCTCCAGGTATCAACACCAAAGCACCTGCTAAGGAATGAAGCATTTTTCCATTTTTATTTAAGAAACCCTTTTATCCAAAGTGACATAAAGTAGGGTCAGAAAATCAATAGGAGTATTTGGGGGTAAATTCTAGCTGGGATTCAAACTGGTGACCTTACCCACTGAGCCATACATTGGACCTATTAAGACCACAACAGACAAAATAGCTAGGAAAACATATTTGGGTAAATTTGTGCTGAAACCTTTTAACCAAGGCAAATTGTGGCTCTTTTGACAAATCCAAGATTAACAAGTAATTTTATGCAAACCTTGTTTTTGTTTGTATATTATCCAAACATTTTGTCATCTTATGGCTAAACTCAGGTTGCCAAAGAAAACTAATACAAAAAATATTGACAATTTTTATAATGAAATGCATATGAATAAGTACTACTTGTATACCACCTGTTAGTTGGTAACTTTTGAGAGATAGGCACCCCAAAAGTGTACAAGTGTTTTAAAATGACATTCTTGAGCCTAAAATTAAATTAAAAAAAAGCTGTGGGGGAGAGGTAAAATGTTTTCACTTAACTGGGAAGAAAGTCCAGTTTAACATATTAACAAAAAAAACAAAAACAAAAAAAATTATTATTCTTAAATTACTGAGGTGTGTCCTGGAATGAACCACAATTCCATCCAGGGTGTCCCATACCTTATGTGCTTCCAGTAATAGGCTAGAGGCTATGAACTGAATAAGCAGACAAAAGGCTGTAATATTTGGATGTGAAACTTTTTAATGAAGAGATTGTTGCAAACAGTGACATCTTATGGCTGTACAAATGCAGAACAGGTCACCCAGATTACTTTACTAACAGGAACTACAGGAAATGGCAGGCTGTATCACTATAAAGCAATAATTGTTTATGCAGTATAAAAAGTAGGTTGCTTTATTAGAAGCAGATAAATCAATTATAAACACTTTTGCCATGGATATGGATAACCTCAGTATTATAATCACACAAGCAGAATATTTACCCATTTCTCTGATGATCCAGTTCTGCTCCTGGCACAACTCAATTTGCTTACATTAACAACACAGAGAAACATTTGCCGTTTAGAATTTTTCTCTTTAAATCAGATGACTGCGGTGTGAAGAAAACTCATTTGGTTTAAAAAAGCAGAACATTCATGTCTTAAAAGCTGTATAAAAGGTTTTGGTCCAAACAAATCAGATCTCTCATGACCCTTATCAATTTCAAAATGATCAGAGAATACATGTCATTCATCAAAACGTATCCTGATATATAAAATATCCACAAAAATATTCCCTTCCCCAAAAAAAAGGGAAACAAGACTGTCCAGTCCCCAGATCAGTTAAAGCATACATAGTAACAAAGTAAATGTAGTATGGTTTACATTGCAACAGAATGTGACTGCAAATTCAGTTTTAAAGGAACTTTCGGGCATTTTTCTTCACTTTCAACAAACATTCATTGGCCACTTTATTAGTTACACCTCTTCAACTGTTCTTTGAGGCAAATATCTAGTAAGCCAATTGTATGTCAGCAGAATACTGTGTAAAATCATGCAGATACAGTTCAGAAGTTACACCAGAATGGGGAGGAAAAGTCACTTTACTATAGATGGTTTTGGTGCCAGATGGGCTGGTATAAGTATTTCAGAAACTGCTGATATACTGATATTTTCATTCACAACCATCTTTAGGATTTACAGAGAATGGACTGAAAAGGAAAAAAATATCCAATGAGTTCATTGGGCAAAAGTGCCTTTTTCATGGCAGAGGTCAAAGAAAAATACTAGACTGGTTCAGGCTGATAGAAAGACAACAATAACTCAAATAACCACTTACTACTTTTAGTAATAGTTATTACAACTTTATTGATCCCCGTGGGGAAATTGTTTTTTACGCCTCCCTCAACTTGCTCTTTGTAGAGCTAGCTGTCCATGAAGAGCAGCGACCTGTTTGGGCACTCCAACTGGGGGCTGGGGGTTAAGGGCCTTGTTCAAGGACCCGCAGACATGCTGAAGCTGGGTTTGAACCTGTGACCTTGTGATTATAGGCACACAGACTTAGCCCACTGAGCAACATGCTGCCCCCCAACCAATTACAAGCAATATGAAGAATATCTCTGCAAACCTACAGTGGACTCACCAAATCTGGACAATGGAAGATTGGAAAAATGCTGCTTGGTCAGATGTGTCTGAATTTCTGCTGTGACATTCAGATTGTAGGGTCAGTATTTGGCTTAAACACAAAACCATCAATTAGGGCTGTGCGATACGACCAAAATCTCATATCCCAATAATATATGTCACGGTTGCACCTTATATTTATGGATGTTTCTCTACAGATCAGCTGCAGTAGAAACTGGAGAAAAATCAGCAAATAAAAAGGAGGGAGCTCACAAATGTAAAGCGATGCATAAATAGACAAGAAGCCATCCACAAATATGCAAAACCCTTTTCACATGCACAAACTGCTCCAGTTTTTCCCGAAATTGTTCTTTAATGTACAGTCCTTAAAACGACTGCACAGTAAGCAACAATACACAGGCAAACACGAAAGGCAAATGTGGGAAAGTTACACACCAGAGAAGGTGTAGTCAGGAACACAAGTAATCACACTCACAAATACGTACAAGGGCTATATACAAGGCTCATGAGCATGCCAAGATACTCAATCCCTGTTGATGCTACACTACTCCCCCTTATATGTCAGCTGTCTCGGCGACCACCACCCCAGTCCCCACCTCAGCACTGAGACAAGTCCCAAGGATCGACTTGCAACCTCCAAGGACAGGGGAGACAACAGCTCTTTATGCTCTCAAGCTCTGGCAGGGCTTAGCTGCTGGCATGATAGATCCCCCCCCCGGGCCACGAACCCTTCGTCCTGCGCATTTTAGGTGGACCTGGTACCCCAACCAGAGGCTCCACTTGGTCAGGGAACACCACTCCCAACAACTTCCATAGCCAGCCCATGGAGCAGCTGGAGACAGCTAACAGTGCAGCCTCCTCCTGACCCAATGTCTTGCGGCCCCATAATTCCGCCTCACCGAGACTCCTCTGGCTGCTACCGTATCGCTCGCACTTGCCCAGCTTGCCACGCAGCTGTTCCAAGTCCTGTTTCTCACTCCCACTGCTCGTCCAGCTTGCGGCCTCCCGGCTGTGGCACGGCTTCATATGACAGAGCAGCCTCATGTTGGTCATGCTCGCTGCTGGGGTCATGGCATGACTCATCATGGTTGGCGAATGGAGAGTACTTGATGACCAGAGAGCGCCTGCAGTCTGCAGAGGTGCCCACCTTTCCTATTTGCCCGCGTCATATCCAGCAAGGTTCTGGGAGGCTTGCAGGAGTGGCTTGAGGTCACGTCGCATATGTCCGGGGCACTGCAGGAGAACATCGTAGCACCATTGTTGCTGTGCCGCTCCTAGTCCATCCAATGGCAGGCTTCCGAGCAACAGCATAGTCAGTGCCCCAGCTTGCCGTATCCCAGGCAGAGGAGTGTCACCATTCCAGTTGTCTCCTCCCCAGCACCGCCTCCACTTTTGCATTGCCTCTTCATTGTTGCCCACAGGTCTACCAGGGCAGATGTGGACTTTCCCAAGGATGAGTAAGGAGCGCCTGCTCCAGTAGCACCAGTGGGGCCGCTTCTGGCATCCCACTTTTGACACCAGTGTGAAACTTGGCTGTCTGAGGCATTGTGGCAGCGATGGTGAAAGACAAGAAGAGACTTTTATTACAAAGTTGTCCTTTAATGTACAGACCTTAAAATGGCCACTCAGTAAGCAACAATACAGAGACAAACGTGACAGGCAAATGATTTGAGGCTATACACCAGAAGGGAAGGTTCACACGTGGTACGGTAATTATACAACCCTACAGCAAATCAGGATTACACATTTGACACAGGTATTGGTACACGCGACAGTGAGGAGCACAAGTAGTTACACTAAGAAATACATACAAAGCCTATTTACAGGACACACAAAGGGCTATATACAAGGCTCATCAGCATGCAGAGATTCTCAATCCCAATATTTTTTTAGTTTTGCATTCCTTCGCAATATTTTTCCATTACTAATACTAAATGTGTATGTCCATTTAACCTTACAAAACTTTTCTGTTATTAATAACTGTACTGTGTCCATTTAAAGACTGAAGTATAAACCTGAATGACAGACATGTGCTTTAAGCATTAAACTATAGGGGACAATGTACAATGTAATTTTCATATGTGTTTTTAAATGTATTTATTAAAAAATGCACCATGTCCATTCACTGTCAGTGATTGTAAACAAGACAGCTAGACTATTGAGGTTGAAATTCAATTAATATTCACCCATAAAGAAATCTGGATAACCAAGGGGTGTTGCTGGCTTTTGCTGAAAGATAGTTAACTTTACAACTTCGACTGAAATAATTACCGTGGAGTCATAGAAAAGGTTTAAACCCAAACCCAGTTTTCCAGTTTCGGTATACCTCCCTGGTATTCTCACTTGATGATGTATGTGGGGATATGTGGATCTATACTGAAATATTACAGAAAGTGGAGCCGAATTTAAATGTCAACTCCAACACTGGGGAAAAATTAGCTTTATTTGCAATTTTCCAGCCGTAATATCTTTCACTGTTCGTGATATATTTTAGTGTTTATATGTGTGCACTTCATGTTCATGCCCAGCTATCTCACTTACAGTCACTGGTAGTGAATGGACACAACACAATTATTAATATGTATAAAAACGTAAGTTACATGGTGTACATGGGGGACAAACTTGTTTCACATGTACAAATCGCTGTTTTTGTTGATATGATTCTATAAAACACAAATATAAAAATACATATTTGTGTATAGCTAAATATTTTTGGACCATGGTACCTATTTGTGGATAGTGGGTTGCAAATAATAAACATCAATAAAAACTTCCATACAAGTACCACATCCCATGTGGTGGTGTGTAACAAAAGTGAAAAAATGTTGCCGTAAACAGTACATTTTGCGACACCACAAAATAAATGTTGGAGCAGGGCTCACCAACATGGTTCCGGCAGGATTCCCCCAAAGATCATGAGTTGCCCGCAGACCAGTTCTAAAAACAGCACAACTCACTAGTGACCAGCATCTAAAATAGTTATCGTTAATAAAATCATACGCATGATCAGTGTCTTCACATTGATGAGTATCATTAATAGTAATATACAACTACAGGTAAACTGAGCAGAATATGTTATTTAAGAAGAGTGTAAACTGACAGCCCTTCGTTTGGCTCAGTACCCATGAAACAGCTCTGAGTTTCAAAAAGGTTGGTGATCCCTGTGGTAGAGTACAACATGAAACCCTAGACGTTCTTATTTCGTCATCCGATATACATATATCACACTGCCCTACCATTGATTCATCCTGCCTTGAATCAATTATTCAGGCTTGTGGTGATGGTACAATGGTTGGGGATATTTTCTTGGCACACTTTGGGCCCCTTAGTAGTAATTGAGCATCAGTCAAATGCTACAGCCTACTTCATTATTGCTGCTGATCATGTTCATCCCATTATGAGCATTGTGAACTCAGCTTCTAATGGCTACTTCCAGCAGGATAACATGCCTTGTTACAAAGCTCATATCATCTTTGAGTTCACTGTACTCAAATGGCCTCAATCACCAGATCTCAATTCAGTACTTATGGGATGTGGTGGAATGCAAGCTTTGCATAATGAAGGTACAACTGACAAATCTGCAGCCACTGAATGATGCTATTAACATGGACCAAATTCTCTGAGTAGTGTTTCAAGTACCTTGACGTCTCGACTCCATGAAGGATTAAGGCAGTTCTGAAGGCAAAATGGGTTTCAATCCAGTAGGAGCAAGGTGTACCTAATAAAGCGGCCAGTGAGTATACATTGATCAGTATTAGTAACAGCACAGTGGTTGTGACTTGGCCTACATGTACCTCAAATTTGGACCAATAAGAAAAAATTAACACAAAATATTAAAGCCGTTTATCTATTCCAAAAATGTATAAGAAAACACACCAGTAATGGTGGCAAAATTATCATCTTGTTTAGACAGATTATTAGATTCAAGGGTTACGTCGCTAGATGTTGATTAGAAAATTACACATTATTTATATACAGGGCTTGACAACTAACAGCATCAAGATTCCAGACTTTTTTTACACAAGGGAAACAATGTAAAGGCTGCCTGCTATAGACCCTCCAATTATCCTCCTCATGCCAGGGGTGGAGTGGGTAATTACACTGAGTGCTTGCTGCTTGCTACATTACCAAAAAGGAAAAACATCTGCAAGCCAGTAGATTTTAAGAAATTCAAAAAGCTATTTTTATACCCAAGTGTCATTTCACAATGCCGATTTATATTCATTCATAGAATGTAGAAATCAGACTACAAATGCTGAATACTTACTTCCCTTTGGACCCTTAATGATGTTATTATCTTTGTAACATTTAAATTCAGAAAAAACACCAAATCACAGAATTTGAAGACCAATTGTAAATGGAGTAGAAAACTACACTCTCAATACTGACTTTATGCAATCACAGCTTTATATCTATAGCACATAGGAAGATTACACAATCCTAGCTCTTACCTTACCATGATGGGGTATGAAAGAGGATTCCAATCCCAGACACTTAGCCCTTCCACATCTGAAGTTTAGCATCTACTGCATCACTTCATAGCCAAGATATAGTACTGCGTTTTCCATCAGTCAAATTAGAGGATAAACAATGACATAAAGGATACTTTCCCACCACACAAAGTATGAGACTTTCAGTATGGTACTTTCACTTTTCCATTGACTTCCGGTCAAGTACCAGTATTGAAAGTTCTAGTATCAAAAGTGCCAAACCAGCTGGGGTACTTCTTTGGCACTTTGGGGTAGGACTTGCAAATGTATTTGCTGTCGATTGGTCATGCAAATAGCCTGCTGCTGAAACACAAAATACAACCGCCATCTATTGAAACACACAGCGAACAGCGAGAAACAAAATAAAAAGCAGTAGAAACAAAAATATAAAAAAAAGTAAAATGTAAAGATTGACAAATGAGGAAACACAGGTTTTAATCGCCATATGATCAGATGAACAGAAATCACAATAAAAAAGTATTTGCCGTAATAGCAAGCCGCTTGGAAGAAATGGGGGAACACGCAAAACACTGAACAATGCCGCTTGAAAAATAAAAAAACGTAAGCAGGACTACAGGAAAGTGAAGGATCATAACATGTTTCAATTCAGAAAAAAAGAAATACCACGCCGTGCTTTGTGATGAAGTCAGTCAGGGGCAGTCACTGATGATGTCATTTGGCGCTGGTTTTTGCGCCAGTGGAAAATTAACACAAAAGTACCACCATACTTTTGGTACTTTATGGAAGTACCGAAAGTATGGTACCTGGTGCGGTGGAAAAACACCCATAGATACTTGGACAAAAGCTCTTCAACACAAAATGTTATTCTTGAACTCACAACATGTAAGAATGGGATTGGTATAAAAGAAATTCTAAAAAAGTGGGTATTGCATAAGGACCTAGTTAGGAGCTTGTTTGCTCTCACAAGTAAAGAGATAGATATGATTTCACTTTTAAATCATGATAGATTTTATTTTACTTTAAAAATAAACTAATATTACTGAAAAACTCAAGAAAGAGAAAGCAGAAAATGATAAACTGCCTGGTACAAAGGAATGAACTGTGAGGTACATCTCCCACTCAAGCCCTGAGCAGGTGTACCTGAGCTTAGTAGTGCTCTTTGCCCCCAGAGATCCAAAGAATATTCACCCAAGTTGAAAACCAGGTCAACAGACTGAATGGATTGTAAAAAGTACAGTTCAGCTTAAGTAAGAAAAGGCATGTAAGTTTACTTGTAATTAACGGTTCAGTAAGGACACTACAGAACTTATCCTACTGCATGATACCAATTTTTTGTGATGTCCACAATCTAAGAATCATAGGTCCATAATACTTTCACATAAATTGTGTTACGATTCTAAGAAAGGTTGCATCATTTGTTAGCAAAGATAGGAGTTCTTGTAGGATAGAGGCTAAAACAATCCCCAAACTGATACAGTTGCAAACAGTCCAACTACATACTCCCATGCACACATGTAACATATCTAACATTTATGTTCATTTGATTTTAGAATGACTATCTTTGATAGATGAAGTAAACATTATACAATTTCTGAGAACCTGTGGGAAAAAGACAATCCTATCTTATCATTACTCTACATAAGATTACATTCATAGAAGCCCATCATGTTCTGATACCCTTAAAGGGTAATTAGAAGGATAACAAATTAGCTTCTGTTCATATTTGTTATTAGACTAGATTTAGACACAGCAAACCTTCGTGATATATAAACACAAGCTAATGAGCACCTGATTCCCCATAACCCCACCCCCCCACACACACACACACGCACCATTCTACGTAAAAGTCAATTGAACTTTAACATTAGTTAAGGAAATATGGACCCATTAATTGCTCAGTAAGCTTTTGTGAAGGGTAGCTTAATGATAAAAGTGGCGTGTGACTAATAACTAAGACAACACACACACATATTCTTGTGTGCACCAAAAAGTACTCAGGAACAAACTGGTCCAAACCACTGAGCCAGGCCAACGGGATACTCTAAAGTTCTAAAGGTAAAAAGAATCAAAAAGTGAACGGCCAAATAGACTGCCACATATATCTAACTAGTCTTCCCCAGATGGAGCTTCTTCTTCTGATACGTCATTCGCATCCTCTGGTACCTCCTCTGTTTTCTTGGAGGGAGGGAAATCTTTCTTCTCAAGCTCATCATCTTCATCATCTTCATTGGGGCTCTCTGGGTTAACTTCATCTTTATGAGATGATTTTTCAGTAACCTTCAGACCACTTGGACGTCCCTTGCCTTTAGTTTTTACAGGACTAGGGGAGACTGGAAAGAGAGACCGTGGTGAATAAAGGCCCATCATTAGACACCCACCCCACCAAAGTTAATAAACCTAGTTCCTGGTTCCAAGTTACTGGGCCATCTCAACCTGGATCTTTTGTAGTTTTGCATACCGCTTTCCCACTGCGCAGCAGGAACTGTCATCTTTATGCTAAATAAGCATGGGAGAAGCATGGCAAAAGGGACAAAAGTTAAGCTTCACACTATTTCATACCAAACTACACCGTCATCCGAAAACAATGGAGGACACTAAATGGGGGCATTTTTAAATATGGCTGTGGAAACCTCCAGCTGTATACTGGTATGCACTGTGTGTACCCTTGGCATTTTTTATTTCACTTGCGTGATATGTGTTTTTTAAACACAACAACAGAAATGTAAAATGAGGTGTAGAGATGAATGATTTTTTCACTCATATTTTCTCGTAATTTGTGAGCAATTATATTTGTGTGTGAGGAACCTTGAGGTAAAATTCTGCAGGCACCCCTAAATTTGGTCAACAGATTAATCTTTTGTTTTGCACAGAATACAAAAAACGAAGTAACATTATTCCACTAATAGCTGCTGGCATGTTTCACCACCAACTTCGGCAAAGACAGAAGTAGGGTTGGAAAAAAAAACGATTTTTCGATATATAGTGTCACGCCCGCGGGGTCGAGCGGGTGCAGCTCGTCCCCTGCTGACGAGCCACCTAGATAAGCCGTGTCCACCCGAAAGTCTAACGCGAAGTATTGAGCCGATGATTAGATGCCTTACTGAGCAACTTACTTGTCTTTTGTCTGTACCCGAATCCTTGCCTTGCCTTGCCTGTTCGGTCCTTACCCTTTTTCCTTCCTTCCTCAGCCCGGTTCCCACTCCTAACCCTCCTGTCCTGCTGAGCCCGGCGTTCCACGTCTCCCCCTCCTCGTGTATCCCGGTCCCGTGCTTCCTTGTAGGACAGATCTTTCCGGTTACGACTCTCGCTCACGGACTACGACCACGCGCCTTGCCTGCCCCCTTTGTGCCTACGCCATTCTCGATCTCCAGGGAGTTCACACTCGAAGCCCGCGATCGGGCTGTGGACCCGCCCGTCCACGCCTGGACCGTCTCAAGACGCCACTGCACTTGCCTGACCGTTCCCTCAGTAAAAAGCTTTGACCCCGCATTACTGGATCTCCTCTGTTCTTTGTCTCCCGGCGTGACATATAGTTTTTTAAAATGTAGGTCGATTCAAAATCGATTCTCAATGGACACGAATCGATTTTTTCAATATTTATTCACACGTGCATAAATGGCAGAATTTTATTTTTTGGGTGTCTACACTGTTCATAGGCTTGCAGCCTACATGTTACAACTAATGCTGTGAGATTTTATGTCTTAATGTCTGACATAA
>JAODKE010000138.1:13473390-13493284 GCA_026779605.1 Mormyrus hasselquistii | reverse complement strand
TTTCAGGGACTCCCCATGCCTGCGTTCCCACCTGCCTCTCCCTCCTACTTATGCTGCCATAGCCATATCTGCCGGAGTTTGCACATTGCACTTCATATTGCACTCACCTAACTTTTAGCACTGAATATAGTCTTCCCTACTTCAGCACGTCTGCGGGTCCTTGAGCAAGGCCTCTAACCCCCCAGCTTCCTGGGCGCCCCAACTGGTGGCTGCCCTTCGTGGATAGCTTGCAAGTTGAGGGAGGCGTAAAAAATAATTTTCCATGGGATCAATAAAGTGATTATTATTATTATTATTATTACTAATTGCATATTTTATTTCCCCTATTCCTCCTGGGGGGTGCTGCCTGGAGTCCTCAATCTATCAAGATGTCCAGCACACCCTGCAACATGTGACGTCGCCACTACCAATGACGTCCATGCACCCAGCTCGCCGTTCTGCCTGTGTCATCTTCCATGTATGACCCGCTGCCGGCCTGCTGGTTGCCTGGCGATTGGAGGGAGCGTCGGCACCAGCTGGTCATCTTCCTCCTGCTTCCCGTTTGTGTGTAATTTCATTATTTGGACAGTATGACTCAGCACTTCGCCATCTCTCTAATCTGACTCTCCCTGCTGCCCCCAGGAGGATGGGCTCCCCCTTTGAGTCTGGTCCCTCCCAAGGTTTCTTCCTTCTCGGGAGTTTTTCCTTGGGTGGGGATGCTGTAAAGCGCTTTGAGACGATGTAATGTGATAATGCGCTACACAAAAGTAAATTTCTTTGTTTGTTTAAGCAGCCTCTAAAAATAGTACCGACTTCTGAGCTGCTGACTTGCCTGTTTCATTCCCCAATCATAGATCTCAAGTCTAACACAAGCTGCATCAATGTCTCTTCCATTGACCTTATTTTCTCCCTTTGCTTTATTTCTTTTTTTATTACCCTGTATTGAGCTTCCTTTGCATCTATGCTTTTGGATTCAGAATCATGAGTAGATCATGACTGAGAGGCAGTTCCATATATAGAGTGAGTATATTCATGGGCTAGCAGCTGATGGAGATCGTGGCTTTTATTCACTTCATTGAACGCCCCACTTACTGCTGATAAATGCTCCAAGACACTTTTCACAAAGTCCTTCATCACAGCCTCACATGCATCTATTTTCCATCTAAGTTCAGTAGGTGGCATAATTTGCCTTCTTATTTCATCATAAATTTTCATTATTTCATTCGCTCCCTTTTCAACATCCATCCGCCACATTAGCCAGTTCAGATTCTTTCTTCAAATTTTCCCTGAAAGCCCTAATTTTAATTTTCCATTGTTCATATAAACTGAGCAAACATGTTTACTTTTTAGTTAATTCCTCCATTTGATATTCCTGTATTCTCTCCGTGGGCTTCAGGAGACGTTCTGTACGATGTGGTAAAACTAGCTCCATTTCGCGTTCCATTTCAGTTACTCATTTTTCCTTACTTTTGATTAGCTCCTTTATTTCTGCATTGTTGTAGTAAGTCTCTACTTTCTTTTATTTCTGTTTGTAGCTTCTTTATTTGTTCCTTAACACCATCCACTTTGCATATAATTTCATCCTTACCGTCTCCGTTAAATATTACACCTGCAACCACTCGCTGCTACAAAATTTGGACCGTGCTGTCCGCGGATTACATAGGTAGCGCAGTGAAGCCAAGCCCGGTGCAGCGTAAGCTATTACCTTACATCTCCCCTGAAAGATGGTCAAGATTTGACTGATGGTTTTATTTTTTATTGAGATCCTTTCGTTAATCAATCAATAATCCACTGAACGAACGTCAGAGCTTGTGCCACTTCAGAGGGTGCAAATCATTCTGTTTCCGCTTATTTTCCTTGACGCGAAAACTTACAAAAGCAAAGTACGTAATTTCAAAATACGAGTCCCTCAAAACAAAACCTAGGGCAATATAAATTTACAAAAATTATATAAAAAATAATACCTTAGGCGTATTTAATAATACAATATTGCCTTAGATAACAAAAATAAATATTGGGCCATTCACACATGGCCTGCTGGATTCCTATCACTAAATAAACCTGGTTGCCTGGAATTCCTTGTTCAGGTCTTTTTTGACAGAACAATATATATGTGCGTGTCATGTCGTGGAGCAGGCGAGCAGGAAAACAGGCGATCTCAGCCAGACAGACGAGTAATCGGGGTTTATTGGAACACAAAACAGGGCAGACCTCCATGAACACGTACTTGCAGCTATTAACAACAACAATGACAGATCTGGGGAAACTAACCGAGACGCGGACTAAATACACAAGACAAGCAGAACAGAACAGGCAACAGGTGATCACAATCAGGAATCACACGAGGTAACGAGGTGGGCGTGGCACACAGGAGGATCGGACAGAGCTGGGCGTGACAGTGCGCATTAGCAAGAGAACATTT
The DNA here is from genome assembly GCA_026779605.1 of Mormyrus hasselquistii. Taxonomy (NCBI): domain Eukaryota; kingdom Metazoa; phylum Chordata; class Actinopteri; order Osteoglossiformes; family Mormyridae; genus Mormyrus; species Mormyrus hasselquistii. The sequence goes on along the minus strand of JAODKE010000138.1, from coordinate 13,490,883 downwards.
TAAAATGAATTTGAGAAAGCATTTTTTTACACAGCGTGTAGTCAGAGTAGAATAGTCTTCCTATTAGTGTATTACAAGCTGAAACCTTGGGTTCCTTTAAATTAGAGTTAGATAAGATTTTAACAACTCTGAGCTATTATTAAGTTCTCCCCAAGCAAGCTAGATGGGCCAAATGACCTCCTCTCATTTGTAAATTTATTACATTCTTATGTATGGTAGTAAATGTGAAACACAGTTCTATCATATATGAGAGAGTAATATTATATTCAAAACGGAATAATAGCATATGCAAAAGAAATAAATAGTGCAGGTGAATGCAAATAATCGTGTGTGCGGAACAAAATGACAATGTAAGATAGAATGGTAGGTATGTGAATGAGAATAGCTGTGTGAGTTAGTTTGATAGAAACTGAAGGGAGCTTCATTGAATGAAAATGGTACTGAATTCTAAGTTGATTGGTTATCTCTGACTAAAAACTAAAAATGGCAAAAGACTTGTTTTGGGTACTTATGGTTATAGTTCGGGCTGGGTAGGGGTTAAGGTCGTCATTTGGCATTAGAGTTTTCCCCATAGAAATGAATGTCGAGTCTCAACAATGTTGCATTTACAAACCCGTGTGTGTGCCTGTGTCATGCCCTGCTCGTCCTACCCTCTCGTCGGCCACGCCCCTCATCTACCCCGTGTGGATTCCCCGTGTTCACCAGCTGTTTCTTCTTGTGATTAGTTCTGTGTATTTCAGTCTGCATTTGAGTATGTTTTCCCCAGTCCTGTCATTGATGTCACGCATGTTTTGGATTGTGTCACCCCGTTAATAAATCCCTTTTTCGCATCCACAGCTTCCTTCGCCTGTTCCCTGTGCCGATCGTGACAGCCTGTGTGTTTCTGTGTGTGCGCGTTGCCTGTGAGTGCAGCCGCATTGCTGATAAGGCATGTTTTTTCAGTGGCCTGGACGTCTGCTCTTTACTACAAATGAAATACCAAAGATCACCTCGGCTGCGGGAAATGCCAGCCTCCCCAGATAAGCAGCCTGCTATTGCAGCCTCTCACCCTCAGCGGGACTCTCAGGGTTTTTCTTATCGACCGTGACCCTCAGTGTGTGACATGTAATTAACAGCATTGTAAAACAGCACAAAGCGACATACTGGCAATGATTAGAAATAGATCTGCAGGTGTGTGTCCCTGTGTGTGTGTGTCCAGATATGCCTTACCTTGTAAGGACCAAATGTCCCCAAAATGTAATGTGATGAATACCCGCTTTTTTATCTCTATTTTATAAGAATCTGTGACTGCAATGACAAAACTAAAAATGCAAAAAGCCTTGTATTTTGTTTGGTTACTAATGGTTATGGTGACTACGTCTCTCGGCTGGCCTGGGAACGCCTCGGGATTCGCCCAGAGGAGCTGGAGGAAGTGGCCAGGGAGAGGGAAGTCTGGGTTTCCCTGCTGAGACTGCTGCCCCCGCGACCCGACCTCGGATAAGCGGGAGTCAATGGATGGATGGATGGATGGTTATGGTTAAGGTCGTCATAGTTAGCATTAGCATTTTTCCCATAGAAATGAATGAGCAATTGAAATGATGAGATATAATTACACGACTGTGTGTGTGTGTGTGTGTGTGTGTGTGTGTGTGTGCATGTGTGTGTTCATGCTGATTGACTGCTGAAATATTGTTTCCAGCAGGTGGGGTTATTTAACAGCAAAAAAATCAGTGCTGACTGAAAAACAGAAAAGAACATATTGCAATTTATATATATATACAATTAGAATCAGGGTCAGACAGTCCCTGGAGCAATTGAGAGTAACAGGCCTTGCTCATGGGCCAAACAGTGAAATCACCATGTCAACTGTCTGCTTTGAATCGACAACTTTCCAGTCACAGGCGCAGCCCCTAACCCACTGAGCCACACACCACTACCCCCTCAAAAATTGCCCCTCTGCTTGGACACCAAAAAAGCTGTGAGTGCTGTCCCTTTCCATGGAAATCTTTATTGAAAGGCAAAATATCTATGAATATCTATATGAGATGAAGAGATAAACCAAATCAGACATTTATTCTAAAAACAAAAGAAAAGAATATAGTCAAAATTAGGGGTTCCCTAACCCAGTCTGCAGAGCAATACAAGCCTAGGGCCAGTATTCCAGTGGGCTGCAGGAATGCTAGGGTTTTGTAGAGGAGGTGGTTCATTTCCAAACATAAACACATTTTCAAGTTAAACTCCTCACGTTCACACGTTTAATTCTCATCTGAAAAAAATGGAAATGGTTATTAAAATTATGAAATTGATGAGTTGTCTGTCGGGTTACCAGTCTGTGAAGTTTCTGTATGATGTAATCAGTCCACGGATGTTAAAAGGTTGGGAACCACTAGCTTTGGAAAACACAACCATGATCATTATTCATGGAAGAGACACGACCCCTGAACTAGGTTGCAAAGAAAATAGCCCCAAATATGAAAAATATATAATTAAAACATTTTGCTGTTAATGAATAGCACTTTGGCCTTTCTTATTGATCAAAGTAATCTGCACAGTGCAACGGGTTAGACACGCTCTAGCCAGTGGATCCGAAAGAGAGAAAAATATCAAGTGAAATATCAGAGTGGTGAACTGGCCTCCGGGGCTTCCTTTACCATGTGTCCCCTCCTAGAAAATGTGATGCAAGGTTGTATAAGATGTAGAGAAGGAGGAATCTGGGGCAATGAACTACAGGCAGTACATTATAATGACACCCTTTGTTGCTGTAACAGTTGGCTGTGGCAACAAAAAAACAGCACCTGAAAGCGATGGGGAAAATTCGAGATCATGATGTTTTTGGGGAGAGCCCCATTTCACGCACCGCTGTGTGCGGATGGTGACGTAATACTCACCTGCGCGACACGGCAGGACGCGGGGAGCTCAGCCTGGGATTTCGGCGCGGCAAAAATGGCTTTCAATTTAATAGAGGTTGTCTAATGTGAAAAGCAAATAAAGACGAACTGCACCATTCAATGTGTGTTTTCCCATTTGACCAAGGAACCATTACACACAGAGAATTGAGTAGCTGAATCTGTCACTGTGAACAGCCGCTATACGCTTATCAGTGCTGGCAGTCATACTGCTCTGCTCTTAAATATTCATTGTATGCATACAGCCCCCAAAGGGCAGCATTGCAAATTAGAACAGTTCATCCTTTGATTGCTGAAATGCCACATGAGCTGGGGATTCAAATGATGTTCCATTTTATTATTAATGAGCCAAAGAGAGTGGGCTGACATTTACAGGTGCGCCCATGGATGCTAATGACTATGCTGCTAGGCTGGGAGAGAGGGAAGACAGAAAAGATCAGGGGCAGCTGCAAGTGGAGCTCTTTGCGAAACCCCAGCGCACAAACAAACATGCAGTACAGGAATTCAGCAACAACAACAAAAAAAAAAACCTTGAAAGTTTGTTATTAAGTTTCTCAATTGGAAAGTAATAGATGCGGCACTCGAAAGGGGAACATAGTCAAATTCGATAAAATGTCAACCGTCAGCAGCTATTACTATGATGACCGTTTCTGTTAGACCTGTTGTTTGTTTGAATGCCATGTCAAGTAAAGGTTGGCATTTCCTTTCGCTAACCGCTGGAGGCATTCTGTAATACTTTAATTGTGCACTAAGACTAAATTAAGCTGGGGAGATGCATTTCGGCAATGTGCAGAGGAATCTATTTTTAGCTGTGGTTTTTAAAGTACTTTTTTTCACCAGACTTGGCGTTTTAACCCGATGCTTCCTAATGACGGAATTCCGAGACCAGAGGAGGCATGTTTAATGAGCACTGAAATCTAATCAAAGACTCGGGGGCAAAACACACGGCAAGTTCAAAACAATCCCAAACAAGTCCGAATAACATTCAGAAACCAGGGTCAGGAAACATGCAAGAACCCCAAAGTCAAACCAGGAACACAGCCAGGCATCACCTTCATATTAAAAAGGAAAAATTAGAACCTTTCTGTTAGTTTAGTATAATGTGATAAAAGATTATTCGTATAGTATGAGTTCACTTTTTCCATGTACAATATTTATGCAGTCACATGTACTGTAGTCTTTGCATGAAAAAAAAACTAAGGAATGCAGGTACTTTTGATTGCTCTAGATATGTTTTAGGGTGAAAACAGGACTTCTGATGTTCTGGTTCCTGGGACCACGGATGTACCTGGTGGTTCACCTTATTGTGCCAACTAGCACCTGGGGCTACGATCTAACAAATGTAGTGCAGGCCACCCAGTGACACCTGTCATATCATCCTGGTATAACTGATGGCAGAAGATGCTGGGTGCTGTGGAGCAGCAGGAATACAATCCTCGGTTGGTTTTGATTTCATCCATCAGTACAATAATGACCTGTTTTCTGTGCAATGTTCTGTGTCCAATAAACAAAAGTAGCAATTCAAAGGACTAGAAATCTTGTAGTTGTGCCCGATTCATTCATTTTCATATTTCATTATTTAGCAGATGCTTTGATGTTTTCTTAAGGGTGCATAAATAATGCAGTAATACACGTTCAATTAATGTATTAATTAACCAGTAACTAAGTGTTTGTTACGTACTGATCCCATGTTCGTTCATCATTAATCAATCATAACGGTTCATACATTTCATGCAGTTACTACATTTGCTCATGATTTTTACTCCAGTAGTAACCGAATTAACAGGATACTTGTGCCACCTCAAGTAAAATGTTACTGATGTTTTTTTTAATCCAAATTAATGTACAGTTAAGAAAGCAGGGCTAACCATTTAAGGGCCTTGAATTTCTGCCTATCAGACGTGGCCATAATAAAATTATCTGCAAATATCACCAACTCCGTTTTATATGGATAATACTAAGCAGGTTACTATATTATAGCCAAATTCCAATATATGTCTAATGGGGGATTTTACTAGAGTCTAGCAGCCAGTCTGTAATTTTTAACTTAGCCATTATAAGCAGGAGATATATCAATAAGGCACAAAAATATAAGCACAAAACACATGAATAAAGAAATTAAACCAGGAGGTAAGCTGGATCTACCCAGCATGCCCCCCCGCGGGGAAAAAATGTGGTCTCAAAATTTGACAATTCCCCAAAAGTAGGATTACTCTAGCCTCCCATAAAGATACAAGTAATCAGGTTTCACATTTATAACTGTCTCTCTAGCTTACTTTCTTGGTGCAAGCAATTTGCAGCTGTTCTACCCTCCTGTGACCTGGATCCAGCAGCTCTGATGCTGAGGGACAGTGGGAATTCTGGGAGTTGACAGCAAAGGTGTGGGGGCTGTGCTGCTCCTGTCACTATGGAAGCACCTCCCGGCCCCAGAGGTCGACTCTTCAGGAGAGATTGATTAACCTATTAGGACTTAGTTTTACGCTAAGACACCGAGCCCCAGAGCATCTAACAACCTGGAAACTCTACCGTCGAACCGTCGTTAAAAGCACCTGCTTTTATATATAGGTATCACTGACTGAACATCAATAACTAAATGAACACAGTTCCATACATACAATTGATGGTAACGGTAACAAGGGAAATTCTCTGGGGTTTTTACTCTCTGGCAAACACTAATAAAACTGGGGTGGCAATGGAATGACTCAAAGACATTTTAATTAGTTTGTTAGAAAAGAGCAAAACAAAATCAGATATACTGCCCCACAGAGCCAAAATACAGTAACTACACTGAAACTGAGAAAAAGATATTTTTTCACCAGATAAAACTAAGCCTTAAGAACCAGATTTCAGTCATAACTCAATCTTGATAAAGTATATGGTGTTCTGCCTTTTTGCAGTATACAGTGGCTGATTGGAAAAATTAAGGCTACACTTAGCGTAATATACATAGCGATGAGGTGGCATGGTACTTCATGTCTCTAACGTTGTGGGTTTGGATGCTGCTCTGTTCTGTGTGTGCGATGTTGTATGTTCTGTCCATATCCTGTGGGTTTCCTGCTGAAGGCATACAGTTAGACTATTTCTTGTATCTAAATTACACATAATGTGTATATCTGTGCCTGGCAATGGATAGGCGTCCCATCTGGGTGGACCTCTACGTTGTGTCCATGACCACAATAAGCAAATGAATTCTGAATAGATGGATATATCTGCTGCTATAATGTGCCTTGGGAAATCTGTAGTATAGCAGTAATGCAGTGAGTTATATTGTGTTCTTGAGTTTCACCCAAAAGTACTTAATTGTCAATCATTATTGACAAAATAACTCTTTGACCCTCTATGTATTGTGAACCCAGACCTACTAAAATCAGTCTTTTTTTGTACACTTTGTCCCCTACCCCCAGACATTAACCCATTCATGTGCTACTGGATTTAAGACTCCTTGACACACGAGGCTTTGTCAGCACAAAGGATATACGCACTCCCACTCCACGTCCCTCTGTTGATGAATGGCCTCAAAACCTGCAACTGCTCATTAAATATGTTGATCATCACTTTCATTTTGGATGACATTAAAGAACAGTACTAAATAAAAGAAGATAGAGTCATCACCAGGGACCTCATGTATAAACGGTGTGTACGCACGAAAATGTTGCATATGTCCGTTTCCACACTCACGTGTCCCCCTCATTTCATAATTATCCATCTGTATCCCCCCACATTTAACATAAAATGTTAGTTTTATGCCAGTGTGTCCCCCAACATTCAAAATGCTTCTGACGCCCGTGCATTAATGTTGTGGATATATGGCCTGGCTCAACCCATGATTCATTAATTCTCAGAAACAGTAGTGTTGGAAACAAACTTGAAAATGGGTGGTACGTGATGAGTGGCTGCTCGGTAAGAAGATTTTTCCCATTTTATAATTTGGCCTAATATTGTAAGCTTTATTTGATTTAACCATTTGACAACTCCTTTGGGGACAGTGGGTACCCACTGAAGTTGTGGCTTCTCACGCCGCTCGCAAACCCACAGAATTAACAGGAGCGGCGTTATAATGCTGCCCCCAATTCTCAGGCTCGGGCGCTGGTGGAGCGCACTGTAGGGCAACTGTAAGGCTGTTGGGGCTGCCTAAACAAGACCGGTGGGGTGCTGCTATACATGCAGTCCGCAAAAAGTGTACAGGCATGTATGGTGTTGCGTAACTTGGCACAAAATCGTGGCTTGCCGGTATCTGAAGACCTTAGGCAAATTTAACCTGACCCTGGGCTACCAAATTTTCCGCCAAATGGAAGAGCGTTACAACTTCAATATCACACAGCGTATCATTCAGATGTTTTAATTCATTGGCGACATCTTACAGCATTCACTATTTCTTTTAGTGACTGCAGCACAGCTTCAGTCAGCAGTCGTGGGCAGTAACGAAGTAAATGTAATTCGTTGATGTACTTAAGTAGCTTTTTCACGTATCTGTACTTTACTGAAGTATTTTAATTTGGGGAGACTTTTTACTTTAACTTCACTACATTTCAAAGTCAAATAACTTACTTTTTACTGAACTACATTTTACTTTTTATTTATGAGTGGATAAAAAACTTAATTGGTCAAGCATGCGCGAGCCACCAATCAGGGTATAGCACGTGCTCTGTTTTGAATTGTTTCGGTTACCGCTTGGTGGTATTTACTTAGTGCGAATGCAGTTCAATGTCAGTTCAACAGCAGCATTTTGAGAGCACCAGTGCCTTCATAATAGATGGAAGAAACTCCCGACTCAATTGCCAGAACACCGGTGGCCTTATCTGCGCGATTTTTTTAAAGTCCTTGAAAAGAAGAAAGACTCCTTCATTTTTAATTGCCTTCTCTGTCTGCCCCGGTCCTGCAAAATTTCTTACAAGAATTCTCCTTCCAATCTACAGAAACAGGTAGAGGTAAGCGATTTTCATTCTGGTGGTCATTTTTAATTAAGTATTCTTATAGTAGATTGTAGAAAACGGTTTCATTGTGTATGTTAGGTTAGTTGCTTTCACTGAAGTTTGTAGTTTACAGTAAGTGCTCCGATATTTTGTTAAATGACAATCAGCCGATGTTTATAGTATATTGGATATAGTATATAGTATATTGTATATTGGAGTATAGATTATATTTGGACCTAGTTTTGCATGCAGTGTATGATGCTAAAACAGTTAGCATTTAGGGTGGAGTGCTCTTTATTAACAAGATAGTTAGTTATTTTTTCAAATGTTCAGCTTCCAAAAACTGCCTGTGCTGAAATAATTGTACTCTGTAGCCTACATGTATGACACACTAAAAGCACGTTAAATGTTTATTTTATTGGTGAAAGAGAGTTTGTCAAGGTAGTTCATTTAGTTCTTTTTTTTAATGTTTCCTTTTTGTAGAGAAACCATGGTAGCCTCTTGCAGAGATACGCTGCCCTAACAGCGCCAAGGAAAAGAAAAATGGAAAGCGAGGAGACTCCTTCAACATCCAGACAGTTGACATTGGGACAAACTAAGCCAGTCACACAGAAGAATGTTGATCATGCAGTGTTGAATTTTGTAACGCAGAGTCTCCAACCATTTAGTGGAACAACCATCATTTAGAGCTTTCTTGCACGATCTTCAGCCTAACACCTCCCTCATGTCAAGGGCCACTTTGCGACGTAAGATGGATGAGGCAACACTTGAAATGAAGAATAATATGAAAAAAATCAATGTCAGAGATAGACATCATGGCAACGACAACAGATTGTTGTCTTCAAGGTCATAAAGGTACGACTGTGTTTTGTTTCTGGATTCTGACTTTCGCTTCGCCCTTCCTGGTACTGTCGCTTTTGTTTGCTTTCTTTCCTGGTTTGAACTCTCGCCCGGCTCCCGACTATTCTCTTTGCTCGCCCCTTCGGATACCTTCTCTCTGTGTATTTGCCGTGTGTTTGTGTTTGGTGCGTACGGAGTGGCTGCCTTTTTTGTTTTTGCGAGACATGGTTTACTGGGTGTTTTGGATAGGGAGCCAGGTGTAGACTTTGTCGTTTTGTTTATTTATTTTCACTTAGGGTTTAGCTTGAGTTTGGGTTGTGTTCGGTTGATGTGGTTTTTGTTTGTTGTTTTGACCTGGGTCACTCCAGAAGTCAGTTGCACCTACTGTCTGTGAATAAAATACAAAAAAGGTCCCTTTGTGTCCCCTGTTCCCTTTTCCTGTTCCTGTTTTGTCCTGTCATTCCCTTGTCCTTTTCTGTTTATTTTTCTGACGGTCCCCAACCCTAGACTGGGGGTCGTAACACACACCATTGAAAGTGTAATGACATAAAATGATTCATTGTTGTTGTCTGAATTTGTAATAGGTTGGGTGCAGTTGAAATTGCCTTTCTGGAAGAGTATGCCAGAACCATGAGCCCCCTAGCTGAAGCCCTCAACATTCTTCAGGCTGAAATCAATGTTCAGATGGGATGGCTTCTGCCTACGTTGACACTCCTCATCTCAAAACTGTACCGAATTCGCATTACCTCCAGGTACCGCAAACCTCTGGTGGATGAAATCCAAGGAGGCCTGCAGCAGAGTTTTGGAAACATGCTGGTAGAGCCACAGTTTATTGCAGCTGCAATCCTTATCCCAAAATTCAAAACATCCTGGACATCAGATGAACACAGTGTCAAACTAGGTAATAATAATACAACAAGTTGTCTGTGAAGGGCAGCCACCTGTAGAGGCGCCCAGGGAGCTGGGGGTTAAGGGCCTTGCTCAAGGACCCACAGACATGCTGAGGCTGGGTTTGAACCTGCGACCTTGCGATTATGGCACACAGGTTTAGCCCCCAGCATAACTAAATAATAATAATAATAATAATAATAATAAATAATAATGTAAGATTATTTTAGTTTTTGAAAAGTGTTATCAGTTAAAGATTCAAAGAAACTGAGTCAAATCATTTTTTGATATTTTAAACTGTTTTAAAACTTTTGATTCTAAGCATGTGTGGAAATGTCCATTTCAGGGCTGGACTACATCAAGGACCACCTGCAAATCAAACACCAGTTGATGGTCCCAGTGCCTCTGAGGAAGAGGACTTCTTTGCAAGCATGAAGTCTACTCAAGGTCATGAAGGTATCAAGCAGTTAGATGGCTACCTTGCCTGGAAAGCTGATGACAAAAAAATTCTCAAGTCCTTCCCAGCAGTCTGTAAGTTGTCTTTGAAGGTCAACACTGCTTTACCCACTTCTGCAGCTTGTGAATGTCTTTTCAGCACAGCATGGCTTATTTTCAGTCCCAGGAGGGCAAGAATGGACTCAAAAAACTTTGAGAATCAGCTCCTTCTCAAGCTGAATAAAAAATATTGCCACTTTAGTTAGATCTTCAGTGCCGTGCTGTACTAGCACACTCAGAAGCAGAATTAATGGCATGCTGATTAATGATGTTTACTGACACAAATTGTTCCTTGTCATTTGATGCTTGTTATTTTGTCATTTGTTATGACAATATTTGTAATTTGTTTTGAAATGTCCACACTATGTTGAGGTCACGTTGTTTTTTTTTTAAATTTTTTATTTTATTTACCAAGTATCACCAGGTTTTATGTGAAGCACTATAGGAATTAATGCAAAATGTTTCTTCTGAAACAAAAATTAGTTTGTTACGGTGATCTGATTAGGTTATATTTATGCACACAGACATTTACGTACAATATAGTAAAGGAAAACTCATGTGAACCTGTGTTTAATAGTTTAAACATTAAAAAGGTTTTTATTAAGCTTAAACTTGCAACTATGTTAAAAAATAAACCTTAAATTGAAATGGCCTGCTCTGAAATCATGTTATTTCATTTGGTTCTAAAGGAAATTTAGATTTAAGGTTTTGAGCTCATAATCAGTTAAATAGGCATAAGTGTCAATAAAGTCTTTTCACATATTGTTTATTAAGCAAGAGTCTTGTGGCAAAAATGATAATGGTATATTATAGCCATAATAAATCATAGTACTTTGGATACTTAAGTACATTTTAAGGCAAATACTTTTGTACTTTTATGCAAGTGAAATTGTGAAGGGAACACTTTTACTTTTACTGCAGTAATATTTTACCTAGTGTATCTCTACTTTAACTCAAGTACTTGGATTGTGTACTTTGTCCACCACTGTCAGTCAGCACACGGCGGGATGGTCGCCTCCCGGTTTCTGAGACACAGAAATGTGTGCAGCCAGCGCCCAAAAAAACAAACAGAATAAATGAAATTCATAAACGTGCAAGTAATTCAAATAAGTATGGTACGAGAAAAACTCACCCGTGCTGACATCAGAGTCCCCCTCACCCGATAAAAGTCTGTCCCCAATCATCGCAGCAACTCATTGCTCAAAGAATGTGAGGCCGGGAATTCCACTATATCTGCCTGTGCTGTTAAGACTCTTACGGTAAGCGGCCACTTCTTTTTTCAGGTTGATTTTAATGTCCGACCACTTCTTTTAAATTTCGGCCATCGTACAAATTTCGGAACCAACACTTTTTACTGACTCCGCCACACTGTGCCACTCCGTTAACTTCCGTTTATTGTTGATGCCACAACTTAAACCACCAAATTATAACACTTTTCTTTTCTCGATTTTTGTTAACATGACCTCCACTTCTTTTTCCTATATGGTTTATCCATTGTTGTTTAAGAAAAACATAGAACAAAGTGGGTATTTATACAGATTTACATATGCAAATATACATAATTATGGGCAGGTCAGGATGGTGTCGGGATTGTTCACGTACGTAAAATTTCACACTCATTTATAAAGGAAATGTCCGTAAATCTGTGCTTACAGTATGCAAAGTTTTATGCATCTGGATTTTTCCTTGCTTATGCACATTCTTAGTTTTGTCCATATGCCATGTTTTAGTGTGAATTCTACACACGTTGTTATACATGAGGCCCCTGGTCTGCTACTCAATTAGTTAAAATCCATGGACATAACTGTTGTGTCACGATCCGCTCTGTCCGATCCTCACATGTTGATTCCAAGAACACACAGAAGCCCCAAAACCCCAAGTACATCAATGGCCAATAAATGTCCATTCAAAATCCCTGTGATATATATAGCATTTGCAGCTCTCTCAAATGGTTTACCAAAACAAAAAGGCTTATCAGTATGTCAACCATCAAACTGAATTATGAATTACACTACCATTACCGTTACGGGTCAAATTAACCCACACATTTAAACTACAGCCAAAACCAGACAAAAAATCAGGTCATAAAAACAGAACTTTATTTTAGCTACTAAAAACAATCTGAAAGTGAAATATTACTATTCAATAGCCATTTTTATTTTCTTTTAAACTGCATAATTGTCCTGCTCAATAAATCTAGCAGAGGTGAATTAAGGCAACAAGGTTTATTAGGGATCATGCCAGGGGAAGTCTTAAACGGATTCTGTCACGCACACCCCACATGATCAGTGGAAATCAACGGAAAATAATTAAACAGCTTATGGACAGTGTAAACCTCGTCTCCTAGCAGGAGCAGCGGTGCAGGGCCATCTTTCGATACTGCTGGAGGATGGGCAAGACTGTAATGGACAGGCTTGAGCAAAGACACGTGAAATGTGGGATTGATTCTGTAAACCCGAGGGAGTTGCAGACGGCAAGTGACAGGGCCCACCCGATTAGTTACACGGAAAGGGCCGATGAACTTAGGACCTAGTTTGTGTCCTGCAGGAACACGGAGATTCTTGGTGGCTAACGAAACTTTGTCACCTTCCTTAAATCAGGGTCCTGGTTTTCGTCTGAGATCTCCAAAGGCCTTTGTCCATGCTGCTCTTTGTTCCAGTAGGGGACATGTTTGCTCCCACACCTCTCTGCCTTGCTGATACCAGTCATCGAGAGCAGAAACATCTGTAAGTGTGGGGCTCCAAGGGAACAGTGGAGGCTGAAAACCAAGCACACATTGTAAAGGGGTTATACCTGTAACTGAGTAGGGCAGTGAGTTATGGGCATACTCTGCCCAGGGGAAAAACTGAGACCAATCGCAGGGTTGCGAGCCACACATGGTCCGGAGCACCTTTCCCACCTCATGGTTATTTCTCTCAGTCTGCCCAATGGACTAGGGATGGTAGGCTGAGAAGAGACTAAATGAGATGTTTAATCGGGTGCACATGGCCCTAAAAACCCCGGATGTAAACTGGGGTCCCTGATCTGAGACTATATCTTCAGGCAAGCCATAGTAACGTAAAACCCCTTGTAATTTGACTCTCCCTGCCGGCTCCTGGAGGATGGGCTCCCCCTTTGAGTCTGGTCCCTCCCAAGCTTTCTTCCTTCAAGGGAATTTTTCTTTGCCACTGTCGTCTATGGCTTACTCACTTGGGGCATTGGGTGGGGATGCTGTAAAGCACTTTGAGACAATGTAATGTTGTGATAATACGGTATAGAAAAATAAATTTGCTTGTTTGTTTGTTGTAATAAAAGGTCAGCTAGCTCCAAGGAGGATGGTGACTTGGGTAGGGGTATCAGATGGCACATCTTCGAAAAACGATCAACTAGGGTTAAGATGGTAGTGTTTCCTTTGGAAAGGGGTAGGTCCATGATGAAGTCCAAAGCTATATGGAACCAAGGTCGATTGGGTACTGGTAGTGGCTTTAAGAGCCCTGAGGGTGAGCCAGTGAGGGTCTTGTTCTGGACACACAGGGGCAAGACAGCACGTACCTTTCAGTTTCCTTGCGGGGGTTGGATTATCTCAGAATGGGAGCAGAACAGAAACGTTGCTTTAGATATTCAGATATAGAAGTTCTCAAGACCTAGGAATCTCTAAAGGTCTTTGATAGTTTTGGGCTGGCGTGCATCTTGAATAACTGAGACTTTGACCTGATTCATGGCAACCCCTCCAGGGGAGATTACATAACCGATGAACTTAACCGTGTTGCAATGGAATTTCATACTTCTCACCTTTTGTGTAAAGTTGATGTTTTTGTAGCCGCTGCAGTACTGTACTTGTCTGATGTGCTCAATGTTCTGGTCCTCTGTGTCAGAACAAATCAAGATATCATCGATATAAGCAATCACAAAAAGATGCAACATATCCTGTAACACTTCATTGATGAAAGACTGGAATACGGAGGGGCTGTTGGCAAGCTCATAAGGCATCACCAGGTATTCATATTGCCCCGTAGTAGTGATGAAAGTTGTCTTCCATTCGTCTCCCTTCTTTATCCTGATTAGATTATAGGTGCTTCTCAGGTGTAGCTTCGAAAAAACCTGTAAAGTTGTTCTAAGGCCGAGGGAATCAGTGGAAGAGGCTCTCTTAGGTTCTTTTCGCTTTACGGTGATATTATTGTGTCCTCGATATTCTATGCATCCTTCTTCTTCTCCATACTATCTGCACAATCGAGATCATCAGTTTTTCTGTTCTGACTGCTATGATCTCTTCAAAGAAGCCTCCATTCATTCCCCCAGTTTGTCCCGCATGATTGCACGTTGACCTTGATGTCTCTTCTCTGGACTTCCTCCACTGGAATTATTTTTCAAATACGCTAGACTGGCTACTCCTGGATTTTGCCTTGCATCTCCAGATTTAACCCCTGGACTATTTCTTCCTCTGTTTTTGTGCCTACGTGCCCTGACCTCCTGCTGTGAACAGCTGTGGATTGCACCCCCTCTCGACCCTCGTCCTGAGGAGAAGTCTCCACTTCTACAACTGGAGCCTGGTGGCTAACTTCGCAGTTCGGTGAATGAGGCTTTCTTTCTCGCCATTGCCAGAAGATTATTCAAGCCCCCTGACCATAATATTTCTCCCACTATGGAAATTTGCAATGCCTTCCTTCATTTTTTTTTTTTTTATCGAAATTTCTGCTATTTATGCCTCTCTGGACAGAAACCACTCAGATGCTGGTCCAGTCTTCCTTTCTCCTCCCAGTGTCCTAACTTTTTATCTGTCGATGAGGTCCATGACATAATCTCTGCTGCTAATTCAGCCACTTGCTCACTAGACCCTCTTCCTACACCTCTAACTAAGAAATGTCTTTTGGTTCTTGCTCCCCTCCTGACCACCCTGTTCAATCTATCCCTAGCTAACAGTCAATTTCCCACTGCTTTCAAAGTAGCGGCCATTACCCCCATCCTTAAAAAGTCTGCCCTTCACCCACCCAACCTCGCTAACTATCGCCCGATCTCTAATCTTCTTTTCTTTTCTAAAACACTGGAACGTCTAATTTACTTTCAGCTCCTTTCATTTTTGCAAAATAGTCTCCTTGAACCACTTCAGTCTGGTTTTCGCCAAATCCACAGCACAGAAACTGTCTAAAAGATCTATTAGTTGCAACTGATACTGGTGCCATACTGTAAGCCTCCTTCTTTTGCTTGATTTAATTAGCCATGAGAAAATTCATGCTACGGTCTCAGAAAACACAGTGAATGCATCAACTGAAAAGGGATGTTACAAAATATTCATTCTGGTTGCGTGGAACCACTGTCCATGATTCAAAGAATTATGCATAATAATACTGAAAAAACATTCATTCAATATGCATTGCGCATCCATGAGGAACTTGTATTTCACAAAACATTATTTTAATATGCATTTTACATGACTAAAGGGCATACAGTGGATATAAAAAGTTTACATATCCCAGATAAAATACCAGGTTTTTGTGATACAAAAGAATTAGACCACAATAAATCAATTCAAACTTTTTCCAGCTCTAATGTAACCTATAACCTGTACAATTTAAGAGAAAAACAAACAAATCTGTTGGGGGGGAAAAAAATAAAAAACAAAAAACTTACAATAAGCTAGTTGCATAAGTGTGTACACCCATAAACTAATAGTTTCTGCAAGGCACTTTTAATTACAACATCCAGTCTTTTTGCCACAAAGTAAAGTGACTGATTAATCCCAAATAAATTTCAGCTGTCCTAGTAGGATATTACTCAGTTGCATCCTACAACATTGTTGAAAGATATCAGTCAGGAGATGGGTACAAAAAGAATTCCACAGCATTATATATGTTTGTGAACACAGTGGACATCCCTCCAAAATTGATGAAAAGATTAGACAAAAAAACATTTAAATTTTTTTAACATCACAAAAACATGGCACTTCAACAGGGCTTTGATATCTGCTGCATATTGTCACGTCCAGCTCTGTCCGATCCTCGTGTGTGCCATGCCCACCTCGTTACCTCGTGTTTATTACTGATTGTACTCGCCTGTTGCTTGTTCAGTTTAGCCTTTCATGAGTATTTAGTCCGCGTCCCAGTCAGTATGGTCAGATGTCATTGACGTTAGTGGTTGTGTTTTAGTAATGCTCGTTGTCATGCCTCCCCTTGTGTTACTTTGAGGGCAGATTTAAAAAGTGAAACTGAGCTGATGTTTCTGATATCTGGTGGGAGTGAGTTCCAGAACAGGCGGAACAAATGGGCCAGGAGTGAATGCAGGACCCATAGGAGGAGAAGGAGCAGAAACAGGAGGGACGAATGGACGAGGAGCAAACCCAGGAAGACCAGACGGGAATGGACAGGGGACAAAGGGGAGCCCGAGGGAGCCCAGGCGGGCGACAGGTGGCGGCCGGAGGGGCCGCAGGCAAGAGGGAGAAGGGAGCAGGAGGGAGCCACACAGGGGCCAAGGGAACAGGTTGAGGGAGTGATGGAGGGGACAGAGAGGGCGCAGGAGGGAACACCAGCGAAGGCAGGCATGAGGGGGAAACCGCAGCAGGCGACAGGGCAGATGGAGCCAGAAAAGGCACTGTCTGACGCCGCACCGAAGCAGAGGGGCCTGAGGCACCGAGGGAGGACCCAGAGGCGACCGCAACCCCAAGCCGAAGGAACCGCAGGTGGCCTTGGAGCCCCAGCTAAGGCGCGCAAGAGCGAGCCAGTGGGCAGGGTGGGTGGGACCCCAGCCCCCAGCCCGACGTCTATGTCCCCTCCCCTTGCAGGACACAGATAGGCGGGCAGTTTAGCCTGTCATGAGTATTTAGTCCGCGTCACAGTCAGTATGGTCAGATCTGTCATTGACGTTAGTGGTTGTGCTTTTGTAATGCTAATTGTCATGCCTCCCCTTGTGTTACCTGTTCCCTGGAATAAACCCCATTCTCCCGTCTGTCCAAGCTAAGTCACCTGATTTACTGCTCGCCGGCATCACGCAACATAACACATATAACTAATAACATAAATGAATATAGGACTTACATGTTTGATGGCACATTTCTTATGTATTTTATATGAATAAAGGGCATATATGTCTAATACACTTAAAATTAATATTGATTGTATACATATTTATTTTGAGTGTCATATACAGTGCTCATATGATTTGTGAATCATATTTTATTTTTAAAAAGATTCCAAGTCAATTTTATTCAGTTGCTTCCTTTTCTCCCATAACATGGCTTTCCTCCAATTTTGTCATGTCCAGTACTATCTTCAGGATTGGTGGAGGTATGAAGAGCTCAAATGTTGATTGTATGTTATGGATTGGGTGTTGGAAAAGTGGTTGTATTTCCTGGAACCATTTTGGTAACATTGGAAGGTGACATGAGCCGACACCTTATCGTGGTGGAGGGGTTTGCGTGTTCCAGTGATCCCAGGAGCTATGTTGCCTGGGGCTTTATGCCCCTGGTAGGGTCACCCAAGGCAAACAGGTCCGGGGTGAGG
>JAODKE010000138.1:13456627-13473290 GCA_026779605.1 Mormyrus hasselquistii | reverse complement strand
TGTTGTCTGTTGTCTGTTGTCTGTTGTCTGTTGTCTGTTGTCTGTTGTCTGTTGTCTGTTGTCTGTTGTCTGTTGTCGTCTGCATTTCTTTGTAGGTCATTTATGGTTCTGTTAGTAGTGTTTAGTTCTGATTTCTTGTGGTCCTTTATTTTTGTGTTTTTCCTTGTGTGTTTTGTTTTGATTAAAGTAACACCATGTGGTCTTGGAGGCACTTCATGGATTGTCACCATCTTTTTCCCACCTGTGCAATGCTGCACCACAACCGATGGGGTCCCATTTCATTTAATTAAATTAATTTATTTATTCAATATGGACAGTGTTCATTGATCAACAGAAAGACATTGTAAATGAGCCAGAAGCAGATGCAGACCAAAATAAGCAAACACTATGTTTGGGAACAAGACACAGGTGAGGGCTATAACAAATACTTAGGGGTTCAAACACTAGAAGAAACCAGGACACCATTACAAAACTGGGGCACAAGCAGTAATGAAACAAAGGTACAAAACAAGGAGCCAAGCAGAAATACACAACAGGCATAAAACAAGGACCAAAAATGAAACATGAACAAACATGGTGAGACTCAGTTCACTCATATCACTAATGGGCCTTTTTAATGGCAGCCAAACTGACATGAAATAGTATAACAAGCACAGGTGTAAGTAATAAATAAAAGGTTACAAATATGCTACAATTAAATTTAATGGAAGCTTCATTAATGTCACCTGTACTTTCCATACTATGGAAAAGACCCAAATGGCTAGAAAATATGGCTAATAAATGCTCTGTATTAATCAGAGGTGAGTGAGATGTGCAAACCGGTCCAGTATAAGTGCACACTTAGGGAATCATTTGAGTGTGCAAGCATCAAAGGTCCGTGGCTGTATATGATGATAATTGGTGGCTAGGATGTGTTGAAGAAACTATGCCCAGCACTAGAGTGTTGAGACTGAGCTTTTTACATCCTCAGGGACCATCTCCATCCTATTCATTCTAATACCATCCTGATAGACTTTTTATGGATCATCAGGATGTGCTTTTAGCAGATGAACCTGTGACAGTAACAGGGCCGACATACACAATTTCAAGCAAAGAAACAATAGTTACATCAAAGGCTCTGATGGACTAAAAAACATTTAGAGCTCTTTTTGTATCTGGTGCAAAGTGATACCAGGCCTTTGGTAGCATGAAACCAATGCATGAAAGTTTTAAAATAGCATGGAGTAAGATGCATTGTTGTTGCATTCCTATTTTGAGGCTGTGGAAAGCAATTGCAGTTTTTGACTAACAAAACCCAGGTCTAGAGCCCTGTTTTAATGATCTAAACTACATGTTCTGAAATGCATTGTTCAAATTATTTTAGGGTGTGGCCAACTCACTTTTGCTAGTTTAACATAGGAAAAATAGTTGGCAGGCGCAAGGTCAAAGAGGGCTGTATTAAATCTCGTAATTAGTCAACATCGGGAGCGGAGCAGGAAGGAGCAGGTGTAAAGTTACTGATATGTCACTAGCAAAAGTGAGTTGGCCGTCCCCTAAAAGAATGCTATGTACTTCACACCATGTGATTTAGATAATTAAAATAGGGGCCTTCATTTTTTTAGTCAGATGGTGGCGTGTGACTCAGTGGGCTAAGACTCTTCTGTCTGAAAAATTTCTAGTAACTACTCCTATGAAGCTTAACAGTGATTGATTGTGTCTCCCTGGAGATCAAATTTGCAATGTGTAAGAAGTTCGGACATGGGAATTAATGAATTACGACAATAATTATCATTATAATGCATTGGCTAGATTACAGTGTGAGCTAATTTTGGCTAGACACTTAGTCAGTCATTGCCTCTTTCCAAACTTAGTTGTATGATTTTTATTAGTTTTGCCTGTGAACTAACATAAATGTTACAAATCTTAGTGGATTCATTCCTATGTTGCAAGATTAAGTAGTAAATGGACTGCATTTATATAGCGCTTTTCTACTCTTACGAGTACTCAAAGTGCTTTACAATATGTGCCTCACATTCACCCATGCATAACACACATCCATACACCGGTGGCAGAGGCTGCCATGCAAGGTACCAACCTGCACACCGGGAGCAATTTGGGGTTCAGTGTCTTGCTCAAGACACTTTGATGGGGTCAGGAGGAACCAGGGCATGAACCTGCAACCCTCTGGTTACCAAACAATTGCACCACCTTCTTCCCCAGTAGTAGTGGTGGTGGTGATGGTGATGATGATGATGATGATAGCAGCAATAATGATAACAGTAACAATTACTGTTCAGTTTCAACAAAGAGATACAGGCAGACACATAGACATAAATGAAAATAAGACATGAAAAGGGTGTATAGAAAAATCTTGATTAAAAAATGAGAGATAGAGGGACAGAAAGCAACTTTGGAATCAGCAGTATTTGCCTAAGGAGATGACAGCGGTGTGTACATTTAAAGTTCAGTACAGACACTCCTCTACTTACGAACTTTCAGACATACGAACGAAGAAGACTGTAAGTCCAAATTGTGTTCACTGGGCTTCCGTCTCCAGGCTGCAACATTATTATTTTTTTTTATCCGTATATTTGTCGATGATCGTATTATTAGCTTGTAAACTGCCTAATGAAGTGGAGAGCCTTTGAGTTATAAGTACTTATAAGTACTTGTAAAATCTATGAAAATGTCATTGTTTTAAAAGTATTTCCCAAGTGCTGTTAAATAGAGCAAATATTTAACATGGCTTTTTTTAGACAGGACCCATACCCTGACTCATTCAGCGGGGTAAATCCCAACGTGCTGGTGCTGAAGCGGGGGGCTATGAGTAGACCCATACCTCCATGGTGCTTCTAAGCCAGGAAAACTCTAGAGTCCAGCCCATCCAGGAGTTTGGTTCCAGAGTCCATGCTGTGCATTAAGGTGAACTTGACTATATCTAGATAGGGTCTCTGCTTCCCACACTAGCTCAGGATCCTCTTTCATCAGAGCAGATGCATTTCATGTTCCTCTAGCCAACCTTAAAACTACGATGGTAGGGAAGCATGGTTTACAGTCACATGCTCAGCCCCTTCAGCCATGCTGCATTTCAGAAAACAAAGGAAAACAATAGAGACAGAATGGGTGCTAAACTAGGAGCATAACTACAATAGGAGAATGCAAAATAGTACCATATATTCATGAAGGGCTGTATTGTTCATTAAACTCATTATTGATATATAGTGATCTCCTTTTTCCATGAAAATGGAACAATAAAATTATTTTTCCCCAATAATTCAACTAATTCAGTAATACAATTCTGACATTTTTAACATTATACATATTTTCTTTATTAAGATGAAACAATAGATAGAAAATATATCAGTGAATATACCGGCCAATATTTAAACTTTATCATTATTTAAAGTCAGCAGTACTAGAGCTAAAAACACAACTACGGAAATCATTGGTGCCACCATACCCTCCATCCAGGACTTGTACTACGCAAGACTAGTAAACGGGCAGATAAAATCATTGCAAATCTGTCACACCCTGGACACAATCTTTTCCAGCTTCTCCCCTCTGGCAGGCGCCACAGAACTTTGTATAGAAAAAACACCAGACATAGGAAAGGCTTATTCCCTCAGATCATCATCCTCATAAACAGCTAAGCTGTGTCACCTGCCTTCTTAAACTCTGTTTGCACTCAGCCTCGCACCTTATACGTGTACAGTGTTATCCATGTGTGTACAGTGCCTTGAAAAATTATTCATACCTTATGAACTTTGTCACATTTTGTCATCTTATGTTTTTTATTGAGATTTTATGTGCTAAACCAAAGCAAAGAAGCATATAATTGTCAAGTGGAACAAAAAAGTTACATGGTTTTCAAAAATGTTAGCAAAAAAAAAATCTGAAAAGTGTGCTGTGCATTTGTATTCAGCCCCCTGTATCCTGATACCCCTAAATAAAATCCAGTGCAATTAACTGCCTTCAGAAGTCACCTAATAGAGTCCAAGTGTGTAATTTAGTCTCATTATAAATATACCTGTTCTGTGAAGGCCTCAGTGGTTTGTTAGAGTAGTGAACCAATGATATAATGAAGACCAAGGAACTCACCAGACAGGTCAGAGATAAAGTTGTGGTGAAGTTTAAAGCAGGGTTTGGTTATAAAAAAATATCCCAAGCTTTGAACATCGGAAGGAGCACTGTGGTATAGCACAGAAAATCTCAATAAAAAACATTTAAGTTTGTGGTTGTAAGATGACAAAATGTGAAAAAGGTTCAAGGGGTATGAATACTTTTTCCAAGACACTGTATATTTCAAATTTTATAGTGTATAGTCATGTATAGTCTTGTATAATGTCATTTATTGTGTGTGTACTAGGGAGTCTCTAGCAGCCGGAACCAAATTCCTTGTGTGCCTCAGCACACTTGGCGAATAAAGCTGATTCTGATTCTTAGAGGATGAGAAATTTATCTGCATTTTCAACACTTTTAAGAGGTCTCAAAGCACCACCCTGGAACATGTTTATAATTCATTATTACATCTGCCTAGCAAATCGATCTTAAAAAACACCAGCAAGCTTGGCAAGTTTCACAGACAACCTCGTTGGCCTTGTTCTAATGAATATTTGCCATAAAATCTAAATTGATACTGAGACAGTGCTGCAGCAATTTGGTGTGAGTAGGAGGCGGGAATGTAATTAATTAGTAGGCTTGTAGGTGTGTGTGAGGGGGGGGTTATGTATACATTACATTGTGGGGACTCAGTTTTATAATGATCCGTGACTACAATGGATATAAACACTAGATGAAGCGTTTAATACAGCCGTCTATGGGAGCAAATGCGTCAACAGAGCTGCCATCTTGGGACAGGGTGTGAGCTCCTTTTAAAAGAATGAACATCTATCAGGGCCAAGGTGGCATACAGGATTAAAGAACCATAAATCGGCAAATTTGAGAAGCGATTTTCATTGTCTTGGTTTGTTACAAATGTCAGACATGTATTTTCAACCGAGCTGCAAATAAAATGATAGAGAAGTGGTGTTTGTTAACATAGCCTACTTTTATGTTCAAAATGTAATACGCATATAGGTATTTTTTCATTCTTCCATCCGAAATAAACTTAAACTACACTCCTACTACATGCAGACTAATGCAAATACAAACACCACAAAAAAGGCTAGCAATGCTAGCCAAAAGACCCTGGCAATCTCCATGATAAGCTCCGTAGCGTTCCCACTCATACATTTTCATTTATGAATTTAGCTTTTATCCAAAGCAATGGGCATTTGTATAGATTTGTAGAGACAAGGAAAATGTTTTATTTTTTACATTTAAATGAAAGATGAACATCCATTTACCTGCTTATTTGGAAAAAGAACTATAGACAGGGCAGGTCCATACACACAGGCATCTTGTATACATTTGTCAAGAACTATAGACAATGAACTGCAATATAAACAGGTGTCAGTACAGAAGCCGTGTTTTTCCTGTAGGGTAGGGGTGGGAAGACAGAGGCTCTGTGTCTAGTATTTAGTATCCTTGTAACAATATTACTTTATACAGTTTCTTCCTCAAACCGCTACTCTGTAGTTGGAGAGTACAGTATGTACTTTAGCCACACGGTGTTCTCTCAACTTGTGAAAGCAATACAAGATTAATGAAATTAAATTGAAGTGGTGGTTGTCAATGCCATCTTCAGTTTCAGCAATGTTATCACAAAGATTAAACATATCCTGAGAACCTATATCTGCTTTCACAACCCTGTTCAGCAGAGACTCTGAGCACTGACGTCCTGCAGACGAGATGTTGGAGGCCCGTCTGATGCACTGCTCAGCTGAGCGAATCACCTTTACTGTACCATAGCTTGGTATCAACAGGCCTCCATTGTTACGTAAGGTCAACAGATGATAATTATCACTGAGACATGGAGGTACGGCTGTACTAACCAAGCTACTACAGCATACTGTACATCACACTTCAGCTTCTTCATGACCTGCCTAACAACAAAACCTGCGATATACACCAGAGCATTTTCAGTTAGGGCTCCAAAGCTGGTTGGCTAGTAGCTGTGGTCTAACACAACACCAGTGACTTGCGCAATAGGAGAGGGTGCAATATCGTCATTGTCTTCAGCTGGCACCACTGATGGCATGTCAACAGCTGACAGACATATGGTGTCATTTTGTTCCTGATCGTTGCTTCTGTCTACTGGAGCAATGCCACAGTGGACCATAACCCTGCGGAAGTAATGTTGGAATTGAACGACGCTTAGATTGTTATTCCATCCACCTGGAATTATTTTTGTTAATTAAAAAAAAAATGTAACAATTTAAGAGCCAAGTTACCAAGTAAGCATTTCAGACACATGCAAGATGTATCCAATATGTGTAGAACAGAAGTATAGGCAAGTAAAGACAACAACTTTTTGTTGTTTAGAATTTCAAATTAAAGGAGAGCTCCTAAATGAGAGCATATTCCTACCTAGATCTTGTGGTTATAGAGGGCTTCACATACTTTTATTTGGTACAAATATGCCAAAAATGCATTCAGCTGACCTGCTACTATCATCAGCACCTACAATACACAGCTACCAGGGTAGATTCTATACCTAAGAGTTAAATCTACCCAGATCGGCGTTTTGTGGTGCTTATAAAATTTATGTATACCAAAACTGTCCTTTAAAGAGGAATTCCAGATGACTGTTTAGTACGTATTGTGGCAAATTTTCTTGTTCTTTTTCATACTGACAGCATGCTGTACCCTCGAACAACAAGGCTATGGGGTGAGAATTGCTATAATTCACATTTAATTGGGAGAATTGTGTCATATGTGCATTTCTTGTAGAAGTTCAGTATTTGTTTTCTCTCAATGACAGTGTGGAGTTAAATATCATTTCTTATCCAAGGCCCTGATAGAAAAACAGCTCTCCTTGCTGAAACAATATGTGCACACATAGTGTTGTCTCTCAAGCAGCTCTGGTATCATCATGGTGAATGACTCGATATTGATGACAAAGCCAGTCATAGACAGATACCTTAAAAATACAGAAAAGAAACATCAATATTCCAACACTGACTATTTAACCATTAACTCAAAGTGTTAATGTTAAGAAAATGCTAAATATTGTGTCATTTGAACTGGAACCTACTGTACTAGATAAGTGAGACAAATTAAAGGGAAATCATCAAGTGTCAAGATATACATGCCAAAGTCAACACATTGCACTGAAACAAAACTTTCTCATTGTGTGACCATCTTTTTTCTCAATAGAGACTGTATGACGAGACTTAGCTATAGCAGTTAAGTTTTCCCTTTAATCTGTCACCTATCTGTGTATGTAAACCTTGTTGAGAACATTTGATAAGTCGCGAGAACATCGAACAGAAGTATAGAAGCAATGGAAATTGTAGTAAAAAAGCTAGAGAGAGATAATGCAATAAACCTAATGTCGTAGAATGATTGAAATGAATATCGCAATACATTACCCAAATATTTCTCGTATATGAACACTGGCAATGGAACACTTTCCCTTTGCACCAACTGGCGCTGTTAAATAGGAGAACATTTGCAATGCATACGAATCTTTCTTTAAGTATTTACCGTACTTGAAAACTTCTTTTAGCGATGAAGTGGAGTGCCATCATTCATCATCAAACTGGTAAGGTAACCTCGAGCTTCAGTCATAAACCCTAACATCTCTTCCCAGTTGCGGGAACCTAGTGGAGATTTAAAACCTGCAGCAAGTGGGTTTCTGCTGATCATCAGATTAAATAGCCTGTCAATCAATTTAAACACAAATATTCCTCATTGTAGCTAATTATTCTTCAAGTTTTATTGCTGTGTGGGCAGGTCAATGAAACACAAGGAGGGCGACCACCTAATGTCACAAGTGTAGCATTCATCCTGACTCAATTAATGTAAAAATACAAAGCTCCACAAACAAGCTCTGTGATCTACAACATTTTTCACTTACTATGATCAGGAAATGTTACAGAGAGAGCAGATATTAGCTGTCGGTTGCTTGTTCGGGATAATGACAGGAAATTTAGTTCGGGAAAACAGACTCTTGGATAAGTGGAATCTCTGTGACAGTGGGGTATCCTGGAAGAATGAAATGTTGCTAGGCAAGGGAAAAGGTTGTTTGAGCAGAAACCATCCTGATGCTAGAAGCATTCACTGAAAGAAAAGACACATGGAAACGTTAAGTGCTTGTACCACCTGCTGAAGAAAAACAGAAAATGTTTTTGCATGATAAACAGTCAATTAATGCAAGTGTTGCCTGTTACATTTTCTAACTCTAATTATCCAGAAGTTGAATTTACTTGAACAAATTTGACTGTTGGATAACAGTCTTTGAACTGCTGATACCAAGCTTCCTTAACCCTCTGGAGTCTAGGGGTAGGGAACACACTTTCACTGACTGGGGCATGGTCACACATGTTATTCAATATCATAAACTTAATTTATGACAAATAAAGTATTTCTTATATATTTGTTTTGGCATAAGACTCAACTTAATCTTATTGTACTTTGTAAATGTGTCAGATTTATGTGAAGTTTGTAATATGACATCAAAGTATAGACCTTGCAAAATGCAGTGTCATGTCCCGCTAGTCCACTCCTCCCGTGTGCCACACGCCCTCATCTACCCTGTGTGGATTCCCCATGTTCACCAGCTGTTTCCTGTTGCTGTCATTAGTTGAATGTATTTAGTCCACATTTCAGTTTGTTTCCCCAGTCCAGTCATTAACGTTGCGTGTATCCTGAAGTGTGTAATCTCATGAATAAAACACTCTGCATATCGACGACTCCCTTCGCCTGCTTCCATGTTGGATCTTGACAGAATGACCGGACTCTGCTAAACGACACCTCCCATCAGCGAGGAGGAATACATGGACCTCGCGAGTGAGGTAGTATATTGGCTACAACAACCCAAGGTCCTGGGGGACCCCGCTGCTTTCGTTCTTGCAACTCGCATTGGGGATACTCTAGAGATCCTGTCTCCGTTCAAAGACGCGCACCTCCTCCACGAAAATGTGCGGCAGCTGAAGAGGGGTGCAGCAGAGTCTAAGATGGCCATGGACAGTGGAGCACCATATGGTCTGCTGCCAGAGCTACCCGAAGGACGGCAGTCAGCAGGACAATGGAAAAAGCAGAGAAAAAGAAAACTTCCTGGGAATGCGCCTGACCCTTAAAGGTGCAAAGGCAGTTGCAGACACCATTCTGCGAGTTCCAAAGGTCTTTAAAGGGGCGACGCCCGCTGCCAAGGCGCAAACCCTAGCTGCAACTCCCATGGTTCTGGTGCCCACGACACCCCCTGAGGTACTTGCGGTTTCTCCCTGTGGTTCCTGTGCCCCCCAGCACCCCCCACTTCATTGCCTGAGGTACCTGCGGCTCCTGCAACGTCTGTTGCGGTCCTGCCTCTGACGCCTCGTGGGTCGCCTGCAGGTCCCCCATCTTCGGCTTGTCGGTCGCGTACGCCTTGGCCGGCAGCGACTGCGCCTTCGCCTGCCACAGCTCCTGTTCCCTCCTCCCCTTCTTCTGTGTCCCCTTCACCTTCCTCCTTGCCTCCTCTGTTGATCTCTTCCACCTTCCTCCTCCTCACCTTCAGCATTCCCTCCTGTTCCCTCCTCGCGGTTACCTGCAGCCCCTGCTGCTTCCACTCCTCGGCTGCTGGGGTTTCCCCCAGGTCCCTGTTTCCCCCTGCCCTTTGTCTCCTTCCTCTCTGCCTTTGTGCCCCCTGTGTCTGCTCCTTGTGTATCTCCTTCGTTCACTCCTGGCCCCTTCATTCCTCCCATTGGTGTTCCTCCTGTGTCTCTGGTGCTGCCCTTGTGCCTGTTTCCTTTTGTTTGTCAGTTGCTGTCTGAGTTGCTGTCTCTGTGTCTGTTCTGTGTGTCTGTATTGTTCCCTGTGCCCTGTTGATGTTTTGCATTTTGTTTTATAGTCCTTGTGTCCCTGGTCCCATTCCTCACTCCCCTTAGGTGCGCTTTTGGGGGGGGTTCTGTCATGCCCCGCTAGTCTGCTCCTCCCATGTGCAACGCCCCCCTCATCTACCCCATGTGGATTCCCCGTGTTCACCAGCTGCTTGCTGTTGCTGTCATTAGTTCAATGTTTTTAGTCCGCGTTTCAGTTCGTTTCCCCAGTCCAGTTATTAATGTTGCATGTGTCCTGAAGTGTGTAGTCCTACAAATAATACCCTTCACCTGCTTCCATGTTGGATTGTGACAGCAGTTGCAGAAACATTATAAAAGTACATAGTGAGCAATGGTGGAAGTTTGTTTTGATCCCAGATATCTGATCACAAATGTCTTAGCTTCATGAAGATGACCAAATTCATGTCACTTTTTCTGGCTCCTTTCATTGAATATGTAGCAACTTTCATATGTATGCATGAATCACTGACACCTGGCCACGTCCCCCCTTTCGTTGGTTTTCTTCAATAAAGGTGCCATGAAGTGCTAGTGCAAGCGAGCTTCACTTGCCTTACGCAACGCAGTAGCCTAATCGACATGAGTAACGTTATTTGATGACCCTTAAATTTCATAACATACAAAATGATAAAACAAAATCTTACTTATGAAATGTTATGCCTTGATCCTGCGTCTTCTTCGTTCGCTCCTTATTACAGCCGTATGCGGCGCAAAAGTCCAGCATCTTTGTAGGATGTGGGTTCTGGAACCTTTACAGGAATGTATGAGTGCAAGGCAGGGAAGCCAGGATGAATAGCAAGAATAACAACATGAATGCATTTTAATAACATGGACTTTACAGTATATGATATATAATTAACACAAATATATACAGACAGGTTTTTCTGTTTTTGCTGTAATTGGAACTGAGGCTTCTGTTTGACTCAGACTTCAGAAAAGAATGTGTTGCCCATCCCTAGACCCCATGTCATTGTTTTCCCTGAGTCAAAATGACTGACTCTTGACTCTCATTCCTCCCCACTGCTTTGTAAACCTGACTGGTCTTGTAATGTCCATCTTTCTGTCAGTACATTTACGTGCTACAGTTATAGCTTGACTACACCAATTAATCAGACTACTGACCCTGTCCCAGTATACATGCATGGGAGGGGAATTGATTTAATGACCAAAGTATGTCCAGCTCCGCTACAGTAGGTGGCAATATGGCTCCTTTCAGCTTGTTAGTATTGTGCTTTTTCTGGTTGATCTGTTACGTCACAGACATAAAAAATAATAAATTAATAAGTATGGGTGCATGGACAAATCAAGTGTCACAGGCTTTAATCACAATCTGGTCAGAGGTACAGATACAACAATATCAGGATAGGATAACAAGAAATAAAGTATTTTGTATAATATACCATGACAGAGCAGTATTGGAAATTTTCCAAATATTGTGATTTTGTTGTAATAAACACTGGGGTATTTATGAAACAAAAAAAGTTCAAAATAAATTTCCTACAAGCCCATCTAGGAGTGATTTAAACAGCAATGATGAAAATGATTATGATTGTCTTGGAGAGTGCATGCAGTGGTCATGCAAAACCAGTAGAGGTATACTTTAAACGGATTTGTAAACATATAAGAGATAATCTTGCTAGGTATTTTTTTACTATGAGAGAGTAAAAATGTTTTATCGAGACTTAATCTCCCTGTGCTATAATATCCATACCAAATAGAAGAAAAGGAAAAGCCTGATCATAATCAAGCTCACTAGCAATGATGTAAGAATATGTAAGAATTGGATGTGTGTAACATGCGATGTTGGTATTAATATCGCATGTTGTCCAGCCCTACTGCAGCCATTTGTCAAATTCAGTACAGTACAAAATACCTTGCCTCGCATTGTGATGTCATTCAGCGCTGGTATCAGTTTTCTCACCGTTTTTCACTTTTAGATTATGAGTTTGCTGAACTGGAATAGTGTCACGTCGCGTGAAGCAGGCGAGCTGAGAAGCAGGCGAGCGGAGCCAAGGCGTTTGCAAAACGTGGTTTTAATAAGCGCGGACAGGCAAACAGGAAAGGATCAGGGTCTACGCAAGGTAACATCAATGACAGATCTGACATACTGGGGAAAGACGCGGACTAAATACACAGGTTAGACAGGGATTAACAGGACGCAGGTGATCACAATTGGGGCAGGAACACGAGGTAACGAGGTGGGCGTGGCACACAGGAGGATCGGACAGGGTTGATCTCGATAGTTAGCACCCACTTAAAGTAATCATCCCAGGAATAATCAATCATTTAGACCGGACATTTTGATTATATTTTATACTATGATAAAAAAGGACAAGATTCAAAGTGCTGTTCTGCCATATATTATAAAACATTTAATAGACGGGAACTGCAGAATGGAGTATGCTTTTAATGGCATCCTGAGGATATAATCACAAGTGAAATGAACATAAAAAAATAACTGCTTCGCTCTCTAATAAGAAACAAAGCAGAAAATAAACTCATGAAATCAGACTGCTTTTCCTTATCTCCCCTTCATGCACACAGCAAACATACAAGCATCAGCTAATTACAGCATATTGACATGGTCTTCAAAATCAGCCCTGTTCTGAAAAACACACACATTGTGAGAACTCATACAGTAGAGCCCTGGGTGTGTCGCAAAGTACCCCTGATTGTTTCTGTTATCCAGTAATTATTGTACTTCTGATGAAGTCTGACAAATTTAAATCTCTCCAGTCATAATATCTGGTGTAAATGGTTTCCCCTAATTACATTTTTTAATTCTGATAAAGCGTGCACACCATAAAAACAGTAATGAATGAGAAAGTACAGACATGGTCAAACAAAGCTAACCAAGTATATTAATAATTATTATTTTGCATTATGGATGTGTGGCTATTGACAGGACTTATTTTATTTGGTGTGATGATCGTGATAGCACCGTCAAGATGGTGCCAGGTACATTGACACGCCGTCGCTCTGTGTGTTTGATGGTGTATATAATTGCATTGTCGGTGGCAATATTTTTAGGTAAAAGTAGGACAATTTTTACTTATGTCCGCCAAGCTCTCTTTGACATACGCAACTCTGTTTCATATGATTGGAGTAGGGTAAATTGCACCACCAGCCCTGTGCCATTTTTCTTTGGACAAAACATCACAGAAAACAGGGTAAGCAAGGAGGTGTCCTTGTGAGGATTAAATCTGAGAGAAAAGTCTTAGGCGCAACCAGCGTGATGGGAGAACCAGCATGGAACCAACACCACCTGCTCAGGGTGGACTGGGGGAGTAGGCTGCCCTGCCTGATGCCAGTATACCCGAGTGAACCTGTGCTGACTCGCCGCTGTGTTCCTGTGAGAGGTAGGGGCTGTGGGAAATCTCCATTATTTGGAATACGAAGCATTAGCGACTAGCGTCAGCCCGGCAAATATTGCCATGCATAATGCCAGATCGATCTCCAACAAAACTTGTATTCTGAATGATTTTATTACCATCCGGGATTTGGACTTTCTATTACTGATGGAAACCTGGCTTACCCCTGGTGACTCGAGTGCTCTTCAGGAAATCATGTCCACAGATTGGAGTTTTTTGAGCGTGCCACGAACCAAGGGTCATGGTGGTATTGGCTAAGGCAGAAAGAGTGTTAATCATAGGAGATTTTAATATCCATGCTTGCTGCGCTGGTAAACTGCTGGTAAAAGATTTTTGTCAACTCGTTGAATCCTTTGGCCTGACACAGCATATTAAAAATTCAACCCATGAACAACGCCATACATTTCATATAGTCCTCTTCTTGAGGCTTACCATTATGAGACTGGATACTGAGGAGGTGTGTTTTTGTCTCAACACAGTGTTTTCATACAGTTTTCAGACAGTACAAGCTTTAAGAGAATTAGCTTTTGGCCTATAAATGACTCTACTGCTGAACTATTTATAGAGGAATATCTGAAAGCACAGTTATCTAGCTCAGTCGATCAGGGAGTTGATTATCTGATATCTCATTTTAATAGTTTATGTAGTTCCATCCTAGATAGGATTTCCCCCTGAAAATAAAAAAAAATAAACAAAACGCACAACCCTGAGTGAATGAGAACATCAAAGCACTGAGACGGTGCTGCTGGAGAGAGAGAGTAAATGGAAGAAGGATAGATTCCAAATTTCCCATGATCTGGTGAAATCTTTAGTGAAAGCATGCAATGACGCAGTAAAACTGGCGAGGGCAGAATATTTTGCAGATATCGTGAAGAGACACAATAGCAAATCCAGGATTCTTTTTAATACCATAAACAACCTGGTAAATCCACCGTCACAGATTTCTCCAAGGTTCCTGCCATGGCATCTCACATAAGAAGATAAATGACCAAGATGGTGTACAACAGATGCTGTGTCAGTGGCCAAAAAAGACCAAAGGTGGTCACAGAATTCTGCAGAGTGATCTATATATAAATTTGAAAGAAAAAATTTAATGGAAAAATTGAGAGTGTAAGGATGTTAATCAAATCATGTTATGTTGCCCTTCCCACCCCTCCTAGTGGCATACCAACCTTTAACGAGTTTGAGGGAATGTCACTATCCTCCATTCATGACATTGTTAGTCATGTAAAACCACATCTGCTGCTACAGATGTTATTCCTATATCGTTAGTGAAACTGATCTTTGAATTTATTGGCAAGGATATTTGTGGAATTATTAATACTTCTTTGAAAACAGGTATGGTTCCACTGGCTTTCAAACATGCAATTGTTCAACCATTTCTCAGGAAACCAAATTTAGTGTGCAAAAATCTGAATAACTTTTGGCCAGTATCCAATCTTCCGTTTCTTTCAAAGATTTTAGAGCTGTCCTTTCTCAACTGTTATAACATCTAGATAGGAACAATATCTTTGACAAATTTCAGTCAGGGTTTAGGTCATTGGGTTTGGGAGTTCTCTTAGTTCTTTTAGTTCTCTTGGACCTTAGCGCCACCTTTGATACGTTGGAACTTAATATTCTTCTTAGTGGGTTAGAACAGTGTACTGGGGTTCGAGGCACCATACTAACTTAGTTTAGTTCCTATATGAAGGATTGATCTTTGCAGTGAATATGGTGGGCTTCTGTTCATCAGCAACTCCTATTAAATATGAGGTTCCACAAGGGTCAGTTTTAGCTCATATTTTATTTTCTATCTATATGCTTCCACTTGGTCAGACAATATGCAAATATGATGTTTCATTCCACTGCTGTGCAGATGATGTGCAACTTTATGTCCAGTTGAGGTCTAAAAATGGGTTGCAGATAGAGTCTCTGGGACTGCGTGAATCATATTAAGTGTTGGCTTAGAGACTTTCTTCAGGTTAATGAGAATAAAACAGATATGATCTTTGACATAGCATCTTTTGTACACCATTTTGGTCATTTATCTTCTTATGTAACATGCCGTGGCAGGAACCCTGGAGTAACCTTTGATACCAAACTTAAATTTGATAAGTAGATAAACTCTGTTGTCAGTGCTGTCTTCTTTCAGCTTTTCTAGTCTTTCAGACTCATTTGGAAAATAAAAACATTGCTTTATTCCCTGATCTTGAAAAGGTTATATATGCCATCATTTCCTCACATTTGGATTACTGTAATGCCTTATATGCAGACATCATTCAGTCTTCCATAGTACGTTTGCCACCAGTTCAGAATGCTGCGGCTAGGTTATTAACTGGCACTAGGAAGAGGGAGCACAGTACACAGATTTTAGCTTCACTTCGCTGGCTCCCAGTTGATTTTAGGATTAAGTTTAAGATTCTGCTTTTTGTTTTTAAACCTCTATACACAGCAGAACCTCTTCAGTTTCAAACCGCCTCTAGAACGCTCAGGTCATCCAGTGAGTTCCTTCTAGCTGTTCTAGAAATTCAGTACACAGGCATAGGATTAGCAACAGTACCCAGGGTGAAGCAAAAGGTGAGCTACCGGGCAACAAACCTAGGTATATCAGAGTAAATCACAACCCAAAACATGATAGAGTAAGTCAGCAAGAGCTGTTGGTTTTAGCATTGTAGATCATTTTCTGCAGAAGGTCCACAAATGATGACATTGGGTTGAAGAAGACTTGGGTGGAGCCGACAAATCGCCAGGTCAGATCATTCACCAGATACAGTCATGTGAGAAAATTAGGACTCCCTATGAAAGCCTGTATATTTTAAAATATATTTGGACATATGAATATTTAATATCAATTTTAATGATACTGAGGGATCCAAATAATATAACTAAACAATTAAAAAATAAGAAAAGCCTTTATAAAACTTTCTGTGAAATGTAATTTAAAAAGAATGCAATTTCTGGTAAGGAATAAATTAGGACACCCCCACATATTATCCCACTTAAAATGGTTAAAATCACATACAGGTCTATCACGTCAGGTGCACATGATCAGTACATTGTTACCCAGCATTTTAAAGGAGCCTTACCTATTTAAACCTCAGATTTAGTTTGGTGTGCTTCTGACTGTTGAAGTGTTGAAGTGAGCGCCATAGTGAGATCTAAAGAGCTGTCTGATGGCCTCAGAAAGAAAATTGTGGAGTCACGTGGGCATGGCATATAAGATGGCGACTGACTAAGGACTGTCTCTCCCCCGACAGATAAAATAATTAATTATCAAGAAGTACAGGCTCATATTATACTTAAACTAATCTTACTTGTAAACAATATATACGCTTATGTGTCATAAGAACATAAGAACATAAGAAATATACAAACGAGAGGAGGCCATTCGGCCCATCAAGCTCGCTTGGGGAGAAC
>JAODKE010000138.1:13445049-13456527 GCA_026779605.1 Mormyrus hasselquistii | reverse complement strand
GCTGCTGAGCCGCTAGTTCAGTATCTGCTACACCACCCACCTTGGTGTCATCTGCAAATTTCACTAGTTTACTGTATGTATTGGTGTCTATATCATATAAGAACATAAGAAATATACAAAGTATAAAGTGTCTGGTAAGGGATTTAAAAAGATTTTAAAAGAATTTGACATCAGCCATTCCACCATCCGGAAAATTGTTTACAAGTGGAGAACATTCAAAACAACTGCCACCATGCCCAGGTCTGGCCGTCCAAGTAAATTCACCCCCAGAGCAGACCGCAAGATGCTCAAAGAAGTCTTCAGAAATCCTAAAATGTCATCCCGGGAACTACAGCAGGCTCTGGCTACTGTTGATGTGAAAATGCATGACTCTACTATCAGAAAGAGAATACACAAGTTTGACTTTTGTGGGAGGTGTGCAAGGAGGAAACCTTTGCTCTCTAAGAGAAACATTAAGGCCAGACTAAAGTTTGCTAGAGGGCACGTAGACCATGACTTCTGGAATAATGTTCTTTGGGCAGATAAGTCTAAAATTGAATTATTTGGACACCAGAACAATAGACATGTTTGGTGTCAACCAAATATAGCCTTCCAAGAAAGGCAAAAGGCGTCTCAATTAAGTTATATCAGCCAAAGGGGGCAACACTAGTTATTAGGGGGTAGGGGGTCCTAACTTTTTCCTCCATTAAAATACACATTTTTGTTCATATCTTTTTTTTGATGTGTAAAAAATTGGTAATTTTTGTTGTTTAATTGCAATTAAGTCACGTTTTTTTCAGAAATACATAAAAACATGATTGAACATTGATATGTGAACATTTCTTAAAGAGCTGATTATTTCATGGGGTGTCCTAATTTTCTCACATGACTATCTTGATGTAGTATTTGGTACATAGCACTGGTTGATATATAATGAAGCTAAAAAGTTAAAATAATAAATAATTAAAGGAATTGAAGGTTCTTTTTTCCAACACTAACAGAACAATTTAATGTAATATAAATGCGTTACATGAAGCCTCAACCTGTTCTCTGCATTCATCAAACTGTCTTAAGTGCCACCTGAAATAGAGAAGTAGAGATTGATTTTTCTCTTGAGAAATAGCTACACTCAAAATCAGAAGAATGGTAGAATCCTCATATCAAAAAATGGGAGTCTTATTATTTATTTTTATTATTTTTTAAATAAAAATAATAAAATAATAATAAAAAATAAATATAAAAGGTTCTTGAATGTGTAGGAATGTTGTAGGCATTTCATCCAGATGCTATTTAATGGTAATACAAAAACACTGTGGCAGTCTAGTGAGTGGCACTGTTGCCTCACATCTTTGGCCTTTAAATCCCACCTCTGCTCTGTGTGCACCCCCCCCCCCCCATGTACATGCTGTGAATCAACTCGGTGAACTGGGCCTGGGATGGATGGATGCAACTTATTTGATGAGAACAATAGTCAAGTGAGGCTTTATCGTCAAACCACCCATATTGAGGTGTACAATTGCTGTAATAATAATGTTTAAGAACGTCCGACAACTTGTACTTACAAATGAACTACCATGAACCCTATTATATTATAAATTTGAGCTAGATACAATGGGTCATAATAATGAAAGCATGCAGTACTTTGTAACGCTCATGAAAACATTGCATAGCTTCAGCAGTTCATGGGCTTGAGCTCCAGTGCAGTAATGTATACAGGCATATTGTTAATATACCATGTATAAAGCCTGTGTAACAGAATATCATTTTTCTGGATGTATACAGCCTTTGGGACATAGAAACTTACATGCAAGTATATGCTTATTTTTCAATTATTATTAATAATAAATATTTTTTGTATCTTGTTGACCTTTATCTACTGCAAGGCTCATCTGAAGAATATGTCTGAGAAAAGATTTCTCAGCAGGAAGAGATAGATCAGGAGGAAGAGGAAGAAACAAATTAATGCCATCTGTCCCCATTCTGTGATCCTCTGCCCCTGCCTCTCACAGTCAGTGCAGAGAGAAAAACACATTGTTCTAATTCTGTCATATTATAGCATACACTACCAAAGGAACACAAAATAGTACTTTTTTTCTGGTGTCCCCTATTAAAGCTGAGACTGCTTGAAGTACCATAGGAAGGTTATGTTGGTCGATATATTGAATATTAAATTTCAGGATGAATATTATATATTATAATATTATAATAAGTTCAAATGTAACAGTTAAAAACTAGTCTACTACAACATGAGGAAAGTAAATTATAAATGAAAAGAAAATCAATCATTTTAAATATAAATCAATCATCAAATTTTATTTCATGAAGCATGGCCTTTTAAAAGAGAATTCCGCAGTACCCCAGTTCCCTGCTGACACCCACATACTAAACGTGGTAATTAGCTGGTGAGCCGAAAAAGATGTGTTTGAGCAGGGAAATCTGTGTTGCAGACTGGCTCTCCAAAACTGTAATTTGGGAACCCTGCCTTTTATGTTGCTAAATAAATTTGCAGAAAATGGTGATATCCAAATTAAAAGTTGTGAACTAGCACTCCATAGCTAAACTAATATGAAAGGATGTGTGCAGTACAGTGACTGTAATCTGAAGTGGTCATACAAAGCAGGGCTTTTAAGGTTTTTTAAAAGTGGTTTTTGAATTTTAACTGGAGTACAAGGCCATTGAATGGCATATATATGCACACACTGAAACACACTCTATGGGCAACAGTATAGGCACTGTTTAGTCTAGCTGCACGTTATTGGAATATGGGAGGAAACTGGAGTACCTGGTGAAAATACAATTTTCAATTCATACAATATTAATACAGAATTCAATTTAATATATTTCATATAAGAATCAGATTGTTTATTATCATTGTACAAGTACAATGAAATTGGATGCAGTCTCTTTCAGTGCAAAATAAAAGGAAAATAAAGATTTGAATTAAAAAGCTAAATTTCTGAATACAGTATAAAAAGAAATAAATAAATGTACATATTTATCTGCAGCGCATTGTGCCGCAACTGTGGAAGTTGCAAGAAGTTGCACTGTAGTCCCTATTGCACATGGAGATGAAGTAAAGTATACAGTGAGGGAAACAATTTTTTGATTCCCGGCTTAATTCTCAAGTTTACCCATTAATGAAGAAACGAGAAGTCTGTAATTTCCCAGGTAGGTTTTTTGCAACAGTAAAAGATTATCAACAAAACAATCAAGAAAAAATCATTATGTAGCAGTTTCAAACCAATTTGTCCTTTATCTAGGGAAATATGTACAGTACTTGATTCCTTAGAACACATGCTTCATTACTTAGTGGAATAACCATTGTTGGCAAGCACAGCCGTCGTTTCTTGTAGTTCATCACCAGGTTTGCACACAGCTCAGCTGGAATTGTCATCCACTCCTCTTTGCAAATCTTTAAGGTTTTTAGGTTGTCACTTGAATACACAAAGGTTGAGTTGAGACTGGCTAGGGAGCTCCTTGACCTTAATGTGCTTCTTCTTTGTTGCCTTAGCAGTATGCTTAGGGTTGTTGTCTTGCTGGAACACTCACCCATGATACAATTTTCAGTGCCCTGGCTGAAGGAAGGAGGTTCTCATCCAAAATTTTACGGTACATGGCCCCATCCATCTTTCCTTCAATTTACCCTTGGCAGAAAAACACCCCCAAAACATAATGCTTCCACCTCTGTGTTTGAAGGTAGGGATGGTGTTCTTGGGGCTGTAGTCAGCATTCTTTTCCCTCCAAACACGGTGCAAATAGTTGATATCAAACAGTTTGAGTTTTGGTCTCATCTGACTACATCACATTCTTCCAAGCCTCATTGGAATTATTCAGGTGTTCATTGGCATACTTCAGACTGGGCCCTCTTGAACAGGGTTACTTAGCGAGCACTGCAGGATTTTAAACCATAACTGCATAATGTGTTACCAATGGTTTTCCTAGCGACTGTGGTCCCTGCTGCTTTGAGATCATTAACGAGTTCCTCCTGTGTACTTCTAGGGTTAGCCCTTGCCATTATTAAGATCACTGATGCTGCATGAGACAAGATCTTCCTTGGGGTAAATGACAGTTATTTTGGCATCAAAAATTCCTCAAAATCAAAATTCCTGTCTCTGCAGTCCTTAGACAGCTCTTTGCTATTTTCCATGATGATAAGGTTGAAGAAGTAGACAGGTTAGTGATACAGGTTAGTGTAAGAAAGTAATGCTATTAAATGTGAAAGCTGGCTTGGTACTTAATTACAGTAAGTACTACTTGTATTTGTGTTGTGTTAGTGCACATGTACTTCATCTAATTTCTTGCTGGCTAGTAGAGGATCAAATAATTATTTCCCTGGATAAACAACAAATTGATTTGTACCTGTTACATAATGATTTTTTTCTTGTTTGTTTTGTTGTTCTATCTTCTGATGCTAAAATACCTACCGTTGAAATTACAGACTTCTCTTTTTTATATATAAATGGGTCTAGTAAAGAATTCAACAGATCGTCAAATAATTCTTTCCCTCACTGTATGTGAAGACAGACATACATAGCAAAGGAGACACAATATTATACTGAGTAATAGAGTTACACAGTGAAAGATTGGATCATCATTCCTTCAGATTTGTTGTTCATAACAGCGATGGCCTTGGGATATGTACTGTTTTCCAGTTAGTACGAGCTATAATTGCTCTGTACTGCCTGCTTGAGGGCTGCAGTTCATACAGGTGGTGTGCTGTATGTGATGTGTCCTCCTGGATGCTGCTGGCTTTTTTGTAGCAACGGGAACTGCAGAGCTCCTATCAGGATAGGAGAGCACAACCAATGATTTTCTGAGCTGAATTAATGACCCTTTGCAGTGCAATTATTTCTTCTGCAGTGTACCTGGCAAACCACATGTAAAATCATTAAGTCAATACACTCTCTATGGAGCACGAGTAGAAGGACTCCAGCAACTTCTCAGTTAAGTTGTTCTTTTTGAGGATACCCAGGAAGTGAAGTAGTTGCTGTGCGTTCTTTATCAGTGGGATGGTGTTGGTTTTCCAGGTCTTATCATTATCCAGATGCAGGCCCAGGAACCTAAAGGCTGGGACCCACTCCATATAGTCTCCATTGATGCGTCTGGGCTGAGGGACAGATCTGACTCTCCTGAAGTCCACGTTGATCTCTTTCGTTTTTGTGGTCTTGAGGGCCAGGTTGTTCTTGCTGCACTATGTTGACAGTCTTGCCACTTCATCCTTATATGCGGTTTCTTCTCCCCCTGAGATGATGCAGTCATGGGTAGAGGGTGTACAGTACGGCGCTCAACACATAACCCTGTGGGGAGTACTGAGGAGAGGTGAGAGCCTACTTTGACTCTCTGTGAAAGGTCAGTTAGAAACTTTTTCATCCTGAGGCCAGAGTGTGGAAAACCAAGGTTGTGTAATTTGGTTGCCAGTCTGTTTGGGATGATTGTATTGAAGACAAAGCTAAAGTCAATGAAGAGAAGTCTGGCATAGCTCCCCCTCCGCTCCAGATGGGTCAGAGTTATATGGAGTGCTGTGGCTAAGGCATCCTCTGTCGGCCTGTTGTTCCTCTGCATAAACTGCAGGTCAAATGTAGATGGAAGACTTTTGATGACGTGGCTTCTCAAAGCACTTAAAAATGACTTGAGTGAGAGCCACTGGACGGAACTCATTGACGTTATTGATAGGGGTCTTTTTTTGGATGGAAATGATGGTTGAAGACTTCGGGCAGGGTAGGATGGAAGACTGGGCTGAGGACAGGTTAAAGATCTTTGTGAAAACCCCTTCCAGCTGGTCTGTGCAGTCCTTCAGCACCCTCCCAGTGACACCTTCAGGTCTTGCTACCTTTCTTAGGTTAACTACCCTCAGCATGTGTCGTATTTCATGGTCCTCCACCGTAATGATGTGGCTACTATGGGCTAGTGAATATAATGCGCCCACTTCTGGTGAATCCAACTCAAAATGATTGAAGTTCATCTTCTCCATCAATAAAGCATCCCGATCCACGACTATGAATCTGGATTTGTACTTGGCAATATGTCAGACCCCCTGCCACACCTGCCTCATGTTATTCCTGCTGAAGTGGTCCTGAAGGTGGTGTCTCTGTCCTTCAACAGAATCTTTGCTTTTCTTGTCATCCAGTGCTTCTGATTGGCATGCACCTAGATGCATTTGTCAGTGGTGACGGTATCCGTGCAGTGCTTGATGTAGGACAGTATAGTGCCCATGTACTCTTCCAGGTCCTAAAATTCAAAAATGCTCCAGTCTCTTTCAAAGAGTCTTGCAGCTAATAAGAGGTGCCTGATGGTTTTTATTGTGGGAAGAGTTTTTTTCCTGAGTGTATACCAGTACCAAGAACAGGGATATAAGGTCTGACTAGCCCAGGTCGGTGATAGTATGACCCTGTAGCCCTGCTCGATGTTCAAATAGAATTTATCAAATAGGTTTTTTCCCCGGGTGGCACAGTTATATGTTGATAGAATCTGGGCAGTATTTCTTTTAGGTCAGCATAGATAAAGTTACCCCCTATTATGTGTACAGCTTCAAGATATTTGTACTGCTGGCTGCATAAAAGCATTGTGCAAGTAGCTGAGAGCTACGTTAGCCTTAACATTGGGTGGTATGTACACTGCAGTAATTAAAACCGCGGTAGACTCTGCCTTCTGTTCGCTGGGACAATAATCCATGGAGAGTTTGGGGCCCATTTGCATTTGACAGTCCGATACTCCAAATCTGAGGAGCAGTGACTATATATAATCATAGTATTAGTACACCAGTTGTTAACATAGAATCATAGACACCCACCTCTGCTTTTCCCTGAGTCTCCATTTCTGTCTGTCTGGTGGTGCATGCTGCGGCTTGCTAGCTCAATAGCTGTCGGGTATAGATGGAAGCATCAAGGACTCTCTGATAAGCAGAACACAGTGATTCCTGCAGAGTTTGTTGGCAGATAGCTGCAGTCTCGGTTCCTCCATTTTATTTGCAATCAATCTTGCATTTGTGAGGAAAAGGCTGGGGAGCAGCAACAGGTGTGGCTCCCTTTGTAGCCTCTCCTGTGTGCTCGCCTGGCAGCCCCACTTCTGCTTTCTGTCCCTGCGGTGACTCTGCCTTCTGTTCGCTGGGACAATAATCCATGGAGAGTTTGGGGCCCATGCTATTTCCATTGGAATATTGTGCATGGGGAGAAACTTGGTTGTAACAGTCTATTTGCTCTGTAATCTCCATGCCCTGACCCATAGCACAGGCAATACAAATTAGCCTGGCAGCTTAGTGGATCAATTAAGGTCGAGACTAAAATGCTGCCACAAGAAGAGCTGAGCAGCTATTTAGTAAATACCATAGCAGAAAAAATACATTTTAAAAGCACATGCACTGAATATAAATGTTTCATTGTATTTTTTTTTAATTGGAGGTGGAATGTGGTTCAGCAGATTAGACCTCCTTGCCGTTCAAGATTGTTGGTTTAAGCCTTGGCAGAAGTCATGTCTCCTTTGGACCCTTGAACAAAACCCTTAACCTCCCTGAAGTGCTCCAGGAGCACCAAATAAATGGCCTGACCCTGCACTCAGACCCCAATATTTGCTCTCAGCTGTATATATACACCAATCAGTCAGAACATTATGATCACCCCCATGTGACAAGAATAATGTGCTATTTTGTAAAAACAGTGCATGTCAAGGTCTAGGAGACCTGCTACATATTTTACTATGCAGCTAAGGATCAGACTTGTTGGTCCCAAGTGTCCCACAGATGCTTGACATGTACCTGGCTGCCCACATGAGACAACAGAAAGCAGGATTCATAGGACCAGTTGACCTTCTTCCATTTGTCCAAGTTCCTGTTCCAACACTCATGTGCCCAATTCTGGCACTTTTGACGGTGGACAGGGATCAGCATGGAGACTCGGACTGGCCTGTGGCTAAGCAGTCCCATACACAGGCTTGATTCACTGTGTGTCAAGATACATTACTCCCATAACCAACATCATTCACTTCATGCAAGGATGGCCATAATGTTTTGGTTCATCAGTGATTATATTTATAGATAACTAAAATGGTACACCTAACTTAATTGAAACTGTATATTAAAATCTAAAAAAAAAAACTATTGAAACTTTCTAAATTATGTCCCAGAACGTAATTTTCATTGCCAATGACTTTTGCATGAAAGTAAAGGTATATGGAGGTAATAACTGTTGTTTTCTTGGGATATTTTAAAAACTTTTAAAAACATTTAAAAAAAGCAATTCTTATTGTTTTGCAGTAAATCTGCTCGACACATCTTCAATATCAGGTGACTGGGCGTGGCAAACGTACCCATCCCATGGGGTGAGTAATCAGGATGCCTTTGTTCTTTTTTTTTTTTTTTAAAGCTAGAACCATTTATATATGTTAAGTTTTGTGCTATATAAGTGTTGAATAAGTGTATGAATCAAAAATTCAGGGATACTATTTATACTCATATTGTTTTGTTCATCTATCATCCAGTCACTTACAGTATTCAGTACCTGGTTGCAGTGAACCTGGGCTTATCACAAGAAGTACAGTCATTAGGCCAGAGACACTCCAAACCGGATGATACACTATGCAAGCATGTAAACTAAGACACAATCACTCATTTTGTATTTTAGAAATTCATGTAATCTCTCAATGAAAACATGTAAACATCATCAAACGTGTAACATTGGTAGTATGTAGCCACAGCCGCCACTTCCATGTTACAGTGGTTTATTCGGTAGAGAAGTAATAATAAAATCCATACATGAGATACAGGAACATATAAGTAAGATATGCCATCATTACATGTTAAGCCACATTTATTCAGTAGATCATACAGCTAATGGAAAGTAATATGCATTTATATTACAGAGATATATAAATATGTTTCATGTTAACTGTAAAGTATATGAGATTTATGTTACATAAGTGGGACATCCTGAGTTCAATGAGTCCCTGGGTCATCAAAGGAGGGGCTTGCATTGCACTTCTTTAACCAATCACAGTCTTCGTCATATGACATCACCACATATTTTTTCTCATTTTTAATCTCAAGGCTTCCAACCATAAGATAGGCAGCGGTGTGGCTTAGCAGGCTAAGGCTCTGCGCTTGTAAAGGGAAGGTGGCAGGGTCAAACCGTTTTATTATTGTTCTTGTTTAAATTATCATTATTATGATTACCCTCGTGCTGGTGCAGTAGTCAGCACTGTTACCTCATACCCCTGGGTTCAAGTCCCTAGCAGGATTCCATTTGTGTGGAGTTTGTGTGTTCTCCCTGTGTGATTGTGGGGTTTCCTTCAGTTTCCCCCACAATCCAAAAACATGCTGAGGCTGATTGAAGTTACCAAAGTTGCCCATAGGTGTGGCAGTGTGCCTTGTCCTGGGTTGTTTCCTGCCTTGTGCCCGTTGCCTCTGGGATTGGCTCTGGACCCCCTGTGACCCTGAATAGGACAAGAGATTTCAGAAAACAGATGGACTATTACCCCCATGTAGTAAAGGCACTGTATTATTATTACATTCAATGTTTCATTAAGTTAATCTTTGTCTTAATTCTGGGATGGATTCTTAAGTTTGGGAGTCCTGGGATAGATATTATAAAATTATTAGTCTACAAAATTTAATGCAGAAGGTAGCATAGAGATTATTAAGATCCCTAGTAACCAAAACAGTGGCCAGTTCAACTCTTGGGATCTATTAATGTTCAGGAGTAGAAATGGTTATGTATCAGTTCATCTCATCTTCACATTGCTGTTCTTTGTGAGGGCCTCAGTGACTTCTAGCATGGGTAACCAGACCTCTTTTTCGAAGACAACAGAATCTAGCTAATCCCTCTAGTGTTTCCTGGGTCTTCCATCTATTGAGACGGGTCTAGGTAGCTGACCTAGAGGCATCCTTAGAAAACACCTATGTTAATTCCCCTTGATCAGAAGGTGTGTCAAAAGTTTCTTTCTTTCATTCTGAATAACATAACATTTGTATAACAATGATGCAGTATATGTCATGTATGTTATCATGTCTATGTGTAATTCATATTGAACTATTAAGCTGTATTGTTAAAAGCTGCACCTACATTTTGCATATTTATTTGTCTGAATTCAGTTTCAT
This sequence comes from Mormyrus hasselquistii, assembly GCA_026779605.1. Taxonomy (NCBI): domain Eukaryota; kingdom Metazoa; phylum Chordata; class Actinopteri; order Osteoglossiformes; family Mormyridae; genus Mormyrus; species Mormyrus hasselquistii. Next base: position 13,446,461 of record JAODKE010000138.1, on the reverse strand, counting down.
TTTAATAGCACTTCTGTAAGTTTAAATTCAAATTGCAATTCTGCATTGTTTTCAACTGAAATTCAAATTAAATTGAAATTCGCAAATTGATTTGGAATTTTAGGGCCATTTTAATTCAAATCTGAATGGCGCAGGACCCTGACTTCTGCTATACACAGCTTGCGTAAGGTCCTCTCCCTCTTTCCCAAGGCATGGAAGATTAACAAAAATCAGTTTAGGGCCATCAGATAATTTTCATTGCATATACAAATTTATCGAACCTAAGAATGTTCACCTCTACAGCTGCCTTCAGTATACCAATTCCGGTCTATCAGTACCTTTCTGCTGTCTCAGGAGACCCCATGCATGGATTTCGCTGAAAGCCTATTTCTTCAGCTTGACAGCTTCCCTTACCACTGGTGTCTGCCAGCTGTCCCTGGGATTACTGGTGATTATTGTGTATTCAGGGCACAGCTCTTCCTTTTTCAGCCTCAATTGGCACGTATTATATGTTTTTCAAAAGGTATGTGGTGAATTCATCTTGCACAGAATCCTTTTATTTCATCTTCAGTCAGATCTTCATTAAACGGTGACTACTTGTTTGTATTGTCCTAGGGGTATGGTAGGCAGGGGAAAGTGGGAGACACAAGATTTGTTTTTTTTTTCTTTGACTGGCTTGTGTTTTTGTTCAATTTGTTTTTGTAGTTGTCATGCTGTGTTTTTTGGGTTTTGTGCATTTGTGAAATCTGTAATTAATGACATGTCTGACTAATTAATAGATTTATTTGCTAATTTATTTTGGGAGGGGCGTAGAATAGAGGGAGGTTTTTATGGGGCGTTGTCTCTTTCTGGAAGAGACGAACACAGTGAGGATGGATGAAATGATTGGAATTAATGGAAGACAATTTATAGCTGGACTGGACGTGGTTTAATTGCATGGCGATATTGCAGTTATGTGTGTTAAAGTAATGTTTATATTTTATTTTGCGTGCTTGAGGGTATAACTAGTGGAAGGTCTGGGTATTTATTTCCTTGTTTTTTTTTCTTGATGGCTTCTTTTAAGCGCCTGATGGGCAGCATGCACCAAGAAGTTGCCAGGTCAGTTTGCCCCAAATAGGAAGAATATCGGAGGCAGCACAGTGACAACTAATGAACTTTAGGCTATTGATCAGATTTCAGGATATGTTCTTTTATGGTTTTACTCTGGATCCACATAAATACCTTGCATATTACTTTCTTTTCATTCATTATTTCTGATAATGATTTTTTTCCTAATGGGCAGTAATGTGGTTTTAATTAGTTTTGTTTGCCTGCTCATTTGGTTGCTGTGTGTTTGCAAGATTGTTTGAATATATATATATACAGTGGGGCAAAAAAGTATTTAGTCAGCCACCGATTGTGCAAGTTCTCCCACTTAAAATGATGACAGAGGT
>JAODKE010000138.1:13426199-13442430 GCA_026779605.1 Mormyrus hasselquistii | reverse complement strand
GATTAATTAAAAGTCAGGTTAATAGCAGGTTTTTCTACAAAATAGATAAGCGACAAGACTTTTGTCAGGGACTGTAGGTATGAGGGTACAAAAATATGGGTCTATTATAGGTATGTTACAATGTACATAGTATGAAGGTATGTTATGAATACGCTATAAAATATAAGTACTGTATGTACAGGCTGTAATGAGTGTACAAGGCTATGAACAAGATATAAATATGATACTATATAGAATATTTAAGAAGCTGTTCCGGTACTGGGTGGTCTTAGTCCGGTGGCTCCTGTAGAGCCTCCCAGAGAGCAGGAGGTTGAAGAGTCCATGTGCTGAGTGACTGGGGTCCTTGATGATTTTCCCAGCCATTTTCAGACACTGCTTCCTGTAGATGTCATTTATTGCAAGAAGTGGTGCTCCGGCGATGCGCTGGACGGTTTTCACGATCCTCTGCAACGCCTTCCGGTCCGAGGCAGAGCAGTTCCCATACCAGACTTGTTGTGACCCAAAAATCTATGTTGTAAGCCAAAGATCTATTTCCTGCTGCGGTGCGTCTTTTCGGAGATCAGTCATTTTGTTGTGACCCGGGGAAGGCAGGCGAACAGAACAGGACGGAGCGAGGCAGAGTACGGGGTAAATGGGGTTTAATACAGGAAACAGGGCAGCAAACGGCGACAAACATCAATGACTGATCTGACATACTGGGGAAAGACGGGGACTAAATATACAGGACAAGTAGAAACTAACAGGCAACAGGCGAGTACAATCAGGGAAATACACGTGGGAAATGAGGAGGCGTGGCACACACGAGGATCGGACGAGCCGGGCATGACAAGACTGTTAAATAGTCGGTCAGGATGCTCTCGATGGTGCAGCGGTAGAAGTTCACCAGGATATCTGAAGACAGGTAGTTCTTCTTCAGAGTCCTCAGGAAGAAGAGGCGCTGGTGAGCCTTCTTGACCAGCTTGGAGCAGTTGATCGTCCAGATGAGATCCTCAGAGATGTGGACACCCAGGAACTTCTAGGTGCTCACACACTTCACAGCCGTCCCTTTAATGTAGATGGGTGGATGTGTGTCAGCATTCCTCCTGTAGTCCACGATGAGCTTCTTGGTCTTCTCAGTGTTAAGCAGCAGTTATTGGTGTCGCACCATTTAGCCAGACGATCCACCGCTCCCCTGTAGGTGGCTTCATCGTTGTCCTTCATGAGGCCAATCACTGTGGTGTCATCTCCAAACTTAATGATGGTGATGGAACCATTGGCCAGTCTGCAGTCGTGGGTGAAGAGGGAGTAGAGGAAAGGGCTCATCACACAGCCAGTGTTCATTCTGATGGTAGAGGAGCAGTGTTTATCCAGCTGGACATGTTGGGGCCGGTTGATCAGGAAGTCCAGTAACCATTTACACATGAGGGAACTGATGCCTAGGTCTGTCAGTTTCCCGATGAGTTGTGAAGGGAGGATTGTATTGAACGCTGAACTGAAGTCTATAACTTGTTTACTTGCTTGTTTAGTTTAACCTGTCTAGTGTATTTAGTCCTTGTCAGAGTCAGTCTTCCCCAGACTTATCATTGAATGTCTCGTGTACTTGTCCCGTCTTCATTAAAGACTCGTTTCCCCGTCCTGCTGTGCTGCCTGCCTGCTTTTTGGGCTTACTTGCCCGCCCGCTCACCTACTCGTCCACACCCGAACGTGACAGGGGTAGCCACTACCCCTTAATGCATGTCCGTCTATAGAAGCAAAGGTTTATTAAAAATTAAAATCACCATAAATCACAGAATTCTCAACTTATTTTCAAACGGTCTGGTTTGTTACGAATGTCAGACTTGTATGCATTATGAAGAAGACTTCATTTTAATTTAAAATAAAGGTTTTCATATTTAATATAGATAGTAAATAGTACTTGTATTTCAAATTTATTTAGTATTTTTATTAGGATACCACTCTTGAATTTACTGACCTCCTGAGAGTGACCCATTCTTTCGTAAATGTTTGTAGAAGCAGTGTGCATACCTAGGTGCTTGATTTTATATACCTGTGGCTATGGAAGTGATCTGACAAAAATACAGGAAAGTTATTTTGATAGGATAAATCCTAATGCAAACATCCATTAAAAACTATGGGTCTTTATATATGTTAGCACAGAAGCAATGACTGAAAAATTGTGCTAGTGTTATGGAGTGAGAGGAATACGGACCAAGGAAACAGGAGCGAGACTCACAAAATCAGGTGAACTCGGATTTAATCAAACAGGCAGGCACAGACAACGACAGCACAGCGTTAATGACCAGACTGGAGAAACGTACTTGAACGCAGACTTAAATACACAGGACTAATTAACAACAACGAGAAACAGCTGGTACTGTAACTAGGGGATTCCACACGAGGTAGCAAGGGGGCGTGGCACATGGAAGGATCGGATGAGCAGGGCATTATAGCTAGAGTATCAAATTCTGACAATGCTGCAAAAAAGGCAGGACTTGTTTATCCTCCATTGGTTTGGGGTGGTGGTGTAGTTTCATTTCAAATTTTGTGTGAGGTTTCAAAACATTGGCGTGAAAGTGGCTATAATGTATACATATTGCACATTTGAAATAATTTGTTGCCAGTTGTTCAGTCAAAATTAAAACTAATAGACCATAGACTATTGTGTTTTATTGTTGGTTATCTATGGAACATACAGTATGGCTTATTGACTGTCAGCTCCTTTGAATCTGACACACAATACTCCACTGTACTCAACACTCCACTCTGTTTCTTCCTTCGTAGAATTTAGTGCTTGGCAGTTGCTCCCAAATAGTAAATTGCAAAACACAGCTCATCTGTATTTCTGCATAGATAATATACAGATGTCACTGTTTAAATTTTTATTTGAATTAACATTACTAGTGAAAATTATTTCAGATTTTGATACTAGAACAACAGTATCAAACGCTGATTAAACACTGATCATATTTGCACCTTTTTCAGTGGTCATATTACTGGTCTAGCGTGTAGTCTTTATAGTGACATTACTCCAACACACTAAATTGTATAACCAGCTGTCTTTCTGTTTCACAAGCTAACATTTAAACACGTGATTATTATCTTCTACATATGGGTCACGGCATTTTCTTCTAAGGTCAGAAAAAATTGAATGTAACTAGAGCACCAGGACATCTGGCTTGCTGTAGGATCCATCCTTCAAAGAACAAAGAATATGCCATTTATTTGCATGTTTGACTTGAGTTTCTTTCAAGTCTTTGTAACACAGTAGTTATTAGAAGGCTAAAACTTATCCAAATCTGAAATTTGAATTTACCACTCAAACTGTCAGTATAAACTTAAGTAATCGTAAAGTGAAAGTAATCGTATTGCATCTCAAGACTTGCAGATCTATTATTATTATTATTATTATTATTACCATATGTCCAAGTACTGTGGGGTATCACTAGCCTGGATCTAACCATCTAAGGAAGTGCAGAAGATTACAAGTGGTTACATGCCAAGACTCCCATGCTTTGATGAGGCTCTGGACTGCGTAGGTAACTTTCAGTGGATCAGTTTGCCTGATCCTCTACTTCTGAGCAGTTTTTGGGTAGAATTTAGTGTTATCCCCTGTTCTTACACAAACAGATGACATTGATACTTTAAGTTTTGCTTTGGCTCTGGAGGACATTCAGGCAATGTTCAGCAAATATCACAGTGCTAACCAGAAACCGAAACAAAGTGCAGGGCAAAGTGCCAGGGAGCAGAAACCAGGAATGAAACTGGCAGACAGAAATCAAGACAAAGGGAAGCTCAGTGAGGCAAAGATTAAGAGTAGAAAACAGAAACAGATATGACAGAAAGCAATAAACATACAACCAAACCAGGCTTGAAAGAGCAGGTAGGGAGCAGTAACACTCAGCACCAGTCTCTGCAGCTTTGCTGCCTATTTTGCGCATTGATGCATGTTAATGAGAGGCACCTTCAGGTCAGATCTCGTGAACGTCATCTCACCATGTGACACTGGCCCAGACATCTGTTGTTTCATATTTACATGTGTGTGTGTGCATATATGAAATGAAGAATATTATTTACATAAAAAATGCAATTTAATAGAAAGGAATGGTACAAAATGTAAGAGCAGAAAGATTTCTGAGCCTTAACCATAACGCAGTAAGAGCAAAATTTGCTGTGAAAAAAGATTTTTTGGATAATGGAGCACAATAAAATTTATGAAGTTTACAAACGCATTGCATTGCTCAAAGAAGTTTATTCAATCTGTTTTTAGATGATATAGCTAAACGAATATTTTTATGACTATTTTGTGAAAAAAAATATGAAAATATTTATGTATATTAGATACTTAATATATTTTGTACCATTTTCAACTGCATTGAATAAACAAAGCACATACACACAGTTTGTGGTATTTGGCAGTTTTTGTTCAACAGAGTCTACTCTGTGCTACAGGACATTAAAAAAGACATGTTCCAATATCATTCATACAGTTGAGTTACAGTTTTTTTCATTTGCTTTGGTACATTTCCTGAAACACTCTTAACATTCTTAAGACGAGCAGAGTATTTCTCAAAACAATTTATGCCTAAAACAAAATACTAAGGTTTATCTCCAAAACCCTGTAACTTACCTAAAACAATTAGCTTTTTATGTCTCAAAAGCAAATAATTCCACCAATTAATTAGTCAGTGCCACCAAAATGTAAAGTACGATCAACATTGTTTTAACCGTGAGAGTCAAAATACTTAGATATATTGTAAGCATGTCATTGTAAGCATGCTCCTGAGCTCCACAATTCTGCATGATAGGCTATTCCCATTTTTTCATTTTCACTGACTGATCTTTTTTCTTTAGCAAACTGATACTTATTCATGTCAAACACACCATTTTCAACATTGCAAGGCTCTACATCACAGTATGTAATGTTCACTGGCAAGAGAAAGCACTCACATGCACATTTACAGTTTTTCTCGATTGCTAAAACACATTTCTTGAAAGTATACCTCAATTTCTCAAAACTCTAAACAGAAATCTATATTTGCTCACTCAACTTCTGAAACATCCACCAGTCAGTTTGCCTTCAGACATAACACACAAGCCCTCAAAAATACATAAGAGAGGTTACCTGGTACCTTGAGCAGAGCTTAAAGCTCCCCCCCTTCTATGACATCATCACAAACGATTGAAGGACCAGCTGCCACCCCCCCTTCCTTCTGACCTCCCCCTTCTCTCCGAGCCCACGATGATTGACAGGGCCAGCTGCCCCCCATTCCCCCACAACCTAGCTAAAATTTAAATTAGTCATTTAAAGCTTTTATTAAAACAATGGTTAGATTTATTACAGTTTTTCTCCGTTGGTTTGGCTCATTTCTTGAAACAGAAATGACATTCTCAAAATAACATGGACAAATCTCCAAACCACCTTGCAATTGTTCACAACAGAATGGCATTTCTCATTGATTTCATAAAATTGCAAATGTCTTAGTACTAGGGTGACCACCTCCAGACAGACAAAATGTGGGACAAGCACTAAGTTTAAGTGGGACAATGTGGGACAGACGTAAAATCTTAAAGCTTAAAATATAATGTCTATATATTTAACTAAGAAACATTAATTATTGCCCTTCAACACCATCAGTCAAAAGATTAAGACACTTCCTGGCCCAGAAGTAGCCCAAAGTAGGCTACAGTTAAAGGCATAAGCCTATACAAGTCAGAACATATTTATATTAAGGCCTTGCAAAATTTCAGTGCAAAAAAGGTTTTCATTACAACAGCCATTTGGAATGAAAAAAAAATCCTTCCACCAAACGCACACATATTTTACCTATGTGTCAATATCCAGATGGTAGCAGGCCACCAGCATTTCCCAGAACCATGGATAGCGCTTTTCTGAAACACAGGAGTAGCAGCAAACCAACCAAATATTAAAAACTGGTGTAGTAATATGATCACAAATATACTAGGCTATATAGGCTATTCTACATTTTACACAAAGAATAGGCTATTCATCTTACCTTATTACCTTATTAATTCTTCTTCTTGAATTTATACTTTTTGTCTGACCGCACTGCTTCCATTTGGGTTTTCTCTTGCAATGAGTAGCTGTAGAAATCCACGCAGCTATATCTAAAGTTGTTCTTGACTTGAATCTCACTCTTGATAAGGTCCACAGAGCACCGGTTTCGCTGTTCAGTCCATGCTGCAGTCATCAGGGAAAACACTCTTTCAACATGTGCATTTGTCACAGGCATGCTGAAAAGAAAGGATCCAAGTACAGTCAAATTTGGTGTGTTTGTGCCTTGAAGCAATGCTGACCATTTCTCCACAACAGGAACTGCTCTCTTTACCTCCTGCTGGCGTGGCAAAGTCACACAGTACTCTTCATAGAGTTCATCCATGTTTAGTTTATCTCTCATCTGCAGGATCTCCACCACATCACAGAGGTTGGAGAATGTGAATTCACTCTTGAGCCCTAACACTGCCCCATGCTTGTGAAAGTTGCTATCTGAGAAGTCATAACGTTTTTCAAGGTAGCTCAGTGAAGTACTGTAGAAATTAGACAAGTCCTGCTTGATTTCTGTTGCTTTACAGTGTCGAAACCGCTGGAGAAGAGCACTGGTCTCAACTCCAAAAAAGGAGTCTGCCTGTCTCTGCTGGAGCTTTCTCTGAAAAGTGAAGAGAATGTCATACTGTATAACTCACACACAGTTACATTGTCTCCCTCCAACAGCAGAATTATATCATGGAATATCTTCAGTGCATTGTGAAGAAAGGACAGATAGACCTGTAACTCAACAGGGTGCCCATCACTGTGCTGATCCTTTTCAAAAAGCTTCCATAGCACCTTTGGACAATGTTCAAATGACTCCATTTGAATGACTCCAAAAAATTATTGAGTGAATGTGTGTGTGATCAACAGTAAAATCAGTGCTATAATAGGAACCTTTATGCCTTCACCACTCCAAAAGCACCAAAAACATGCAAGAATGCAATACAAAAATGAATGGGTCCTTCTTGTTTGGAATAGCTAATCAGATCACAAATCATTTTGCAAAGTCAGCATAATGCTCTCTCTCTCTCTCTCTCTCTCTGTGATTCTGCAAGTAAAAAAAAAAGCTGCCATCAAATTTTTGTCATTTTTGTTTCACCCTATACATACACACACACACACATATACACGTGCAGACGCACACATCACGCACACATACAGGTTTGTAATTATATCTTTGTCGGGACTCTCCATTCATTTCTATGGGGAAATTTCTAATCCCAACATGACACCCTTAACCCCTACCCATTACCTTAACCATAAGTAACCAAACAAAATATGAGACTTTTGGCATTATTTCTTTTTTAATTGCATTCACAGATCTTTATGGGGACCCGAAAAGGGGTCCCCACAAGGTCAAAAAAGGAGGGTTTTTTTTTACATTTTGGGGAACATTTGGTCCCCACAATGTAATATAAACATAATCCACACACACACACACACACATTATTTATCATGGACGTCATTCATTACGTTTCACAGACACATACCACATATAAATGCATTTCAATGTCAAATGATTGTAACAAATAGTTGCTGCATAGCTTGAGAATGAATAATAACATGCTCTTTTATCGACTACCATCAGCTTGTGAGGTGGGGTCCTACAAACCTTCAGCAGAAGACAAGCTGTGTAGAAAGTGCCCCCTACACAGCCATTCAGATGCAAGAGCAGCTCTGTTTTGTCCATGTGAGCCTAACTACTACCGCTCAGCTACAGACCCTCCAGGCACACCATGCACAAGTGAGTGTCTGCTAAGTAGTGCCAATGCTCATTATGGAACCAAATAAGAGGCTGGACTGAAATACTGAAATTAAAGTCATCAACACCACATCATGCTCTTGATAATGAAAATGTCATATGCACATAAAAAGCCACTTTTCCACTATAGCTGTCATGCCCCGCTCGTGCACTCCTCCCGTGTGCCACGCCCCCTCATCAACCCCTTGTGGAATCCCCGTGTTTACCAGCTGTTCCTGATTGTTTTCCATAAATACAATGTAGTCCATTGTATTTAGTCCGCGTTTCAGTTTGTTTCCCCAGTCTGGTCATTGTATTGTCAAGTCTGTTTGCTTGCCTTGTCTCTGCTCCAGTCGATTAAACCCCATGTTCCCTCATTCCTTGACTGCCACCCCTCTGTCTGTAACCCCCCTGACCGAGGATGCCTATCTCAGTCTTGTAGAGGAGGTTACATACTGGCTCGATCAGCCTGAAGTCCAGGATGATCCCCTGCTTCAGGCTTTAGCCCACCGGGGCAGTGACATCCTTGAGACAGCTGAGATGCGAGGTGGCAGAAGTCAACATGCAGAGGGTAGCCCTTGCCAGTGGACTGCTGTATGGTCCACTCTCAGAGCTACCGGAGGTACTCCAAGCGCCGCCGCCTACTGCAGGAAAGTGGAGGAAAAAATGCAGGCAGGAAGGAATGCAGGAGATGTACCTAGGGGCTGTCTTGCTCTCCCAGATGTCGGGAGGACCCCCTCCTAATTCTGAGCCCGGCGGTGTTCACTCCGGAAGTCACCGCTGCCACCGCTTCACAGCAGCCACCTGCCACTTCGCTGTCTACAATGGCGGCATGCCCCTTTCCCAGAACTCGGCTGGCCCGTAAAGGGGACAGGTCCATTTGGGACTCCTTCCTGCGGGTCCCTAAGTTCCCAAAACGGACAGCGAGCTTCGCCCCCCCGTGATTCCCGTGCCTGCAGCTTCGCCCCCCCATGGTTCCCGTGCCTCCTGCTCCTGCAACGCCCCCAGAGGTTCCCTGCTCCTGCAGCACCCCCAGAGGTTCCCGTGTCTAATGCTCCTGTGGTGCCCACAGAGGTCCCTGCTGTGCCTCCTGCTTCATCGCTTAAGGTCCCTGCTGCACCTCCTGCTCAGTTCCCTGTGTTTCCTGTTTGGGCCCCGGATCCCTTCCCCCAGAACATCCCTGGTCCCCCAGACACTACTCCCGCACCCCCGGTCCCAGTCCCTGAGGAGGTCCCCATTTGGAAGACCATCGCTCCTCCACCCTTAGTAGAGGTGGAGGAAGAACTTGAATGGGACCCCTCAGGGATCACCCTGACCTCCCCAGTGACTCCTCGACCCTTACCCCAGCGTGACAAGTTCTGGCCTGCTCCCCGCCTCTCAGTCTCCCGGAACTGGCTCAGCGGTTGCCTGAGGGGCCTCTGGCTCCAGCTCGGCGGTCTCCTGCGGTCCCCCTGGATTCAGCTCGGCCGTCGCCTCCGGTTCCGCCTCTGGCACCTCATCGGCCAGCTGCGATCCCGCCTGCGACGTCTCATCGGTCGACTGCAGGTCCCCTGGCTCCAACTCTTTGGTTGCCTCCGCCAATGGCAGCTGCGCCATCGACTGCCACGTCTCCTACTCCCTCCTCCCCTTCACCTTCCTCCTCGCCCCCTCCATCAGTCCCTCTGCCTTCCTCCTTGCCCCCATCATTGTTCCCCCTGCTCCCTCCTCGCGCTCGACCAAGGGTCCATCTGGATTCGGCCTCGCAGTCGCCGGCTGCCCCTGTGGCTTCCACCCCTCGCCAGCCGGGGTTCCCTCTGTCTTTGCATTTCCCCCCTACCCTCTGTGCCTCCTGCCTTTGCCCCCTGTCCCTCTGTGCCTCTTGGTGCCTTTGTGCCTCCTGTGTTTCTTCCCCGTCCCTCTGTGCCTTTGTTCCCGTTTGATCCCTTCGGACCTTCTGTGGGCGGGCCCCCTGGTATTTTCCTGTCGTTGTCTCCCTCCTTGGGTTCTGTGTTCCCGTTTTTGGTGCCCCTGTGCCTGTTTTGCATGTCTGTGCTGTTTCCTGTGCCCTGTTAATGTTTTTGCTTTGTTTTTGAGGTCCCATGTCCCCGGTCCAGTTTCTTGCTCTGCTTTAGATGTGCCTAGATTTCGCGCCTTTGGGGAGGTTTCTGTCATACCCCGCTCGTGCGCTCCTCCCATGTGCCACGCCCTCTCATCTACCCCGTGTGGAATCCCTGTGTTTACCAGCTGTTCCTGATTGTTGTCATTGTCCATTGTATTTAGCCCACGCTTTAGTTTGTTTCCCCAGTCCGGTCATTGTATTGTCAAGTCTGTTTGCTTGCCCTGTCTCTGCTCCAGTCGATTAAACCCTGTGTTCCCTCATTCCTTGACTGCCGCACCTCTGTCTCCACTTCGTGTCCCGCATAGTGTGACAACAGCATAGTAAATAGATTAAAACAGCAATATAAAAGTCTTGCAATTTGCTTGAAAAGTTTTGACAAAAACTGCATTGCAATCCTCACAAAATTTTGGTTTGCTATGACTAGTCCCATTCTGCACTGGTGAAAATGTGCAAACGTTAGATGATTGGCTCCTTGTATGAAGGTGACTACAATAAAGGTGTAAAGATTTCCTTTCTGCAGGGTTACTTTTCATTGTAGGGTATCATAGCTTTCAATATAGTTTCCTTTTCATTGCTCTCCTGCAGGACCCCCATCTGCTCCAGTCGATGTGATTTCTGAGGTGAACGGCACTTCTGTAAGCCTGGAATGGGGCCTACCACTAGACCTTGGTGGGCGGAGTGACATCCTATATAATATAGTCTGCCTGAAATGTGTTGAAAACTGGACAAAATGTGAGGATTGCAATACAGCTGGAGAGAGCAGTAGAAGCAGCGACGGAGGAAAGAGGGGAGCGATCCCAGCTGTGCGCTTCATACCTCAGCAGACAGGACTGGAAGAGCACTGGGTTATGGTGTTGAACCTGCTAGCACACACAAACTACACCTTCAACATTCAGGTGTTCAATGGAGTGTCACACCTTAGCCCAGAGCCAATGAAGTTTGCTGCTGTGAATGTCACTACAAACCAGGCAGGTAGGGAAAAGGCCACCTTAATGGTAACAAAAAGAAGCCATTCCTTTTCTTATTGTGTTCTTGTTTATATAAATGCAGCACTTTTTATCCATGGGTTCCTTTCTGTTGTTTTCATAATATGGACAGGTGTTCATAGTTTAGACTTCTTTTGTATATATTGTATGTATGTTCTAATTTTAATATAAAAATATATAAAACTGTAACATTAATTTCTGCCTGTGAAACAGCTTACATTACATGGTACTCACTCCCACATTAATGCCAAATTAGAGAAACCACATAAACCAAATTAGAAAATTAGAGAATCTTTAGGAAACCCATTCATAACTGGGGACAACATTCCACACTATATCAGGCATTCAACCATCTTCCAGTCATTTTTCCAGGACAGGGTCATGAGGCACCCTATTTTATATTATGTCATATTGCATTATAATATCCATCCATAATTCTTCCACAGGCATTTATCCAACATCTTCACATTCTTTTGAAGCCTATCTTGGGAACCACAGGGCAAAAGGCCATATCAGTATGTTTGCAGAAACAATATGAGGTCTAAAGAACAGATGCAGTATGAAATTTTACCATGGAGAGAATGTATACTTTTTTGGTCCTTATATTTGCGCTTTTAAATCAAATCAGTCCAAGCAGAATGCAGAACTGAGTAAGAGTTGTATTTACCCTGCCCTGTAGCACCCTCCCAGGTGATTGCTATCCGGCAGAAGAACACCAGTCAGAACAGCATCACTTTGTTATGGCATGAACCAGACCAGCCCAATGGTGTTATCCTGGAGTATGATATCAAATATTATGAAAAGGTACATAGTTTTTCCTTGCAGTAAATTGGAGTGCTTGTATAATGTACACTCTGAAGTTTATTAAGGTACACTTTCTTGTTAATGTAAACAGTCTCATGCTCCAAATAGCAAATTATGTGGCTACAACTAAATGCATAGAGCATACAGACTGATCAAGAAGTTCAGTTATTGCTTGGATAAGCATTATAATGCATAAGATGTGTAATCTAGCATTTTTGCATCTAGCATAATTGTTGGTCCAGATTTGGTGCTTCTAAATTCAGTCTCTAATGAAATAATTAATGGGCACTGTCCAATGCTGGCTTGACATTCAAATGTTTGCAGTACGATCACAAGCCTTGTGGTGTCTGAACAATAACTGAACATTACAATAGCATTAGCACTGTTGCCTCACACCTCTGGGACCCGGGTTCGAGTCTCCGCCTGGGTTACATGTGTGTGGAGTTTGCATGTTCTCCCTGTGTTGTCGTGGGGTTTCCTCCAGGTACTCTGGTTTCCCCCCACAGTCCAAAGACATGCTGAGGCTAATTGGAGTTAATAAATTGCCTGTAGGAGTGAATGGTGTGTGAGTGTGCCCTGCGATGGGCTGGCCCCCTGTCCAGGGTTGTTCCCTGCCTCGTGCCCATTGCTTCCGGGATAGGTTCCGGACCCCCCGCGACCCGGTTTCTGTTTCTTTGGTTAGTTCTTAGTTTCCCTGTTTTAGTTCCTTTGAGTTTATTAGTTTAATCTGTGTCCCGTTTTCCTGGTCTTTGTTAATTAGCCTCACCTGTCCTGTGTTGGTCTCGTTACCACTTCGTATTTCACTCCCTGCTTCTGTTCAGTTCCCCAGTGGTTCATTGTTGTTTGTGCTTGATTATGATTCCCGGTGTTACAGGTTACCTGCCCTGTTTTGTAGTTGGCCTTTGTTTACTTTTGACCCCTCATGGTCTTTTTTTTGTTAGTGTGTTTTTGTATCTTTTAGTTCATTTAATAAACCTTGTTTTGTTTTTGGAGCCACCAGTGGGTTGTCTGAATTTTTCCCTGCACCATGTCACGTTCTCTTGCCCGAACCACCCAGATCCCTGACAAACAATTTATTATTTTAATCCTTAAGCAAAAGAACTTGATTGACCTTGATATATACATATGATTTTCATGTAGGACATGGAACATCAGACATACTCCACCTTCAAGTCCAAAGGCACCAGTGCCAAAGTGTCTGGGCTGAAGCCAGATACTCGCTATATGTTCCAGGTGCGCGCCAGGAACTCAGCTGGCTGTGGCCGCTTCAGCCACAGTGTGGAATTACACACTGGGAAAGCTGGTGAGGACTGACCACAGCCTACATCAACAACCTAATAGTACACAATTAAATATAGACCACTTACAGAGCTCTACAAATTCCACCTCTTGTTCCATTTAAAAGTTACCATTTCCCATAGTTCAATCAAATGTGTTATGACACAGTAGCCAGTGGTGTTCTTCATAGAGTTCACATTACAGTGAGTTTTCATTAGGCAGCATACAATAAGCACTGCACCCTCTAACACTCCAGGAGGGGTTTTCAGAATGATGGGGGTCTTGGTGTTTTTCCCCTCAAGAAAGATTATTAATCTTTGTGATAGTAAAATTGAAATTATTATAAATGAATTTCTATGATAAGGTTAATATATATAGCTTCACATGTTTGAAAATGAACAATATTGCCATACCCAAGCTGCTTTATTAATAATAACCAATACTTTATTAATCCCTATGGGGAAATTGTCTTTACACCTACCTCAACTTGCTCTTTGTGAAATAAGTTGTCTGTGAGGGGCAGCCACCCATAGCAACGCCCTGGGGGTTAAGGATCTTGCTAAAGGAGCCACAGACATGCTGAGGCTGGGTTTAACCAGCAATTTATTGATTACAAGCACACAGGCTTAGCCCACTGAACCACACACTTCCCCAAATCCAAGCATCTTTCAACTTCATATCATAAAGATTTTTTAAGATATAAAACATTACAAAACGTATTATACAGCCGTGACAAAAGTAAAAGACCACAGCACAATTGTTTTTTTCACTCATTTCTCGATTTATGGACGTGTGACTGTGAATATGTATTTTTTTGTAAACTACAGCCTAGTTCTTCTCTGTCTCATTAATGACGGGCTTCTTCCTTGCTTTATGGGTCTTCAGTCCTGCTTCTAGGAGCCTAATGTGAACTGTCCTAGCAGTGCATTTCACACCTGCAAGTACTGTTTCCCATTCCTTTTGAAGGTCACTAGACGACATCCTCCGATTCATCAGAAATTGTGGGACTGTAGGCATTACTGTACAATGTTGCTTCTGCCCTTAGCCTGACTGGCTTCTGGTCTTTCCCAGTGTCTCTTGCTTCACCTTATTCTTGTGTACTGCTGTCTTAGAAATTTTTAACTTGGAAGCAACCTGCTGCTCAGTGTAGCCATCTGCCAGCAGAACCATGAATAAATCAGGATTTAAAAAGCAGATTTGTTTAAAAATATAGAGTGGTCTCTTAACTTTTGCTGTGGCTGTATATGTATTAAACTATACAATGGCAAATAAACCTGGTATTCAGTTTTTTGCATAAAATTAAAATGTTCTTGAGGTTGTCAGCATGTATAATGAGTTTTACCATTTTGTTTTATATTTTTAGAGCTTTTTGGGTATGACGCTATGACAATTATCTGGATTTTCATAATACTGGTCTCTGGCCTGGTGGTGTCTCTTGCTGTCTTCCTCTGCATGAAATGGTAAGGGGGCATCGCATTTCCTAGAATTGTATGCCTAAATATAATGTTTTTAAAAGGCAGCGTAATCTGTAATATACATGCTTTTTAAAAAAGGCACATAAGGTGTAGATGTTGTGTATGAGTCTCTCCATTACTAAAATTTAAAGAATCAGAAAATATTCATTTAAATATTCTTGATATCTAATTTAATGACTTGATACTTTACAACACTTTCCGACCTTTCACACTAAAATCATTTTATAAAAAATGACTGAGACTGTAATTTATTTTAATTAACAGTATTTCATAAAATTTGCTCCAAAAAAATGCTTAAACATTTTCACCCAAACGTATTGTCAAACAAAGGTTTAAAATAAAATAGCTGAATTTTATCAGATGTCAATATTTTCTTCTTGATGCATACTACTCCAATAATATTGAACAGAGATGTTGAATTAAGTGCAGAAAATATCTTACGCAGTTTGGTTTCCTGTGTTCCTGTGGTCCAGGCCCTGCAGATCCAGTAAAACCATCCAGAATTCAGATGAGGAGATAATGAATGACCAGCATAGGCACAGTGTGTATTTACATACTTACACTCTTTATAGTATATTTACTGAAGTTGAAGTTGTAAAGTATATCTTTTAGAGTTACCTATCTATATGATACTGTTACATTTACATATATATATATATATATATATATATATATATTGTGTGTGTGTATAATAGCTACATTGCCAGATGCCAGGCTTCACATCGACATCAACACATATGAAGATCCATGTCAAGCTGTACAAGAAGTAGCTCAGGAAATTGAGCCTTCAAGGATAACAGTTGTGAACATCCTTCACTCAGGTCAGTTTTATTATACTTGTAAACTTGTATTTGGTGAACCTGTAAAATAATGTACGTGGTAGTATTTTTGCACTGTTTAATATATTATATATTTAATATTTTTATTATTTAATATTCCCATTCATACAGGCGAATTCGGAGAAGTGTGCTTTGGCTACATGAAGCTCACAGGGAAGCGTGATATTCCAGTGTCCTTGAAAACTCTGAAAGAGGAATGCAGTGAAAATCAGCAACGGGACTTTCTGAGCAAGGCCAGCATCATGGCACAGTTTGATCATCCCAATGTCATTCACTTGGAGGGCATTGTCACCAGAAGTAATACATTATGTCCTTGTGATTTTATATATATTAGGGTTAGGGTAAGAGTTAGGGTTAAGGCTATCGATTAGCACTACAGTAGCCTAACTCAACAAAGTAGCTCAACTCGACAGAACACCAACCGATTCATCGTCGGGTTCTTAGCCAGGGAACTGTTTGGCTGGGCGGTGTGCGTAAGCGTGCGTGTGCATATGCCAGTGTGTTAAAGGGGCTTAATGTCCCCTGCTTTTCAAAAGCCTGTGTGTTTTTCTTTTGTTTAATTGTTAATTGAATTTACTTTTGTTTGGTATATTTTTTCATGTTATGGATGGTCAATGTGCATTTTTACTGTGTCCATGAATGTGAATTGTCTTTTGTAGGTCATATTGCCATGTAAGAACATACAAACGAGAGGAGGCCATTCGGCCCATAAGCTTGTTTGGGGAAAACTTTGTCGCAGCGCTGGGCTCAGAGTTTGGGGGACCCACCCCTTAAAACACCAACTACGCCACCCTGGGAATTTCACCCAGGGAAATATTTAGCTTAGGAACTAAAACCCCAAAAAGGCACTCAGGTCCGTTATACAAGGCAGCAAGAGACGTGACTCCACTCACAGTCTTTTATTAAACAATCACAGAGAAACACCATCCACACAGCAAAATAAAACCTCTGGGCTGGTCCACACAGGGTAGACGGTCAAGCA
>JAODKE010000138.1:13415787-13426099 GCA_026779605.1 Mormyrus hasselquistii | reverse complement strand
TGATTTCAGGTAAGTTACTCCAGCTTTCATGATCACTGCTCTCCCTGGTGGATGGATAAATCATTGCAAGTACTTTATACACAGAAAGTTAAGGGGCGGATCATGCCAGCCCCCTTGTTCATTACATCATTGTGGGGGATCTCATTACAGTCAAGGGCCAGCCAAGGTCCTGTCAAGGTCCTGTCATGGAAACTGAGGAAATTTTAAGCGACTGGATCTGTAGGTGAGGGTTGGGACGAAGATGGACTAATAGATCAGTTCTTTTTTAGCCGCTCCAATTCGTCTGTCCAGCTCTCGATCTTGCCTACTCTCACTTGTGAACGAGACCCTGAGATATTTGAACTGCTCCACTTGAGGCAGTACCTCCTCACTGACCTGAAGAGGGTAATCCACTCATTTCCAACTGAAAACCATGGTCTCGGACTTGGAGGTGGTAATCCTCATTCCTTTCACTTTGCACTGTGAAGCACCCCAGAGCACGCTGGAGGTCCCCAGCAGATGAAGCCAACAGGACAACATTGTCCGCAAAAAGCAGCAAGGCAATCCTGAGGCCACCAAACTGGACACCCTTAACACCCTAGCTGAGCCTAGAAGTGCTGTCCATAAATATTATAAACAGGACCGATAACAAAGGGCAGCCCTGGTGGAGCCCAACCCACACTGGGAACATATCCAACTTATTACCGGCAATGCGGAACCCGAACCCCATTCTCACAAAGCACTCCCCACAGAGCACCTCAGGAAACCCGGTCGTAGGCCTTATCCAAGTCCCCAAAACACATGTAGAGCTGCTTCCCCCGCCTGATATTCTGGATGGTTTTGCCTTTTTGAAGCTGACCAAAAGTTACTTTCTATGGCTTCACCATACTCTTCCCATGTCCGGGTTTTTGCTTTCGCAACCGCCAAAGCCATGTCCTGGCCTGCCAGCACCTGTCAGCTGCCTCTAGAGACCTCAGGGAAAATAATTCCCAGTAGGCCTTCTTCAGCTTGACAGCCCCCCTCATCTCTGGTGTCCACCATCGGGTACTAAGGTTACCGCCAGGCACCGACCACCCTGCAGCCACAGCTCTGTACGGCTACTTCCACAATGGAGTTGTGGGACAGTGTCCATTCAGACTCAATGTCCCAAACCTCCCCTGGTATGCAGTAGGAATTCTGCCAGAGGAGCCTCTGCTAAACGTTCCCACTACACCCTCACGATGCGCTTAGGTCTACTAGATCTGACTAGCTTCCTCCCCCACCACCTGAGCCAACACACCACCAGGTGATGATCAGTTGACAGCTCTGCCCCTCTCTCCAACTGAGTGTCCAAGACAGAAGGCCGCAGATCAGATGATACGATTATGAAATCGATCATCGACCTGTAGCCCCGAGCATGTTCGTACCATGTCCACTTATGGACACCCTTATGCTCGAACATGGTGTTTATTATGGCAAACCATGCATTGCACAGAAGTCCAATAACAAAACATCACTTGGATTTAGATCAGGGAGGCTGTTCCTCCCAATCACCCCCCTCCAGGCCACACTGTCATTGCCCACATGAGCGTAGAAGTCCCTCAGCAAAACGATGGAATCCCCTCGTGTTGCGCTAATTAGTACACCACTTAGGAGTCCAAGAAGGCCAGGTACTTTGAACCGTCATTCGGCGCATAAACACAGATGACAGAGACCCCTTGCAGGTGATGGGCCCACCTGGGGACAGTCTCTTTTGGGCTGGGCCCGGCCACCAGGTGCTCGCCAACAGGCCTCTCCCCTAGGCCTGGCTCCAGAGTGGGGCCCTGGTGATCCTAGTCCAGGCAAGGGAAAGGAGACCTTGGTAGAAAACTTTGTCATGAGGGTTTTTTCAGATTGCTCTTTGTCTAGCCCCTCCCCTGAGACCTTTTTGCCTTGGGAGATCCTACTATTACTGCCACTGGCAACATAGCTCCCAGGGTCACTGAGGCAAGCAAACCCCTCTACCAAGATAAGGTCGCAATCCAAGGAGAGGACAAACATTCAACAATGCAAATACAATGGTCTCTTTTTAGACGTTGATTAATTTGAATTCATACTAAATGGAAAACATTCAGCCAAACACAAACTCTTACTAATTTAGGACGTCAGAAGAATGTAAAACACAAATACTTTAAATATGTGCAGAGAGTTAAATCTGCTTTTAAAACAGGTTACATATTGCCACTTTTGAGGCCGAAATGTTTGTTGTTACTGGTCGTTATTTCTGTCAGATGTTTTGCAGTATAGTAGAACCTTGGAACTGTGTTCTTGTGTTCTGAACTTGAACACCTCTTAACTGACATCAAACAGCCGACTTGTTCCTTGATCATAATATTGGAACTCGACTTTTCCTATCCAAACATATGGGTCGAGATGCATTCAACTCTTACGAATTCGGACCTCTAATGGGTTGGTCACGAAAAATCTATCTACAGCTTGACTGAAAATTCGGAACACGATAATAAACAGAACTGCTAAAATTTGTATAAATCGAGATGCATCTTTGTTTGGGCTGACACACACAATCGGACCTACTGGGTGTTACGATCGGCTGGCAGGCGAGCGGGCAAGGAGGCGAGTAGAGCCGGAACATACAGGGAAGCAGGGTTTATTGGGCGAAGACAGGAACGAATGATCACAACAGAACACTAACCGTAACATTAAACAATGACCAACGCAGGACTCAGGAAGACGGGGACTGATATACACAGCAAACTGGGGATAAACAGGACACAGGTGAAAACAATCGGGCAGGAACACAAGGTAATGAGGTGGGCGTGGCACACGGGAGGATTGGACAGAGCGGATCATGACACTGGGATGCTTATGCCTATAAAACACTCTCAGTTTCGCTGTACCTCTTGACCGAGTTGGACGTGCGAAAGCGATTTTCCTATGTTCAGTGTGATTTTTGTAGTGCTTTATCTACAGTACGTTTAGTGGTATAGTAATCATGGCCCCTATGAAAGTGAACATGATAGCAGCAAACCAAAGGAAAGCAGTGAAGGTATCTGTAGAACTTAAAAAGGAAATTATAGCAAGACCTGAAGGTGGTGCACATGGGTCTACTTTCACTTCGGAATGGAATGGAATTGATTAGAATAAAGTAATACAGAAAATCATAAAATACAATAGAATAATATAGAATAGAATATTCTGTATTCTGTTCTTAATCTAGAATAGATGTTTTAAGATGATGTGAGGGGGATATAGGGCTCTTGAAGGAACAAACAGACACACTTAAGCTTGCTTCAAAAAATGCTTTATTACAAGTAATACAAAATAACTATTCATTAAAATCAATCCCAAAGCATTGTATCAAAGGCAATACAAAATAATCTTGTATCACAAGTGATATCCAATAGTAGTATATATCATAAACAATAATCAAACTGCCATTACAAGTGATTATATGTATATATAAAAGTGTCAGTAAAACATGCATACACAGGAAGTGCAAATTGATGTTACTGTGATTATAATTAATCCCATTAACAATTGAATTCATACACAGACACTGCAAACCTATTCACACTCGGACGTGCCATCATCACCCACCTTCACTCTTAGCCTGGGGAGCCCTTTTCAGTCCAGGCAGGAGACCAACACGTGAATCCCGAGAAAGTGCCGGGCGATGCACGCTCTATCCCACGGCTGAGCTCCAGTCAGTATTTAGTTTTCCCCTTCCTTTATACTAATTTTGGGCACTGCGTGCGTACAGGGGACAAGCTGGCCAGGCTCACCCCTCCCCTCAGGCAATGCATTCTCAAATTTCCAGTTTTGTCCAAGTAATGCTTGCAGTTTCAATCAGAAGTGATAAGACAAGTTCCTATTATCAATGCATCCCCCCCTCCTCCTGAGGATGGGGTAAGCGTCCTACACACACTGATTGCTAGGTGCGGTTTCAATCAAAGAGAATTAAACAAGTATTCTTGGACAATGCTTTCCCTTCTTCCTGCCGCTAAGCACGGCTTCAATCAAAAATAGTAATGAGCAGTGCTTTCTCTTCTCTTTTGAAGACTCTTTAAAAGAGAAAACAAGAGTTAAAAAACAAGGTATCTCATACACCAAACTGGTGTGCAAAACATATTGAGCAACACCTTTCCCTGTGCTCAGAAAGCTCCTCAAAACCCAGCGTCCTTGAATGGGGTAAGCACCCCAGAACAAGGATTCTTTCGAACAAGATAAGGATACCTCTTTCATGAGAAACAAGTCATTTGTGAAAAACAAGTTATATAAGTGATCAGTAAGGAAAAAAAACATGCTTATGCAGTTTAACCTTAATATTATAGGTGAATCATGGACGACATATCTGAATCTCAGGATGCTACATGATCCATACATGATCAGAATCTATCAATACCTCAATCACCTCATATGTATGACCGTAATAGGAGGACAATGATTAATTCAAGGCAGCGTAGTCGTCCACAATTTTATCCTAATACAATAGATTAGAATACTATAGAGTAGAATAGAACAGGATAGACTAATATAGATATATAATTTTGAGTAGAATATATTTCTATTCTGTATTATTCAACAACTATTTCATTCTATTTTATATTCTACATAATAATGTAGAATAGAGTAGAATTGAATAGAACCGACCAAAATAGAACAGAATAACCAATTGTTCCAACGAGGGTTGTACTTCTGGGACTTTCTGGTATTGTTGTCAATAGATTATAACGGAATAGCTCCCAGCTCCCTGCGCGCCCCAACAGGTGGCTCCCCTTCGCAGACAGCTTGCTTGACGAAGAGCAAGTTGAGGGACCCTATGTGCCTGTAATCACAAGGTCACAGGTTTAAACCCAGCCTCAGCATGTCTGCGGGTCCTTGAGCAAGGCCCTTAATCCCCAGCTCCCTGGGCGCCCCAACAGGTGGCTGCCCTTCGCGGACAGCTTGCTCTACAAAGAGCAAGTTGAGGGAGGCGTAAAAAAGAATTTCCCCACGGGGATCAATAAAGTTGTAATTACTATTACATTACTAGCATAGAATTGAATACCCAGTTGAGGGTTGTACTTCTGGGGCTTACTAGCATTGACCTCAACTGACCTGAACAGAACAGAATAGAACATATTATGTGCTGAATAGTGTTGTGTATCTACATAAATAAAAAAAGAAGCAAATACGCCAACGTTTATTTTTGAATTCTCCATTACTTTATTTGCTGACCAAGGACACAAAACAAACAACAGTCTTACTCACTTACGAACTCACACCCCACTGCACCGCGCTCACCGTTAGTTCCCTTTTTTTGCGCGCCCTCACATCTTACATCATGCAGCGTAGAGCCAATAAGATGTGAAGGTCAGAGGTAACCCAAAACACCATATTTTCCTTATTGTATATATATATATATATATATATATACTACAGCATGTGGCACAGGAAGTATTCCAGAGAATACCACAAAGGATATTCTGCCTCTAAGCTTATCCGCGACTTCTATAAATTTATCCTGTAGAACAGCCCTCCTGCCCTTTCCTATGTCATTGGTGCCTACATGCACCATGACCATTGGATCCACCCCAGCTGGTGCCAAAAACCTGTCCACACGATTCAGAAGGTCCCCTACCTGGGCACCAGGCAGGCAAGACACCGTACGGGACCCTCTATTACGGGTGCACACATAACTATCTAAACCTCTAATAATTGAATCCACTACTTCCAAACCTCTCTCCTTTAACACATTGTTATGTTGGATGAAAGCCAGTTGCTCCTCGAGGTCACAAACCTGGACCATGAGTGAGTCCACTAACTAACATCGCTTGCAGATGAAGTCCGACTGGACGCAAGCATCCAGAAGGGCAAACATCTTGCAAACACAACACTGTGCTGGCCCCATAATTACCTAACTCACTATGACCCCGTCCTTTACTCCCAGCCCAATATATTAATATAGTGTATTTAAACTTTTAGTTGATCTAATTAACGTATAGTTAAAACAATAAAGTGCCAAGTACAATAAAACACTAAATTAACACTTGCGTTAAAGCGAAACTTTTTTATAAATATATCTGACAGCATCAGCGATAACAACCTTAAAATTAAACTTTTGAAATGACCAATTTTTATTTGTTTGAGTAATTTTGTTTGTTTAGAATGCAGTGTGTTTCATTTTGGGTTTTGTGTGCTGATTATACTTTTTGGTTTCTCATCCGTGTGACTGCGTGAATCCTTTGGGTTCCTCTGTACTGTCTTAGGCTCCAGTGCCAAATCTTAGACCGGCAAGAAATGGCTGCTGGTATCTGGGCTAAAATATAGCAAGAAAAGCTCTGACTTTTGGAGGGCCAGAAGGGTGTCAGATGGTATGTTGCACCAAGATTTTAGTAGTAGATCCTTTAAGTCCTGTAATTTCTGAGACGGGGCCTCCATGGATAGGACTTGTTTGCCCAGTGCATCCCACAGATACTTGGTCAGATTGAGATCAGGGGAATTTGAAGGCCAGGTCAACACCTTGAACTATCCATGTTCCTCAAACCATTCCTGAACAATCTCTGCCATGTGGTGGGATGCATTATCCTGCAGAAAGAAGAAATACTCTTGCTATGTGGGAGTGCGCTTGGTCTGCAACAATGTGTTAGCAACGTCCACATAAATGCCAGGAGTCAAGGTTTCTCAGTAGACCATTGCCCAGAGCATGCATGTATGTGTGTGTGTATGTGTGTGTGTGTGTGTGTGTGTGTGTGTGTTTGTATATATATATATATTCTGTACATAATCAGTGTGAATGTTACTGCCTCAATGAGTCTAAAAAACAAAAAGGAACCAGAAGGGATATATATGAAGCAGTAACATTCACACTGATAATAAACATTATTTTTGTATATTGATTATACTGAAAACTGGTTTCTTACCCCACAGGTAAACCATTAATGATCATTACTGAATACATGAAGAATGGATCTTTAGATTCCTTCCTCAGGGTCAGTATTAATATTCTTTGACATACATATACATGTGAACTATAAAAAAATGTCAACTTATTGTTTGTTAACATACTGCAACAAAAGAAAAAAGGGTGACCTCTCACCTTTATCATTGCGCATTATCCCTGTGTTGTGAATTGTCCACGGACATGTGTTGAGTGTGGATATATCACAAATATTATGAAATGCAGGACAGCAAGCAGCATGATATATTTGACTTACATCCTATTGAGTCATGTCCGATCGCTTTCAGTCTGAGATCCACAGTAAGTAATATACACAGAGATGCCTGAAAGCAGACCCAATAGGATGATAGGGAATGTATGTCTTAGTGTAACAGGTGCAGGAGAATGGGCAGCATTGCCAATCATATAATAACCCACTGTCCATATCTAACTTGTAATACAGTATGCATATAGTAATGAATATGTGATGGGCAGCAGATATGATACAGATACAGTACCTGTACCACACTATTTCACTACACCAAAAGAAACTTACCGCAGTGTACAATAAAATATTTTGCCACAGCTTCAGATGCTGTTTTCTTTCACAGCTCCCATTGCTGTTACGTCCAGCCTGCTCCATCTGTCTGATCCCCTCATTTCCCCACAGGTGTGACGCTAAACAAGTCATACCTGGGGCTCATTAGTCTTATCGCTCCTTCTTGCCCTTCTGTTAATTACTCACAGCCACCTTGTGTTTGATCCCTTGTTAGTCAGGTATATTAGTGTCTCCAAATCTTACGTTCCCTGTTCAGCCATTGTTGTCATCTATCAGAGTCTGTTATCCTGTGTGGTTGTGTCAATAAAGTCCCCTGCAGGGGGTTGTTCGCCAAGCCTACAGCATGCATTTGGGTCATGCCATACTCACAGACGTGACAATTGTTTGCTACCGCTCACATCTCTTTTTATTCTAAAGTGTTCTGATTTTATATTTACATCAATATTTGCTGTAGTGCATATTATAATACTGTATGTAATGTCTTGCCTGTCTCTCATAACTGTCAAGATACATCCGAATTGTCTTGCGTGGTCCTCATCCTAAATGCAGATACAAATTTACATATTCTTACGTTGAATCCCCAAATTAATCCCCAGCCCTATGTATACATAGTGAAGGGCATTTCAATCCTAATATTTGAATAACAGCTAACATTCTGTTTTATTATACTTGGCTTTATATTGTTTTAGTCAGTTGAGACATTACCTAGACGGCACTATTGCCACACATGCTAATGATGAGAACTAGACCTTTGCCCCAAATTCTGAAAACATTAATCTTTGTCACTGCTGTGCTTCGAATTGTCAATATTCCTTTTTTTTCTAATGTCCAATGCAGAGACATAATGGGCAGTTCACCATCATCCAGCTGATTGACTTTCTGCATGGGATCGCAGATGGTATGACATACCTGACTGACCTTGGATATATCCACCGGGATCTGGCTGCCCGTAACATCCAAGTCAGCAGTAACCTGATCTGTAAAGTTGCTGACTTTGGCCTGTCACAAGTGCTGGGGGCTGGCCCAGATGCAGCCTACACCACAGCTGTGAGTTCTCAGAGCTTTACACCTAAACCTGGAAACATATTTCCAATGAATTTCATAGATTATGACCAAGAATACACAAAATGCATTTGTTGTATAAAGCGATACGTAAGGCAATGTCTTGTCATAACAGCACAATTGTGTACGTACTTTATGTGCATTTGCACAATTTTGACAAGAAATTAACATGAATTACCAGAGAAAATGCACAATAATTTCCTTTTGATTACAGCGCAAATTCACATAAAATTATAAATACTGGATGATTGAGTGGAAACATGAAAGCCAATAAAGGTACTTTTACGCAGTACAGTGAATTCATTGTCATGTTCATGAAAAGTCTGAAATTATGAGCTTTGTAACATGGCACATTATCCTGCTCGAAGTAACCATTAGAGGCTGAGTACACTGTGGTCATATAGGGATGGACATGGTTAGTAACAATACTCAGGTAGGCTGTGGTATTTCAATGATGCTCAATTGGTACTAAGAGGCCCAAATTGCACATGAAATTGTGCACATTATAGGGATTTCTAGGAACTTTCTAGGAGCGTTAAACTAATTTAACTGCATGATTTAACGCATTGCGGTTCTGTATATGCTACTCTATCTATATTGTATTAGAGTATATTTTATATTTCTTACTGTTATATATCAGAAAATGTTAGATATTTTAAAATGGTAACACTTTAGAATATGGTTCCTTAGTAACTTAGTAGTAACTCTATTACTACTCTAGTACAAGTCATGAACAAATATATTAGCTACTATATTAGCCCCAACTGCTTTGGCCACTGCTGGTCTATAATGGAAGCACTTAAACTCATTATATTTAGCCAACATGTTGAAGAAGAAAGAAGAAGAAAACTTTAGCACTATTTCGGTATAAGTTTGAGGATAGCATTCAATCAGCAAACATTAAGGAGGAATTACCTTAGGTCTGGACTCGACAATGGTTGAAGTCGAAATGAAACACCCAAAATGCACTGTAGCACATACGCATGGAGACATATCCCAGCATGCTCTCGCCCTGTAGCGCATGGGCACAGAGACATAAAACAGTCCATTAAAGAGCCGAGCCGCGGCATTAAAAAGTTGTCAAATTCATAATAAAATGGCTACCAGCTGTCAAATTGTTGCCAACCTCATACAACCAGAACCCGCAAGGTGTCAAGCCGATCCAGCGACACCTCCTCCCTTAGCATAGCTAAACCCAACATGGACGCCACACAAACCGTACAGGCAGTGCAAGCATGGCACTCTGTGTAGCATATTCTCACATAACAATTATATCTGTATAAAACTAAAGAAAAAGTTTTGAAGAAACTGCTGACATTTTTTCTAACAGCAAGCAGCAGTAAAAGGCCCTTCCAGCAGCAACGGCCAATGAAACTAGCGAAGACTGTACTTAACCATGTTGGAAATTAATTCCCATCACTCCTGTGAGTCAGCACTCAAGACGACATACAGTACGCATTCACATAGCGTACAATGGCAAGGAGACAGACAACATTGTCCAACATCTCCTGATCAGCCATGGAAGCAGCGATGGTGGAAAATGCAGTTTAATAAGGGTATAGTCACCGTGTAAGTAAGAAATTTAATAATCTGTAATATATAATAAGGAATAAATTAGCTCTACGATCACATGTAATGTGAAGTTGTCTGAAAATGTAGTTTGAAACTTAATTGTTGTGTGGGTTTCTGGTCATAAGTACGGTAACTGTCTAGTGAGCAATAGGGACAAAGTAAAGTACTGCAAAGTATTGATTAGCACAGGGTTGACTAATTTTGTTCAGAAAGGGCCATTAGGCATGCAGCTTTTCGCTGCA
>JAODKE010000138.1:13327013-13392584 GCA_026779605.1 Mormyrus hasselquistii | reverse complement strand
GGTCAGGGAGGAGGTCCTTCCCCAAGTGGAGGAGTTTAAGTATCTTGGGGTCTTGTTCACAAGTGAGGGAAGGATGGGGCGGGAGATCGACAGGCGGATCGGTGCGGCGTCAGCAGTGATGTGGGCGCTGCAACGGTCTGTCGTGGTGAAGGAGCTGAGCCAAAAGGCAAAGCTCTCAATTTACCGGTCGATCTACGTTCCTACCCTCACCTATGGTCACGAGCTATGGGTAGTGACCGAAAGAACAAGGTCGCGAGTGCAAGTGGCCAAAATGAGTTCCCTTCGCTGGGTGACTGGGCTCTCCCTTAGAGATAAGGTGAGGAGTTAGGTACAGGGTTAGGTACTTAGCTAGCGAGCATGCCGGTACATACTAATCCAGCGCTATGATATTATACAGTACATACAAAAACCCGTCAGAAGTGCAAAGCATGTCCTGTTCTCTGCCTTCAACCAGACAGGAACTGTTTTGAAGCTTGGCATCCTGATCAGAAGTGACAATTTGTTGTTCTAATATTCATTTATTGTTTTGTATTATTCCCGTAATATAATGTGACTGCACATTTTATTCATCAATGTTTAATCCATTGCATGTTATAAACAGTATAAAGGCTAGTATTGTCTCTTTTCTTGCAGTTTTTTTCAATTGCTAAGACAGGGTAGTGTCTAGGGTAGTATCTCTTCATATGCATGAACCATCCTTGGCATTACTCTGGAGAAATATCTTGGCATCCAGCATTCATTGTTTGATCTTGTGTCAATTGACATGATTTGTTTATATTATGTGGTTTTTACAATCTATTATAGGTCTTGATAGTAATTTAGCAAATTGACGTATTTCAGTTTTGACTGTCTTAGTAGTTTTAGGGTCAGTATGTAGGTATGTGCAAAATGGCCTCTGAAAATTTAATGTTGTGAGTGAGACAAATGTTTAGTGGTGCTGACAAATTGCAAAAAATCACATTATAAGCATTGTACTGATGACATACGTGGTGCTGCCTATTGGTTTCGCCACAGTATATGGGCCTGAAAAACGAGCAGAGAGCGAGGATCCCGGTACCAGTAATAAAGCCAATACTTTCTCGCCTGGCTGAAATGTGCGCAACACAGACCGAACATCAAACCTTTGTTTCATTCTGGTTTGGGCAGAACTTAAGTTTTTTCTAGCACACTCACATGCATTAAACAGCCGCTCCTTAAACTCACTCACGTAACAAAGTATGTTTCTTTTGCCTTTAGACGGAGTGTTCTCCAACAACATGGTCTCCTGTAATGCCTTCAACATTCAAATGCCCGAAGACGAGCTCAGCGGGACTAAACCCGAGAGATTCCTGCACCACCTCTCTGATGGCGAATAAAACCAAGGGAATCCCCTCATCCCAATCCTTACTGGTATCGAAGCAGTACGACCTGAGCATAGATTTAAGTGATTGATGAAAACGCACCCTGCAACTCAGGGTGGTATGGACTGGAGGTAACGTGGGTAATGTTTAACTGGTTTAGTACCTGCTGGAACAGCGTGGAGGTGAAACTGCTACCCTGATCAGACTGAATATGCTTTGGTAACCCAAACGTAGAAAAAAATTGCAAAAGAGCCTTTACAACAGCAGTAGAGGTAATTTTCCTAAGAGGAACCGCCTCTGGATAGCGAGTGGCAATGCACATAACCGTTAAGAGTAACTGATTTCTGTACCTAGTTTTAGGCAAAGGACTAACACA
Source organism: Mormyrus hasselquistii (assembly GCA_026779605.1). Classification (NCBI taxonomy): domain Eukaryota; kingdom Metazoa; phylum Chordata; class Actinopteri; order Osteoglossiformes; family Mormyridae; genus Mormyrus; species Mormyrus hasselquistii. Next base: position 13,390,868 of record JAODKE010000138.1, on the reverse strand, counting down.
ATCAATAAGTATGTGCTCAAAGGTTCCCCTATTGCAGGTACGGGCTGCAATGGAGCGGACAGAATAGCTTGGTTAGGCTTGCCTACAAGCTGACACGTAGGACAAGACCTGTAATAAGCAGCGACATCGGTCTTCAGACCTGGAAAAAAAAAATGCCGCAGAACGTGGTTATAGGTTTTTGTCACCCCAAGGTGAGCCGAAAAAAGGCTATCGTGAGCCAAACTAAGAACATGCAGACGGAAAGGCTGCGGTACTACGACCTGAGTTTCCCACTTGGCATCTCCATCTGATGCAGGACCCCATTTCTGAAACAGGACACCATCTCCCATAAGATACTGACTATTCCTACTTGTCAGTGTATCCTGCGCAGCAGCAGCAGCTATACACTTGCTCAATGAGGCATCTGCCTGTTGAGCTAACACGAGCTGTTTTTTTTTGATAGGATCTTCAAACACCTTTTCGATTTCCACCGGTCTCAAGGCTGAGATTCTAGGTACGTTAACTACTGCACCAGCGCCATCCCCAGATAGAAACATGTCAGCCAATCCCACCACGTCTTTGAACTTACGTGTTTGTGCTCGTGTCACTGCACACGTGAGGAATATGTGTTCCACTGATGGATCTGTTTTCTCTGGTTCCTCAGGAACTCGACTTACCTCCAGGAACAGAGTTACTTTACCACCGGCTAAATCATTGCCCAAGATCATGGAAACTCCTTTAACTGGTAAGCGATCGCACACACCCACACAAACTGTTCCAGTTACCAACGATGTGTATAACTGGATCGCACACAGAGGGATTTTAACCACTCCCAATTCTATACCTTGTACCAGTACATATGATGAACTCGGTGCCTTCGCAAGAAGCTGTAGAACGTCAACAAGCAGCAGTGACTGCGCGGCTCCTGTGTCTCACAGGACCTTGATTTCCTTCTTTTCTGAACCCAGAACAGATACTATGCCTGGTAAAATAAATGGCTGAAATGCAGGGTCCACGTCATCATCCCCTGACGCCTTACCCGGAGGAGAGGATAAGGTGGTTACCAGAGTCACACCTGAAGTGGACTTCACCTGACCCGAACCCGTACGATCAGCCTTAGCCTTTAAGGCGGCACAGTTGGCTATCACATGACCAACTGTATGACAGTAGAAACATTCTCCGTCTTCTAATGGAAGTGTTCCTTGTCTACGGGACCTGACAGCGGTCCCCACCCTACCCGCAGGCAGCTGCTGCTGACCTCGCGCACCGCCGGAGAAGTAAAGGTGGCCTTATGCTTGAGAGCAAACTCCTCTGCCATCACAGCGGCCGTCTTCACACTCCCTACCTACTGTTCATTCAGGTAAGTCACCACCCGCTCCGGTAAACACTTTTTAAATTATTCTAATAGGATCAACTCCCGAAGTAACTGAAAATCAGTAACGTTACATGCAGTAAGCCACTTATCCAACAAGATGCCTTTCTCCCTGGCAAGTTCCACATACGTCTGACCTGGCATTTTTCTATAGTCCCTGAAACGCTGCCGGTAAGCTTCAGGGACCAACTCGTACGCTTGTAGTACGACTGCCTTCAACACCTTATATTCTAGCCCGTCTTCCACGGACAGCGCAGCACATACCTCTTGGGCCTTACCTGTAAGACTGCATTGCAACATTAGAGACCACATTTCTTTTGGCCATCCTAAAGCTAATGCGATCCTCTCAAATGCAATAATATAAGCATCCACCTCAGATTCGCAAAACTGAAAGATTAAACGGATCGCCCTCGATATCTCGAAATCCGGTCTGGCGGTCGAAGGATGAATAGTGCGATCGGTACCTGAGCTTCCCAAAGGGGCGGTCCCCCCGTACGGAGGCATCCCAGACCTGTCCGCTTCCAGCTCCAGCTGGCGAAGCCGAACCTCCTTGTCGGCTTCCACTTCAAGCCGACGCATTTCTAGGCGCAAGTCGCAGTCACGCAACTGTGCTCTGTCCCTAGCTTCCGCCTTGATGCGAGCCAAGCGGACCCTCAAGCGGGCACTTTCCAAGGATGTGGAGGGAGGTGAAAACGGCTGGAACGGGAAAAGACCCGTCGGGGCAGGTGGGTCCACCGAACCGATCTAAGGCAGAAACGGAGGGATTCTCCAGAAAGCCCTTCACCGTAAACAGCGCCATTATACCTCTACTCTCCACAAGTTATTACCCGTCACCAGTCATTGTGCCCCTCACCCGCGTACATAGGTGCCCCTAAGGGATATTATCCCGGATGAGCCCCCACTTGTTACGGCCAGGGATATGTAAGAGGTGCACTCACGTACCCAGAGACAGGGACACCCGACACACCACATTAACAAGGCTTTTAGTAAACACCTCCTCTGTATTTCTTTTCAGGCGAGTATGTACAGGGGCAAAGCGTCTACAACAGGTTGGGCCCAGACGACACCAAAGGAAAGAACATAGCAAAACAAAACATCCCTAATCCTAACCCTGTGTTTTATCCCTTCTCTATCTAAGAAAAGAAACAAATAAAAACCTACTTAACTACACTAACTAACTATAAATTAGAACATACAAGGGTGGTGTTCGCCTGATATAGTATATTTAACAGATTCTAACCTATGTGATGCACAGTGTAAATGTATAAGACGGAAATCAAATGGATTATTAGTGTTGACAACAGAAGAAACCGTACCACAAGAAAATAAATATGAAGAAAACCCTGACCCAACCTGCACAAGTCCAACAAGGTGAGCTATGCACTCGAAGCCACGAGCTACACAAGATTTATATAAATCACAAGTAACATTCAAATCCACACTCTCTGCAGCCGCTGGCGGCGCCTCTTTGAGGTATCTGGTAGGCAGAAGTTCAGGTCCAATCCGCCACTGGGAGGCAACGACAACGATCGGGGCGGACCTGAGGATCGACAAGGGAAAGAGAGCAAAACCGAAAAAAACGGAACTGCGCGACCGCAGCAGAGAACGTAACACCTCAGTCTCTTGACCTGAGATGTCTTTCGGACACATTCACTACATTAGATGTCTCGGTTCCTGCCCATCACGGCGCACATTAAAATTTTATGTTTTAAATTGCTTTTTATGAATCATTGGCTTTCATGGTTTGTTTTGTCTCTTTGAGGGTTTTGGGGTTTGTATAGGATTGATTTTTTTATGATATTGGTATCTATTTGTTATACATCATGTGTGCATATATAGTTTGTATTTTTTCTTTGGAGATTCGGTGCGTAATTGTGTGTCTGTGTGTCAACGTGTGCATTCTTGGGAGTTGGCAATTATGATGTCACGCTATCACCTGTTTCTTCTTCTCTTGATAAAACCAGTGTGGTTTGGGGTTTTTTACACATTGATAACGGCTTGGCGCCGAAACGCGTTTGTGCAGCATGGTGTAATAAACTTTTTTTCTTTACTAGTATGAGAAGGATCTTGTGAGTGTGGTTCCTTTTTTGTATTGTGTTTTGTAAGAGCAGCTAATCTTTGCATGGCCTAAGTATTGTCTGGCTATCTGTGATCACAGTGATCTTGCAGTAAACCTTCTATCTCAACAAACAGGGTGCAAGGCTTATAACAATTTTTTCGCAAACAACCACAAAGAAAAGACACTGCATAAACATAGTAATTTATTCAAACATTCTGAGTTGTGTAGGGGAGTAGTAAAGTAAGGAACAATTTTGGGATCTTTTTCTGATCATGTGTGTGACAATAAAATAAGTACTTTTTCCATGAAGTCCTAATAGGGTTCCATTTTAGAAACTGCTTAAGAAAATCTTTCATGAAATGTGCACAGGGTTCTTAGTGGTTTTGTGGTATCATAAAAATTAAACGAATTATTAGAAGTTAGTAGAAGTCCAAAAAATAACTGTAAAACACTGAATCCTGAAAAATACAATGGTAAGGTATCTTCTTTTGTATCGTTGCATTCAAGTTTGATATGAATTAAATTATGATGAAATGGAAGGTAATAATTCTGAGTTCAATGAATTATAAAAACGTCTTTGTATGTACAGATCTTATTCTGGATTTTCTTTACATGCCATCTACATATATACATGAAACATATAAAAAGACATGACTGAACAATTTTCTGATTATCCTTTACATTTTTACAGAAAAATTAGAAAAATCACAGAACACAGAAACTGGTTTGAAACAGTTGCCATGCAAAATAAACAGTTATGGCTTTATGAAGCTACATTAGTACGTGTTAGTATCATTCTTACATGCTTGTGTTTTAATATATAGTACAATTAAAAAGTGCTGCCTTAATCATTATTTATTTTTATTTGACCAATTTTTTTCAAATTCTGAGGAGACAGGGTGAGAATTCGATGACCATATTGACCAAATCCTCTGTGTAAAGGTCTTAATATTTGAATAAAAGCCACAGCAATGGATCAATACTGAGACCTGTTATATGATGTTATAATAATAAATATATTTTGCTACATGTTTCAATGAAGAAGGATCTTTTGGACACAATGTTCATCTTAGGAGTTTCATATTGGTAATACAATCCAGTTGTATTGATGTAACATAGTATCATTTGCAGGCTGGCTGGCTCATGAGCTTGGATCGGACTGTCAGACTTTGATAGTTGACTTCTGTTTTGATGTTGCTGTCATTTGTTGTCTCAATGCATGAATTCCTACACTCGAGAATCCATAGCATATTTTTTTCCAGCTGCTGTTCTTCCAAACTGATATATAGATCTCTTGTACTGTGAAGACCTGACATCTGATAGCATAAAAAAACACAATATTAATTAGCAACACTACAGCATTATATATATATATACAGGAATTTGTGTCATATTGTTAGGATGGTATAAAAGTCTCTTCCCTTTCCTTCCTTTTGTCTTTAAATTCCCCTTTTCTTTATTTTATACCCTTGCCTCCAGTCATTACTTTACTATTTTATGAATATATAACATTCTTATGTTTAATAAACTGCGGTTTCTTAGAATTTTATTCCATATTGTTTTTCAGTATGCATATGTTGTTTAAGAGCACCATAACCAGTGGTCAACAGCATGGCAAATTCTAACAGACATTTTGGTCAAAAATGCATTTCACCATGGGCATGGTAATTAAAAATATATCCTAAATATATATTATTTTCTCAATCAAAATATTTAGCCATGGATGTAAAGGAGTCTTGAAACAGAAACGCTTGTCCACATATGGACAGGTTTCACGATCTCTGTGCCTAACTATTAAATTATATGAATAACAGTCAATGGTAATATAGCATTTAAAACTTATATAATATGTTATAAAGGACACATTTTCGACATTTTAGCATATTAGCCAAGATATTACAAAACATTTTAACTGATAAGAATGATAAGTGTTATAGTTTATTAAACTATATCAAGGGATTACAGTTTATATTTTGGAGTTATGCCTTCTGGTGATGAGGACATGTCTGGTAAATAGTTGTCAATATTTCTTCACCTTTACTGGATACAACCAGCAGTAGGCAGTATTTCAATTAAATATACTTAAAATACGTATTGCAGTACTTTGGAGTATTTCGTAATTGTCTTTTTCTGGACAGAAAAATAATAAAATACTTTGAGAAATTACATTTTATGTATTTAAAATATTTAAATTACTTAAATATGTCATTTTGTTTATTTTCTGTCATTTCAAGAACCTTCACTAGGCTTACAGACTTTTAAATATAGCTTATCATCAAATTTGGCTTGTAAATCACTGATAATGGTCACTGATCAGTAGTCCAAGGAAAGAAGTTTCTTTGGTGCAAATTGCCATGGTAAAATATACTATCAGATATTGTCCACTGAATGTCAGTATAGGACAGAAAAATAGAGTAATTAGCAAACAGCAGCAGTGCTGTGCTCTAGAACTTGTGAATAAATTAAAGTGGCTTTCTAGCTATCAGCTAAACATAGCTACAGAGCCTTTGTAAAAGAGAGAGCCAACTGGTGAACTTGGCGTTGCATATTAAATTCACGGTTCTGTTTTTTGTTTTGAGCATATATATCAAAGAAAAAACTACTTTGTTTCATGTTTGGCACCCTACTGTAAGACAAAGCAGGCAATTCATGCTTCATGATAACTAATTTAAGAAAGCATTGGTCTCCTTGCATGCACATGCACACACTTGTCAGACACCGGCACTAATTATGTGTGCCAGAACTGTGATATCCCCCAAACCCCAACCTGCTGTTGCAGGTGCAGCCTGTTGAGCTCTCTTCACGTTACTAATGTTAGAAAATTAATTTTTCATTTTACAATTAACACTATAACACATGTAAATCACAAAATTGTTTTTCTATGTCTAAATGCAAACTATAAATTTTGTAAATATTACACTTTACTAGGGCTGTGATGGTAAAAGTATTCATTTATACCGTGTAATTGTGCCATTACTATTTTCTATGAATTTCTGTTTTTTCAAATGACAAATTACTTGTGTATTATTTAAATTCTTTTTCTCACACCAGTATTTTGTTTTTGATTTAGTTACATTTGATGAAGAAGTAGTTTGTACAAGATGACTTTTTGATGTATTTATGCGCATTTCTGGATACAACTGACCACATAGGCCTTTATCAGAATACATACCTATCATATGTATATCAAATGGCTTGCCAAAGCATTTTTGTGGTGGCCATAAAGCTTCTTTGATGATTTTCTCATACCATCTATCTATTTCAGACTCCAGCACATTAACCAAAAGTCCTTTAAAACTTTAAAGCTGACCAAACTGCTGCTGTCTAAAAAGAAAAACCATAATATATTTCATAAAGTTTATGCACCAGACATTCCTAATAATTGTTGTGGTAGTTTCTACTGCATGAAGTGGTGACCAGTTGAAATTCAGCCCCCTTTTTTGCGCTGTTTCAGCAGATTGTTGGCTCGAGGTACAGTCCAGTACCCTATTTAGTTACTTTTATTATTACTGTTTAATAAATACTATTATATGCTATATTGTAATTTTTTCAGCTTACCTACAAATTCAATTTAAAGACACATTCGTAACTTGGGGATTGTCTGTATAATAGAGACATTCATTCTGTTTCATTCTGATGGAGATTTTTACAATTTTACCTAGGTTCAGTCAACTGGTAAAAACATGTTGGACAAATGTTACACCCATCTATGACGGTGGCAGAAAGCCCTTCCCTGTTCAGTTTTTGGAAAATTGGGCCACATATCCATATTGCCATTTCCACTGTACAAATAGCAAATTGAACATGAATCACTAAGGGTGTGAAAAGCTGATCTGAGGAAGTAGAGGCACAAGACTACAACAACAGAAAACTTTAACAAACTCTGATATCATCACCAGCTACAACTGGATATATAGTGATGTCATACTTCCCTCAGTAAACATGCAGAAATTATTTGTAACTAGTCTAAGAGGGTGGGTTGTGTTTTAGAATTCAGATCATTTCCAGTTGGACCTTACGTGAGGCTCTTAACTCCCAATCACTCCAGGGGCGCAAAACACAAATATCGACACGCAACATTGCTTTTGTCAGTATATATGTCTGTATGTTTCAAAGATGGGAAGATGAGATAGACAAAAAGAACATTTCCACATTGGGGGTGAATGAAATATCACTATTCTATTCTGTTCTGTTCACAATTAAAATTGCATGTGATATGGATGCCTGTGGAGCTTACTGTTTCTTTGCTCACTCTTCTGGCAGCAGTCGGTGTAAGTGACAATACCTTGTTAATCCTTTATATGCTTTTCTAGGAAATTATTTTTATTGTATTAGGTGGTACTTTTGAAATGTTAATATTGAGTAATACTGTACATTTCAAAGAGAAAGAAGTCTGGAAAAAACCTATAATCAATAATTTTTTACAAAAGTAACTAAAATTTGAACTACTTACCTCTAAAAATGTACAGACAACATGTTAGTACAATGGAGGTCAGGAAGCATCCAGTGGAGCCAGCCATTCCGAGCCAACAGGACCAGCCAAACTCATAATGCATTCCTAAGTAAACATTCTTCAATACAAGTGTGGCTCTCTCTACATATACATCCACAGCATACCACACAGAGCCAATCATTCCTGGAATACCTGGCAAATATAACGCAGAAAATCAATCTAATGGCAGCATACAACCATTTTGTCAAAACATTGCTTTACCCAATAGTGTTTGAGTCAAGTCCTTAATAAATGACATGAATAAAATTCTCTTTCCTGGATTTTCTTATAGCTTCTGCTTATCTTCCAACGCCTACTTCTACAATTAAAACTATTAAACTGATACAGACCAAACTAGTTGAGTATTATTATTACTATTATTAATATAATTATATTATTATTTATTTATTATAATATATAATAATAATAACATTGTTATTATTATTTGATATTATTATTATAATTGTTGTTGTTGTAGTTGTTGCTGATATTTATTTGCTTTTCTTATACTGAAATTTCTTTCTTGGCTCCGTTTATAAGTATAGCAGACATCCTACCTCCTAAACCAAATATGAAACCTGCAAAGTAGCATATCCTGAGCTTGATATGCGGTTCCTCCTTGAGCAGCTTTATGACGTCCAGGCCCAACACGAGGATTATGAGTGCAAAGCTGGCAAGGATGTCAGCTGTGATCATCAGAGCACGAGTCAGCACTATCTTCACTGCAAGAGACCACAAGATGTGCACTGCAGTACATCCTATACTGATAAGCCTCGTAATCTCTGTGATTTAATGGCAGCATTTTTATTATGTTGGGGAACAAAATTATTTATCCACATCATTTTTTAAATTGTTAATCAATAGTTCATTTAATTATGGTAAATGGAGTGAATTATAAAATTTTGCCTTTAAAAACAAAAAGACACAACCATCATCTGCATGTAACACACGGTTTTCTAGTGTAATATCAAAAACAATTGTTTTGTTTGTTTGTTTGCTTGTGTGTGATTGTGCAATGATGGCATATTAGGTTATAGATTTTCCAATGATACTAAAGGTCAGCCTTTGTTTCAGGCAGATTTAGAGTTGTGAGTGTGTGGGCTGTCTTTAAAAAGTCCTTGCCTCCATTTAAGGAAGACTGCCAGGGAAACCGCGAAACTGCGCTTTGTAACTATAAGAAGACAGCACAGGAACACTAGAGTGGTTTTTGTATTCAGTATAATTTTTATTTGGGGAAAACTAAATGATTTATGAACACTGTTGCTTGCTACCGTAATTAAATTCAGAAGTGGAAATTTTGTGTTAATAATAACAATAGAAATAATGTGTTTTAAATTCAAAATTATTTCTTTGGAATTTTTAAGTTCTTTTGCATTCTTAATAGGGCAGTTCAGCCCAAAATCAATAAATATGTTTCAGATGAGGTGGTGAGAGTTGCCTCATTTTAGAGATAGGCAATAGCATTCTTTCTGTGTTGATTAAAGTGCCAAAAAATACATCTGAAAAATTCAGTGTTACAGGTTGGTGTCTGGAATTTGGTAGTTCCTACATTAAATTTCTCATTACAAGGTCTGTGGATTATTGTGAGTAACCAAGTCACAATTTCTGGTAAGGGACATTGCTCTTAATTTTTCACTATATTAAGACATTTCTACAACTGTAATCTCTAAAACTAGGCAACTCACACCAAAATCATCAAGATGGATTAATAGCCCCACAGCATATCTGAAACATGTGTTGCTGTTTTCTTTTTTTTTTTTTATTTTTTTTTTGAGGGGGGGGGGGGGGGGGTTCCGTATTACATGAAAGCTATAAACCATGAAAATCAATTAGGTTATGTTGTTCTGACTAAAAAAAGTACAATGGGTCAAACAGCCAAAATGCCTTTCGTTCACATCTTTATTTGATAGTTAGATGGATAGTTGGCTAAGGCCATCCACTCAACCATCCATCCATCTCCCAACTGCATATCTTGGTCCGAGTCTTAAGTAAAAACAGACTATCAATTCTACATTGAATTTGAGCTTATTGAGTTTATGTTAGTGCCCATTATGCTCCCTTCAAAAGTAACAGTTCAAATTGCAGAGTACTCTCCAACACAACATAATATCTGGTCAGCTTTCTGTGTTTTGTCTCTATTGAGTATTCTTTATCAATTCACTTTCATCTGATCAAATCTGGGGTGCTTTGATCAATCCCTTATCTTTATCTTTGAAATAAATTATGTTTAATTGGGTTTTTAAAGAGTAAAGTAAGTCAATTGATTGTAGTTCACTTAATCATCGACTTAATTATTAAACATATTACATGTGCCATTATACCACATGGATTATTATCATAAGGTGAGAGTTAAGGACTTACACGGATGTTCTGCAAGTATAGTCTCATACTGGTCACATGTACGGATTCCATCCTGGGTATTGGTCACACACTCCCACCACAGGCCTCTGCACTTCTGACTGACCTGAAATACATAAATTGCTTGTTATGTATTGTATTTGTTGAGTTTGTCATGACTGTTTAAACATTTTTCATCTTACAGGCATACTAAAAAGAATATTTAGAATCAAATTAAACAGCATTAATACATTGAAACAATCGTTAATGCTGTGGTAGTTACCTCTAGATCATCATCTGCATTGACCATCCAACAGTCAGTCCAAGTAGCCACAACAAGGAAGACGGTGGACACAAGTGCCAGACAGAATGCCATGAACTGAAGAACCACGATCATTCTAAACTCTGGAGGACTCCAAGAATAAAGCACCTTTTTATGAAATGTTTAAATAGAAATGTCTAATTTGCTATAAATAGCAAAAGACATGGTATGATGGAGTATGATATTAACATAAATGTAAACTAAGTCACATGTATGTGAACATTCATTCATAAATACAACACATTAATTTGCATGATCTTATATTATCACATCTAGGTATGCATGTTTCTTCTGTTTAAATTGGATGGGATAAAAGATTTCAAAGGATTACAGCAAGATACTTAAAATTAAAGCTCCTGTTGTAAAATATTGATCAATGGATGGATCAATTGTTTGTAAGAACTTCTTCTATACAGGGCCAGCATGAGGCAGGGGACACCCTGGATGACATGCCAGTCCATCACAGGACACAATCTATGGACTACAATATGGATAATTTAGAAATGCTAGTTTATATAACGACGTATTTTAAGAGCTGGGGGAAACCCACAAAGATATAAGAACATTTTAACTCCACACACAGAGTTAGATGCTGCCGAAGCTCTGGAGGTGCCATGCAGCAGTGCTATATACTGGGCCATAGTGCCATTAATTAAACAAAAATTAAAACGTGTTACATTTATTGAAATATTTCAAATAAATTAATTTTAAAAAGATAAATATCACTCATGCTCAATCACTCACTATTCTACAATTCAAATATCTCTGTAAACATTATTAATAACTTGTATAGACCAAAGGATTATCTATACAAGAATTGGTATGTTATTACTACTGGATCAACTGAAAATGAAATTGTAGCATGTACCAATGACAGTTTCAACTAATGATCTTAAAATTAACAATTTTAAATAATGTGAAAAATGTATTTTAGTCTTTATAGCGAAAAAATAAATATCAAAGATAATGATGATTAATGAGCTTTTAATTTCTGCTCTAATATTTTTTGACAATTTTATATTCATCTGGTATAATTAATGAGTAATAAGAAAGACAGTAGTACAATTCATTAAATTTATGTTTCCTCATAATGTCTAGGGTACATCAATTAAAGTCAATTAAGTCTATTGGTCATCCTTTTGATTTTAGGAAGTTATGTAAATAGCAATATTTACATGAATTCATAGAATCAATGTCCTATTTTGACAAAAGTTCATATCAAACCCATTTTATGGGTTTATATAAGGAAAAGTAAGTTTTAGGTATTAAATACAATCATATTTACCTCCACTTCGAGCAGGCAGGACTCATGTTTAGATTCTACATGAAGGTTTTCTGGTAGATAAACCAGCTGTCTTGATGTACACATGAAGAGGGAGAAAGAAAACTGAGTGAAAAAACAAGATAGACAGACTGGACCAAACCAGATGGAAGCATTGGAATGGGAAGTTTGTTATGAATAATTCAAGGGACCAATTACATCTCCAAATAATTAACTTTTGCGTTTTCTGTTGACTATTTTGGGCCCTCTAATGCAAGTTGTGTATGCTTTGAATGCCTAATCAGAGGCTGCTATCAAGAACATTAATCACAATAACAGATGCTACTGCATGACAATAGATGTAAGCCAGCGTTACCCTATGTGCTGTTTTAACGCTTCTTAAGCTTATCATCATCATTTATTTTACAGAGTTGGAAGAAATTCTGTGAAAGGATTTAATGACTTATTGGTTACTGAAAATCTAGAGTTATTGGATAACACTTGCCTAGATATGTATAATCGAAATGGATTAAAATGTATTTTCCTTTAACCCATCATCGGAAATATACCAGGTACATTTTAAATGTGTCATTATGTTGAAAACTATACAATCAATGTTTTATATGTTTTGATAAAACTATATTATATAAGTATAGCCTTTGTCATTTGTTAATTATTCCTAGACCACCGTTTTACCTTACAGCTTGGTGGCTCAGAGTCTCTAATATTTATGGTATGGGGGATAAAGTTAAATTAGTTTTTTTTGTCTTATATGCAACCAATTCAATCTCAACAAACCAACAATCAGTTTGAGTCATCTATCAGGTCATGACATTTCACATCCAGATATATCAAACTACTAAACTCTATAATGTTTTTTTCCACACAAAAATATCACACACTTAGTAAGAATTACAAATGCTAATTCAAAGCATGTCTTTCAACTGTGGGTGAAAACCTATGTGACATGAAGAGAGAATGAAATTCCACACACATATAGGGTGGGAGATAGAGGTTTGATACATTTGGATTTGAAATGTCTTGACTGATAAATGATTCAAACTGTTTATTAGGTTTGATGACATTCAATTGGTTGCATAAAAACTGCAAATCTATAATGAAATATATTAAGCTTCCATAATTGTCTTTGTAGCTTAAAATCATAGGTCTGTGTGTATATTATGAAAGCAGAAATTATTGGGGGAAAAAACATAATGGAGCTTAGTACTTTTCTTCAGTTCCATCCAGACATGGTTAGGTAAACTGCTATCTCCCATACAGTGTGAGTAAATTGGCACCCTGTGAAGGACTGGCCTCCTGTCCAAGGTGCCCCTTGCTTTGTGCACTGTGCCTCGTGAGGTAGCACACTACCCTGTTAATGAAATAATTCACCCATTTTCTGTTCCCGCTTGTGTTACTAAGGGTCACAGGGATCCACAGTCTATCCAGAAAGCTATAGGCACAAGACAGGGGATAACCCAGGACAGGGCACCAACCCATCACAGGGCACACACACCATTCACATCTGCACACAATTTTGTGACTCCAGTTAACCTTAGCATGTTTTTGGACTGTGAGGGGAAAAAAACAGAGGAAGCCCCATGATGACACAGGGAGATTATGTAATCCCCACACACACAGAGCCAGAGTGGAAACTCAAACCATGGTTCCAGAGGTGCGAGGCAATAGTGTGAACCATTGTACCACTGTGCTGACAATGTAAAAATATCAAAGTCAAATCCACACTGTATCTGGAACAACTTTTGAAAGAACCTTAATTTCGGATTAATAAACACACGCACACATTTTTACAAAATACAATGGCAATTTATTCAAAAAAGAAAAGAGAACAGTAATTTATTTTACATAGTGTATTACTCGATGAATACCCCTAATGAAATCTTATGTATATATGAAACTGATTATAAACTTCTAATATGAATGAATGAGTACTTACCATTATAGTTATAATATTAATAACTCTGTTTTATTAACCATCTTCTGTCTTTTTCAGCTTATTACACGTTAATATGTTTTAACACATCCAACAGAAATTCAACTGAACTTGGGACAATGCAAAACTATTTAGTTTCATGAAAGTCTTAGTTACCTTTTCTTCTGAAAAAAAAAAGAATGAAGTATACAATAATAATGTTTTAGTATTACATGTATTCCATCCAGGTGAAAAATAAACTCACAACATCATATGCAACATATCTTGGAAATTACACACATTAAAAGCATTGTATAATGTTTGTATAAAACTGCTTTTTAACTGCACACAGGATTGTTGAAATCAAAAGTGAATTATACATGTAGTCATGAATTAGCAAAAATGATATGTGAGTTCATGTCAAGTTTATGTACAATACAGTATAATCAAGAATCAATCCTTTTTTTCAGAACAAGAATTATATTCACCGAACATTCCTAAATAGACAATGACTGATTAAATGTAACATTTTAAAATGTCAACATGTTAATTATTAACTTCTTTCTAGTATTATTCCTCTTGTAATGTTAAAGTGATGTATGTTTTTTCTGATGAATAGCTATTCTCATTCTATTATTGGATATTTTTGGAGTGCTTTGTACAGTACACATGCTCCTAGGAGAATGTCCTACCTAGGTCTTCATTGGTGAAATAACTTCAGATGACATCAAGTCCACTGCACTTTCCCAACATAGTTTCTATTTGCTGATTTCAACATCTTACACATATTATTAGACATGAGCAACCAAAATGTAATTTTACAGGTGTCGTTGTTTTATTAATCAGATTTCCTTTAATTTATTTTAATTGAATGTTCAAATTTATTGTGACTTTACCTTAAATAGATGTAACCCACTAACCCACTATAATGACAAAAATAATTTCATCTGAAAAGTATGGTGACAAAAACGAGAAAATTAAATTTAGCCATGCTGCTGTTCTGAATATTGTCTATTTTTATATATACAAGCAGATGATTACTTGTCTACTTTGTACTTAAAGTATTATTATAATATATCATTTCAGTTGTAAGGCAAAGTCATCTAAAAACCTAGGGTAAATATATAAGAAAAACTAATTTATTTCAAGAATATAGTCCATTTCAGTTGGGCCTAATGATATTATGCTTTTTTTTTTTTTGGAGGGAGTGTCTTGTTTGTTGCAAAATCTAAGCAGCATGTGACCAACAGTTGCCCACTTTCCCCAACTACAAGTACTGCTCTCCTTTGTCTGGTGGAGAACTTTTTACATTTGGTCTGCAATTTAAAAAAAGAGAAAAAAACATGTTTAAGTAAATGCACAATTATATTTTCAGAAAATTATAAACCAAAAGGCAATACTGATTTAATCATTCACACTGTAGGAATCGCAATGGTAGAAATAAAATCATTACATAATTCTTAAACGTTGTAATGACAATTTTTGGAGTTAGGTCTACACATGTACATTGTACACAATGTACACAATGTTAACATGCCTCTTCAAACAAGTTCACAGAGAGGTCAATAAATGATGGAGGTTGCAATCTTGAGGATGCTGGGAAGCAGGAATTTTAATTTGAACTTTAAAACCAGCTGCTTATAAATTACATATATTTATACTGTATTGCATATACTAAAAAACGTGTAATATGAGTCCAACTTTTGAAACTAAGTGGGATCAAGGAAAAGGAAACAGTGAGTAGAACTTGGATAATCTTCGAATAAAGGCAGGGGTGGTCAGTCAGGGAAACTAGTTTCACTCAACAATTCAGCCCTGAATTAGAAAGAGAAAACAGTCAGAAAACAGAATTAGACAAGAAGGGGTACATATATAGACTTTGTTTTGATTCGTGCTTTCGGTAGTAGTTTACTAGTAGAAGCAAATGGACAATGAGAGAAAAAGACTAAAATAATTAAAAATTGTTAAAAGTGAATTAATTTCACCTAGTTAGCTGTCATAAAGAACACAGTCTGAATGTGTAACTTTATAGCTGATCAAATTCAGCTTCCGCTTGTGTTAGTCATTTATAATGGTTGTAATGCAGTGTTGAAAGGCTGGTTTGTTATATGCAATACATTGATCAGCATTATATAAAACATAAATGCCAATGAACATGCCATGAACATACCAAAAGAGAGATTTTTATTTCAAAGCTGAGTTACTCCTACTCATATTGAATTATATAAATTTTAAAAGAATCATATCATAAATTCTTGAAAATTTTCTCAAAATATATTTTTTTCCATTTACAAAATAAGGTATTACTGACTTTAAGTATTTTTAAAATTCAGTTTTCAATACATGCATAAAAACATAATAATCAAAGACCTTTGTTGCTGTCTTGGGGGAGTCTGTACATATATTTCCAAAAATATATCCTACATGGACATGCATTAAGCTATATCAAACGGTAAAATGGTCCACTTTGAATTAAGCACATAAGCCATATATATTTGTATTATATTTCTTTCTATATATTTGTTTGACATCAGGGCCGCTTTTAATACAGGTGCAATCGGTGCAATGCACCGCGGGCCCCTGCAGCGAGTCGCGAGTTGATAGTTGTTTAGCTAAAGATTCGAACAGTTCAAAATGGTCAGCCGGGTGCCTATGACAAATTCTTGCACCGACATCTACAAAACCTTAAAAGCGGCCCTGTTTGACATAGCACAGTTGTAGATCTATAACCCTTTCTTTCATAATCACATTTCTCTGATGTTGATGTGGTATCAATTTTGCAGTGTTGAAAGTTTTAAATCAATAAAATCATGATAATGGCAATAAAAATATTACCCTTTAAAATGAGTATTCGTCAATAGCCATCACATTCAGTACATTATATTGATATGGAGTAAATACTCCAAATTGTTTTTCTAGTTGTTTTTCTGGTTGTTGTTATCAGTTCTCTGTATTTAGTTCGCGTTTCAGTTTGTTTGTTTCCCCAGTCCGGTCGTTGTATTGTCCGTCTGCGTTTTGCCTGCCTTGCCTTTAATTAAACCTTGATTCCCTGACGTCTGCACCATTGTCTCCGTTCCGTCCCCGATCGGCATGACAATATTATTACAATTAAATGTATTAATGGTTTATTATTAATAATATTAAAATAATTAATACGATTTTTTTATTTTTAAATGTATTTTATTATATAATAATTGTTACTATCATTGTCTAAATATTTGTATTCAGCTAGTGCAAACATGCATGATGCTCTCACCTCAAATGCGAGGCTGAGACTGAAGTGTTAACCTGTTTCCGCTGAGAGACTTGCCGACTGACTCATTTCCCCACGCATACAAGTTATTTTAGGTTGGCTCGACGGTTCGACTTCTGAGATTAATTTTTTTCGAACCGGTTGGTCCGACTTTTAAGAAATGTGCGTGTTAATGAGTTCGGGAACTGAGGTACTACTATATTTGCATTATCTCTGTAAATTGCATAATTAAAAAAATATATAAAATTTTATCTGAATCTGCACTCATGTTTGGAGGGATGTTACATAAGTTTACTTTGAAGTCACCTGAATCTCATCTCTTAAGATTTACTTGCATACTATATGGATGTTAGTGCTTCTGTGTGTGCAAAGGTCTATAGAATGCAGGGGGAAAGCAGTTAAAAATAAGTCATAATCATGCTGCAAGTGAGGAGCCCCTTGGCTGAAACTACTAGAGAGGTGTTACACATACTCCCTGGCTGTGGAGGGCTGTGATTGTCGGTAATACTGCTGCCCTCTTCTTTCCTCATTAGGACAAGAGCAGCACAGGAAGGACCCCCCTAACATGGTCAGGCTAGCCGCTGCCCAGCCAACAAAAAGAGCAGAACCAAACTCATACCTGGAACATGACACAAGAAAATTTATTTATTTTTTTTGTTTAAAAAACAGAAATTTTAAAAATGTAATAAAAGTATACAACTCATGTCTTAGAAGGTTTTTACTGTTGTTCTTATTATCACATATATCTCTCTTTGAACAGGCTCACTTACTACACTAATAATTTAAAAATAAATAATACTATTAGTAGTAGATGTAATGAAGAATGTAATGATGCATTTAAATTACCTGGCATTTACAGGTGTGTTGGGATTAAAAAACTGATGGGACACTTGGGTAGCATACCAGGACACAGACACCAGTGTACACAGCCCTGGAAAAAAACAAGCACATTCATTTAAAACGTCATGTAGGGATCAGGCCTCCATATTCAGGGATTTGGAGATATGTGCAGTGTCTACATTTGACTGACATATGCCTAAAGCAAAGCTACAGGTCTAAAATAACACAATTTAAGGATTATATTTTTCATTCAAAAAGTAAGACACAAATGATCCATTGAATCATAAAAAACATCTCATTGCAATCAATTTCAGTTAAAATGATCTGAATTAGTTTGGTGTGTCACCAACAGTAAACCCTTTAGAATTAAACCAAAGGCATAATGTGCAAGATTTTCTAGCCAATAACAGGACGTAATAATGAGTATGCAATATGCGGTGGAGGGCTCACCGGCAAGCAGGAAAAGAACCCCGCCAGAGACGGCGATGCGGCTCTTGGTCAGCGGGTTGTTGTCTCCAACTCTGGTGCACTTCATTCCCACGACACTGACAATGATGGCAATGAACCCCATCAGAACAGAAACTACCATCAGAGCCCGGCATGTCTGGATATGCACTGCAAAGCAAGAAGATAAGTGCAGTTGGAGGAACTCGGTAAGACTGGAAATCCAAATGAATGTGCAGAAAACATTCCATTTTATGGATGTAATTTTAGGAATCATATACAGAGGATTAATAAGTGTGTGTGTGTGTGTGTGTGTGTGTGTGCGTGTGTGTGTGTGTGTGTGTGTGTGTGTGTGTGTGACCAGGTATACCTTACCTTATGGGGACACAATGTTTCCACAACATGATAAATATCTGTTTTTTACCCTGATGGGGACCAATTTCCTGGTCTCCGCATGGGAAAACTGTATTTTATAAAAATCCATGACTTCAATAAGAAAATGAAAAATGCAAAAACTCTTGTGTTTTTCTTTGGTTACTTACGGTCATGGCTAAGGCTGGGTAGGAGTTAAGGTTGTGATAGCTAGCTTTAGCATTCTTCCCAAAGAAATGAATGAGCGGTCCCCATAAGGATATGTTTATCTGACGTGTGTGTGTGTGTGTGTGTGTGTGTCCCACAATGTGAGAAAAACCTGTTATTTTGATGTGTGGGCTATTTTTCAGGTCCCCACAAAGATCTGTGAATGTAATCAAAGAACAAAAAATGCAGAAAGTCTCTTATTTTGTTTGGTTGCTTATGGTTAATCTTAGGGCTGGGTAGGGGTTAAGGTTATCATGTTGGGATTAGAGTTTTCCACATAGAAATGAATGAGTCCCCACAATAATATAATTACAAACCTCAGCGTATATGTGTGTGTCTGTGTGTAAAGTTTGCAAGAAAATTGCACAGCCACCCATAATCCACTCCCTAATACAAGACTGGTAGTGCCTGGATCAAAAGAACGACATGTAAGTAATAAGGCAATAAGGTGTTCATTGTACCCACTCTCTTAACTGGACATTGTTCATTGTGAATGTCCCTCTCACTTGTTTAGCATTTCCCTATGACTGTGGCTCATTCATACTTTATTCTGATTCTTTATTCACAGCTTCTACTGTAAGCTCCAATGGGGCTCTTTCTTGCCTTCTAATGTAATGTGTGGAAAAATGTTCAAGACTAACATTAGATGATGAGATGTCTTGTAGCAGATGCCACAATAAACACAAACTACTGAGAATATGGCCATAGTAATGGATCAGTAGACACATAAGGGTTATATAGTTTTCTGTATTTATATTTAATGATTGGATTATTATATTCATCTAATAAGGAAATCTTCCTGCCACTCCAATAAATTACTGTTCTTCTGAAGCTGGACATACTGCCAAAACAAAAGTTATACCCTGATAAGATGCATGTATACTGCAAATTATACATGTTATATATAATTATACAATTAAAGAGATAACTCTGAAAATAACAGATTTTGTGGTTCTGTCTGTAACACATCAGTAAGGAGCACTGATGGTAAAATTCCAATATGGTGGATAAACAGGTAGGGTCCCATCTCCAAATCACCAGTTGTAAAAACAGGTTTCCGATCCTTCTGTTTACACTGTAAAGTTTGTGCCTCAGATTTTTATAATCAATAGAAAGGTAAAGCTTTAGATTTATTAAACTGGGTTTGTTGCACTTTCTGTCTCATAGTCAGCAAGTCATTAATGTCATTTATCCATCCATCCATCTTCTGTAACTGCTTGCTGTATTCAGAGTTGCGGGGGGTCCGGAGCCTATCCCAGAGGCTACGAGTGCAAGGCAGGGAACAATCTAGGATGGCACACTCACACACCATTCACTCACTTGTTATCAATCATGGTTTGATTAAATTTAATTTGCCATTTTTATATAATTCCCATTTATAGTGCTATATATGCATGGCCTTCATGTAATTTCTCATTACTGATTACAGTACTACAGAGAAAATGGTATTATATAGCATCATAAAACTCATTTTATACATAAACATACACGATAAATGAGGGGCAAATCATTTCACTTTGTATTAAAGACATCACAGAAAATGTAGAAACAATGCCAAGGAAAGTACGTAAAATCTTGCATGACTTCTAGAAGTTACATTCTATTTGTCAGTGTTTCTATACATGTTTAGTAGGTTGAGATTTTTGATATCAGAATTTTTATACTAAACATAGGATAAACTTTGATAGGGAAAATGAACAGAATTAAAATTTACACCACTCAGATAACTATATTGTAAAGATTATCATCAAGCTGCATGCCCCTGTTTGTACTTTTTTTTTAAATACATTTAGCTACTAACTTACCATGGGGTATGTAAAATCAAACATACAAACAATGTTTTCATAAGATGCGGGGAAACAGATTTCACATTGTGAAAATGACTTTGGCGACTGGCCCAGCACTGGGCTTTTCTTCTCACAACAACTGCTTCTTATTAGAGGAACAATAAGCTGCATTTATTACACTGATAACTAATAGGATTGAATCCTTGAAAAATGGCCTTCAATAACATTTTAAAAATAATTTTTAAATCATAAATTTGAAAAGATCACAAAATATATGTCACTTAATAAATAAATTCTTAAGCATTATCAATGCAAATCTTAAATATTAACCACAAAAGACAGTGTCACTAAACTTGTGATCTGAAATATATTCAAGAATGTCCTTATGCGGCCAATCTCTGTCCTTTGATGTTTCACAGCATTAGTTTCTTTGTAATTAAATATAATTAATGAAATTAACTGCCAGTAATTCATGCCCAACAGCCGAAAACCAAAATAGCAAATTTATTAAATGAATCATTGTTTGTAATTTAAATTACAAACAACCTTACGCTGTACTATACATAATGTAATGTATAATAAATATTTTATTGTTTTAGTGTCACAAATTTGAATATATATTGTATATTTATATGCCATAGCATTTGTAGATTAAGGAGAAAAATAAATGTAAAGGTTGTTTGAATGGATAGTGCTGTATATTGACATACTAACAAAACCACGAACATTAAAGTATAGCCAGATTCCGCAATACATTTCTTGATTTAACTTAGATGTGACAGAATACCATGTAGGTTTCAATATGTTTAAGGAACTGCACTAGTAAAAAGTGTAAAGGTTTAAAGCTGCCAGTTGACAAAGTTCAATGCCAGTTGACATTACGTTGAGAATGATGAGCAACATTTTTTTTCATTGCATATCCAGCTATACAACTTAAGTTACATTTGATGCATGTTTGACAAGACAACAAATCTGTATGAAAGCTGAAAGACCCAGGAAGACTATGGCCCCACTTAAACTCACCATCTAATGACAACATTGAATCGAAGACCTTGCACTGCACCTGGCCAGTGCTCTGGGAAGCACAGGACATCCAAAGGCCTTCATATAGCCCAACTGCTGTAATAATAGCATCCCCGGCATAAGATGATTGCTTCCATTGTGGCAGAGCTGTGGTTGAGATGATGCCAATCCACCCCCCAAGTGCTAAGAAGTACCCCAGGAGCTGGAATCCAGAATTAGCCATTTTTAAACAGATGTAAGCGGAGGATTTTTGAGCTTATATTCCTTTTTTGCCAGGAAAGTCCATCCAGATCTCCTAAGAAATCCCCCCAAACAGAGATAAAATTAAGTTTGCCCTTTGATGGTATAACAGAAAATGTATCTTCACCTCCAAAGTCGGACTTGCAGTCTTATACTTCCTCTTAAAATCAAACAGCAAACTGTAGCCACAGCTGGAAGATCGAGTGTGCTATTTCTCCTTCTGTTGCCTGTTTAGTCAACTGCAAGTTCTTTGTTTTGCTCGTGTCCACAGCCCACTCTGTCATTTGGAGATTGTCTTTACTTCCCAGTGATTCAAAAGGTTGGAGGGAGGAGGGTGTTCCCTCATTGAGAGTTACACTAGGCTTGGTCAGAGGCTTCTGTGTTGCTTTTAAACAGTCTGTACCTGGATGCTGCTTTGAGATTCAGAAAAATACTTCTCAGAGACTAGAACAGTCATCAGGGCTCAGGAGTGAGCTCACTGGAGACTGCATAGTGTTCTTGTCACACACTGGTGGGTTTGGATGGTGGTCAAGGGGTTGAACTGCAATAAAAACTTTGGAACAAAAAAGCTTTGACAGACTCAACTGCAGAATGTGAAAGGGGCGTAAGCTAGGCCACTGATTGGCTGGTAGGAAAGCAAAAGCTACACCCACTGAGAGAATTCCAGGCATTCGAATAATTAGGTACTCAGAGTGGTAAGATCACCAGTGAAGTCATTTCCCAAACAGAGCCTATTACAGTTTGCTCTAATTACAGCCGAATACAAATAAATTTAGCCTCATGCATACAAAACCATTTAAATATCTTGACAGCAGCATCAAATGTAGTTGAATGTTGTCTACCAAAAAGCACAAGGAATCTGGGAGGTGACCATCAGACCTGTGACCCTTTAAAAAAAAGGTTCAGCCTCAGGAAAGTTCTTGAGATATAATATTATGGGGTTTGGTGAATAAGCCACTGAGGCACATGGTCCACTATACCATGCTGTTAAGACAGACTCCAATCATTCACTTAAAATAAATTTATTGGGTTCCACACCCAAACAGAGCACTCTGAGCTGAGCTATTCATCCACAATGCCTGGTTTTCTGCCCACTGGTCCCTGAAACCATGAGACAACATACCGCAGGAAATAGGCAGCCAATGAGACTGGGGCTGCTAAATGGACAGATAGCTCCAGGACAAGGTTCACAAAAGCCAAACAAGCACAAAGGAACAACAACCAGAACAGAGGAACATGGAAATGGGGCTGAAACACAAAAACAGGATAACTACAACAGACCTAAAAAGAAGGCATCACTTGCCTGGCACACTAGCTGCAGTACTCTGGTTAATCAGGACCACAAAAACAAAACGACGGCACACGGAACCGCAAGGCTGCTGACAATGCCAGCAACCCTGTCCAAAACCATGAAATAAAACAAGCAAATGAAACCCAGCCCCACCATTTAAGAAGTTATACTTTGAACCAAAACAAGCTCTGAGACTTATATTTAACGACTGGAAAAAACTAAGAAGTAAGCAATGCTATATGATTAAATAAACTTCATACACATATAGAACACATAAACCTAGCTCAGTTACCTGATTGGAAATGTATAAAATCAATTTAACAATGCTGCTTGATTGCAAATGCAGCACAGGTGTGACAGTTTACAGAATGCCCATTTGTCATTTTGTTTTGACTACTGGCCACACCCGATTTTTTATGAAAAGTCTATTTCCATTGTCAAATCCCCAGACCTCAGAGAGTCTGAATCGCCACCTTTTTACTCTAAAATACTTTATAATAAGATTCATAATATTATATGTTATTCAACTGAATTATTTCAAAAAATATTTTCCATCTACAAAACAGCCATTCCCCCCTTTATAGTTTACATCTGAATCGAGTTCACAGGACTGTGTACACCAAATGAGCCTGTGGTCACAAAGCCCCTTTGCTCTTGGATGGATTAAAATACCATAGGGGTATGCTATGTGCTTTAACAAATCAAGTGTAAGTGCAGTGAGGAAAAACATTGAGGCCACACTTCAGGATGGCTGCACCAACTCAACCTAAGTGAATTATCAGGTCATTTCTCTCAGGTAATTTTAATACAGTTATAGAATTGCTTTAACATACACTTTTTATTTTTTAATAACTTTATTGAATTTTGTTTTATAGTTTTTTTACTTTGTTTAATTATTTAACTGGAATCTTAACAATGTGATAATTAAAACAAGCTGAAAGTAGCAATGTAATTAACAAGACTTTCAATATTAAGCTGAGCTTAAAAGTCAGCTGACATGATCAAAGACAAGTTTTCAGCTAACAAGACAAGACTGAAATGCATGGGTAAGACCTCCCAGAGACACTCTGTGTGTTCAGACATGGGAAAGGCTTTTGTTTCCAGTCCTTGTACTACCTTATTAGCGTCCAGTAATTAGCCACCATTCTCCATTTGGAGATGTAGGCCCAAGGCAACCCAGACCATTCTCCATCAGAAGGATTCAAATACAGTGTGCACATTAAGGTTTTGTGTTACTGTCGTTTCCAAGACATCAGAGTACCCTTGACAGCTACATCTGCTGAAAGGGCACAAGGGAGGCACTTATTTGTTGTCTGGGCTGGGTGGCTACATTGTGGACATAATGTGGGGTCCCACCAAAGGAATGTTGATCTGGAATAGGAAAAGTACGCCCTGTTTTCTAGAGCATTCTACACCTGGTTCCAGTGAAGGGCTGCTGTCTGTGGCGAACATCATCATCAACATGACTCTAAAAAGACACTCCTATAAAAGCACAGAGCAGGGGAAAATAGCGTGCAAACAAACAACATCCTTACTACTTACTACTTAAGATACATGCAAGTTATTGCTACATTTTTCTTATTAAAACTGCAAGCCTCACCATCTATGCATACATGAATCATTTGATTTTGAATCATCTACTATACTGTCATTTTGGCTGACCACAAGTAACAGACCATGGTATGCAGAAATTCTTTTTCTTTTTGTAGTAATTAAACAAATAGAAGTTTGTTTTAATGACTTGCTTGTTACTCTTCAGTGACATTTAGAATCTTTGGGTATGATGGGCAGGATGTAACAGCACCCCATCCCGGAGTGTATCCTCCTGGCACGGAGGACGAATGGGGCAGGACCAAAGGAGCCAAACACAAGGGTGGATACACAAGGCTGGGGACAGACAGGACACCAGACAGGACAGAGCATGGCAGGACAGACAGGGTAGCTGGGACAGACACCACACAAAACCAGAGGGGCTGAACCACTGGACAAGACAGGAGTGGACACATGGTACAGCAATGGATACTGAATAGGGACGGGCTGGATCAGGAACCAAAAGGACGACAGGAAAGACCAACATTGAACAGGGCCACCAGACAAAACAGACCAAACATGGGACGGAACCAGGTAACAGGGATAATGGACCAGGGACCAAATCAACATCATGATTAATTTAATGTTTTACCTTGATTTTGATTACTGAGCAATTATTTTGTGCTGTTTTTCTGTCCTCATATTTTATTGACATGGTTTGTACTGTAAATATGCTCATCTATTAAAGCTGGGATATTTTCTCTATAGACAGACTGTATATCTTTATTATTTTAAAATAATTGAAGGAAACACGCACAGATGAACCATTTATTGAATCTTTCGAACAACTGAAATCACAACACAAATTGCTTGAAATGAAAATGTCTCATGGAAAAGGTTACATTTCAGTTTTAATGTAAAAAGCAAGTTCCCAAAAAATAAATTGTTTGCATTTCTTGCAAACAGCAACAACAAAAGTGTTTATAGTGCTCATGTTTATTTGGGTGAAATTGATTATTATAAGCAGATGATTGCTATAATCAATCCCCCTCCTCCCTCTTTTTTTATGTCTCAGGCAGATTACCATCTAATTAACAAATAATTATGTTAAGCAATAAGTAATAGGACATACAGCATTACTATTTATTGAATTTCATTGACTTTCTCATAATAAAGTACAGCTGTTTAAAAAGCTTTTCAAATTATAGTACTGCACAAATTAAAACACTGAACTCAGTGCAGTGCTGTACACAAAAATATAGCTTATTGTAGTTTTGCTGCTGCATATCAATAGTGAGGAGCAGGAGCATGGACACGGAGAATCAGAAAATACAGGGTTTATTAGGAATCAATTAATGACAGGACTGGGGAAATATACTCGAACATGGACTGAAATGGACTGAAATATAAGACTAATGGCAGGAAACATAGAACTGCTGTTAAACAGGGATTCCACACTAGGTTATCAAGGGGGCATGGCACACAGGAGGATCAGACTATCGGGCATGACAGAACCCCCACCAAAGGCTGGCACCTAAGGGGAGAGAAGGGACAAGACCGGGGACACAGGACCTGGAAAATAAGAGCAAAACGTCAACGGGGCACCAGGAACAGGACGAACACACAGAACAGGCACAACGGAAGCAACCAGGACAACAACTGACAAGAGACAGGGAATGCAGACAGGCACAGGGGCAACAAGAATGGAGACATGGGGGAAACACCAACAAGAGGAACTAATGGGCCAGGAGTGAATAAAGGAGAAACAGAGGGACGAGGAACAGTCACAGGGGGCACAGGACTAGGAGGCAGGAAGGCATAGGAGGGGGGAAAACAGGGAGCCTGAGGGAACCCCAGCGAGCAAGAGGTGGACACAGTAGGGGCAGCAGGTGGAGCCGAAGGGACCCTTGGTGGATGCAAGGCAGAAACAGGAGGGGACCTCGTAGGAGGCAAGGAGGCAGATGGAGGGCCAACAGGACAGGTGGGGACCTTTCCAGGATCTGCCATGCTGCGGTACTCCACTGAAGGGGTCCAAAGGTACAGTCAGGGAAATCCCCGACGGGTACCACTCGAGTTCCTCCTCCGCCTCCTTCAAGGGAGGAGGAGCGATGGTCTGGCAATCGGGGACCTCCTCTAGGACAGGGACTGGGGCCAGGAAAGCAGAGGATACGGAAGCAGGATCAGGAACTGGAGGGTCAGGAGCTGGGGGGGAATGGTCCTGGAGCCTCAGGGGGCAGAGCAGGAGTCATAGAAACAGGGGCAGGAGTCACAGAAATAGCGGCAGGCCCTGCAGGAGGCAATGCCGGTGGGCCAGGAACTGTGGGGGGCGGAGCAGGCACCGGCGGTGCAACAGGAACTTTGGGCGGTGGTGCAGCAGGAACCTCGGGTGGTGGCGCAGCAGGAACCACGGGCAGCGGAGCATCCACTGCTGGCACAGGAACTGTGGGGACAGGAGCCAGGGTTTGTACCTCCACAGCAGGCGTTGCCCCTTTAAGGACTTTAGGGACCCGCGGGATGGCATCCCATACTGACTTGGCCCCTTTTAGGACCAGACACGTCCCAGAAAAGGGGTGTGCTGTTGGTGCAGGCAGCATAGCCATAGGCAAACACTCTGGGGTGGCGGAAGTGGTTTCCGGTGCAAACACAGCCGGATTTAAAACGTGAGGGGCTCCTTCCAACACCCGGCAGGGAAAGAAGTGGTGGAGATGGAGACACCCCCCAGGAAGATTGCCAGTTCGTCCTCTGGTCTCCGATCTTTCCGCTTCTTGTCAATTGTTCATTTCGGAGAGGTCTGACAGTGGATCGGAGCATTCTCCACTGTTCAGTGTGATTAGCTGGGTCCTTACCTCTGCCACCTTCTAAAACATCTGCTGGAGAACAGGAGCTGACCGGTTACCGCAAGGCAAGTAAAAAAAGAATAATTACTGTCATTTTTTTTTTTTTCCTTAAGTATAACGACACCCAAACCCAACACTGTAAGCAAATTACTTGAATACAGTCTATTATATCCAAGTCCGTTATATCCAGAGTTGCTATATGCCCAGAACACAACTACAGGACACCATTTACTCATGCCACACCACAGCAAACACACTTTTGGTATAGATTATTATATTGTACATGTAGTAATCCAACTTTACCTGACCAGATGTGTGACTTTTAATAATCCCAACCACGTATCTGCACTGGATATCACCGGCACGCCATGCGCATTGTAGGCGGAGCCTGCATGTCTGTTATAGCCCAACAAAACTACAGCTAAAAGCAACCCTGGGGATCAAACTGTTTGTCTGTTATAAGCGAAATTCCGTTATATGCAAGTCCACTATGTCCAATGCTTTTTCTGCATGTTCTTAAAGGCACACGACCGGGACCAGTGGACCTCATCCGTTATAGACGATATTCCGTTATAAGTGAGTTCACTGTAACGGGATTTTACTGTATTTGTATATCAAAAAACAAAGGAAATGATCAAAGACTTCCAGAAACAGCCACCTAAGTCATCTACCACTGAAACTGCATGGCTCATTCCTATTACCTGGCTGAAAGTGAAATGTGATTCTGATTTCAATATCACTGAAGTTAAAGTGATATCAACTACTGTACTCACAAAAAATAATAATACTGTATTTCACTGTAACTTCTTTCAGGATAAATTCTTAGCTGAATATCTAAGCTTTCAAAGAGACATTGAAACATGCACATATATAGGCATCCCCTGCTTTACGAATATTTGCTTTACACCTCTTCACTTTTACGAAAGACCTACATTAGCACTTGTTTTCACTAACCAAAAGAAATCCAAAGAGGATTTACGAAAAAACGAGAAAAGCTAAAATAGCATTTAGCATTGGTTAATCAGTGAACCAATTGTATATACTGTTATTTTGGGTTTTATGTAATATTTTGTATGATTTGGTAGGTGATTTTTTTCGGTCTCATATTGCTAAAAAATTTCTTTTGCTTTTTAACTTTATGACATTTGAGCTTACAAAAAGTTTCACAGGAATGCTCTAGGAAACCTGTAACTGCAGGTACTTAACAGATAAATTGGCACACTACATAATTTACAACTGTGTCTATTATGCATCTCCAAGGACCATTCTGATTTCAGTACAGTCTGTCACTTCTGCTAGAAATGGCCCATCATGCAGTTATTGTGATGTTCTTGTCAGGGACACATCAGGATGTATTAGCATTCACTAAAAAACATATGTGGTCAAATCTTCCCTAGACCACCCAGGCAAGGGGTTTCAGTGGTTGTTTACACTTGTATTCATTGGTGTCCACTTGTGACTTGATGAGCTATTAGTTAAGTTATCCCCAAACGAGCTTGATGGGCTGAATGGCCTCCTCTTGTTTGTAAATTTTTTAGGTTCCTCCAAGATACATTTCACTTTAAAACCAAGTGTAAACAGGGCCTAACTAAATATTTTACTTTTAGCATTGAATTCTCAGATTCTATGCAACATTGTGACCTGACTTTTTACAACAAGAAAGGAATATTATAGGTCTCCACCCCTGTTACAGTGCCAGTTTTTGTGGTGTAAAAAAATGAGACTACAATAAATTATTTCAGAACTTTTTCTACCTTTAATGTGTACAATTCAGTAGAAAACAAGTCTGTTAGGGAGACAAATATAAAAAATAAAAAAAACACACATAAGTGTCCACATCCTTAAACTAATATCATAGTACCTTTTGATTTAATTACAGCATTCAGTCTTTTTATGTAGGAGTGTATCAGCATGTCATATCTTGACTTGACAATATTTGCCCATTGTTAATTGTTAAAGTTGTCCAAATCTGACAGATTGCAAGGACAAAAATTTTCAACTGGATTTAGATCTCAGCTCTGGCCTGATTATTCCAAAATTTGAATTTTCTTCTGGGGAACCAATTTTCTGTTGATTTGGTTGTATGGTTGGGGTCGTTATCATGCTGAGAGAATTTCAGAAATTCCTCTTCATCTTCTGCTTTCTAGCAGACACCTGAAGGTTTTGGGCCAAAATTGAATGGCATTTGGAACTGTTTATTAATACCCTCCACCTTAACTAAAGCCCCAGATCCAGATGAAGAAAAAATCCCAAACATGATGCTGCCACCAACTTGATTCACTGTAGGTATGGTGGTCTTTTGGTGATGTGCAGTGTTGTTTTTGCATCAAACCTACCTTTTGGAATTGTTCTACCTTGCATTCATCAGACAATTTTTTTTGCAAAATTTAGCTGGGCCTGAATGGGCCCTACCCCAGACATATGAAGAATACAGGAGTACAACCAGTACTTGCCAGAAATTCCTGCAGCTCCTTCAGTGTTGCTGTAGGCCTCTTGGCAGCCTCCCTGACCATTTTCTCCACTTCTTGATGACTGTCTTCATTGTGGTCCATGGTATATCTAATGCTGTGAAAAATGTTTGGTACCCTTCTACTGACTGATACTTTTCAACAATGAGAACCCTTTCATGCTTTGCAAGCTCTCTGCGAACCATGGCCTTTGCTATAGGATGCAACTGGGTAAATTTTCATAAAAGGTAACCTTTGTCAAGATCAAAAGGTGCATCAACAAAGTATTAGTTTAAGGGTGTGCACACCAGTTTATTGTATGTTTTTTATTTTCTATATTTTCCTCCTAACAGATTTGTTTGTTTTTCAATTGAACTGTACAGGTTATAGGTCACATTAAAGTTGAAAAGAGTTTTGAAATGATTTACTGTAACATTTTATGATAAATGAAAAATGGCTATAATTTCTGACAGCTTATTTTAATACCTTTCTTAAACCCCCTAAATTAAAGCTCAAAATATATATTTCCCTCACATCTCAATTACTTAATTTCAAATCCCTTATGGTGATATACAGAGAGAAAATTACAAAAATTGCATCAGTGTACAAATACTTATGGATATAACTGTAGGTCAGTAATTACCTATGGATCTCTTATATCAACTGGGAAGAATTTTGGCTTAACTCCTCCACACTGAATTGCTTCAAATGTCATGTATGAGGGCTTTCATCCATGTACAGCTAACTTGATGTTCCTCCACCTCATTTCAATTGGATATATGCAAGCGAGGGAGGACTACTGAGGGCAGGCAAGTGGCTCCCTGATAGGGGCTCAAACCTCAGCTTGTGCTACATAGACAATGTCAGTGTTTTCTCATTGTTGTAGTTTGAGCATGAGGACAGCCTGCTGTTGTTCTCCTGCATAGCAGTAAGCCACTCCAGGGGTTTAACTAGTGATATGGATTTCATGGTATCTGCCAGTGAAGTTTATCTCATTCTGTACTATTGTGGAAAAAGAAACATGTGAGAGGCCAAAATTCAGTGGCAAAGATTTTCCCTTTTTAGGAACATGCAAAGATCGGATTAGGAATGAAAGAAAGAGTATACAAACAAAAATCACACAAAGCTTCCAACATAAATATATAAATCATAACAATTGACTGCAAGTATAAATGTCATTCATTGATGTTTGTCAAAGCTTCTCTCTAGTTTCACTGCTCAAAAGAAACAGATCTATAATTGGAAACTAAAGCATTCCATCTTAATTATAAACTACACATAAAGGAAACACAACATACATTTAAGAATACCCTTTAGGCCTGTAAATTGCCAAACCAGAATTAAATTGTTCCTTAATTTACAGTCATTACTGAACCTGACAATCCCCTCTGACAAAACTTCCTGTTAAGAATGATACTTGATTGGTGTTCATAGGCCCAGTGTGTGAGCCTGTGCCCACTGTATCCTCAGTTTCATGTTCTTAGCTGACAGGAGAGGAGCCAAATACGATATCTGTTGTTGTTCCCCTCCTACCTCAAGGTTCGACATGTTGTGCATTCAGATGCTCTTTTACTTCTCATTTTTGTAAAGAGTGGGTATTTGAGTTACCATCCTTCCTGTCACACTGACCTAGTCTGGGCATTCTCTTCTGACCTCTTTCATCACATCAACAAGGGAATTTTGCCCAGAGAATTGTAAGTTACTAGATGTTTTTTGTACCATTCTGTGTAGAGACGGTTTTGTGTGAGAATCCAAGGAGATCATCAGGTTTTGTAATATTCAAACCATTTCATTTGGCACCAACAATCATGCCATGGTCAAAGTCACTTGCATCACACATTCTCTTCATTTGGGGTGAACATTTAACTTTTGCACCCAGCTGCGTTGGCATGATCAAGCATGTGTACAGCTGTTCCTAATTTATAGTCCTTAAATAGTTGTGTGCAATTAAATCAAATCTAAATTAAAAATATACAATAAATATACTAAATGTATAAGATATTAAGAATTCTTCCACTTAAATGTATGTATAAAATTAATCTTTTAAAATTTTAAAATAAAAATCTGAAGAAAAAAAATTGGTTAATATGTTGAAAACTAGAACTTCCACACAATTGCCTATAAAAACAGCAAGCATCACTTAAAAGAAGACACTGGAATTTGAAAAACTGGGGACTGTTTTTGTGTGTTTGGTATTTTATGGATGTTGTACAAGCAACTGTGTCTAAGGTGATGTTGGCATGGATCTTCAAGGGAAAAACATTTAACAGAAAAGGGCAGCAGCAGGGGGAAGCACATTATACAAAAACATGACATCCAATAGCTAATTTTAATTGTTAGGCAAAGAGACTAGCAACTAAAAATCGACTAAAAATGTTAACATGGCAAATGGCTTTTTGCTCCTCCAGATATTCTCCATGGTTTAATGATCGCTCAGGCTCTTACAAACAGTAGTGCCACAGATTGGATTGCAAAAGTCAATCTACTGCTTTAAAGGTGTTTAAGTTGGCATGGTCTGACAGCCTGCAACAATACAAGAAAGTGTGGTCAGCCTATCACTCCAACCTTATTGATAGCCATAAAAATAACCCACACTACCTAAGACAATAGCTCATCTAACAAATAAAGCCAAACCTCTGCATGCTACCAAGTAATATTGGACTTTTTAATGACAAAATTACACACATTAGACTTTAAACATGTTCAAATAGTTGACAAATAACTCTGATGCACACACCCTTGATGCTTTTGAACAAATCAGTGAACAGCAGTTAACAATTACAATAACTAAAGCCAAACCCAATCCCCACTCAACTTCATAAAAGATTACCTGGGAGTTCTGGCAAGACCTATAACTGGTATAATGAATATGTTTTTGTTCTCAGGTGATGTGCCTGACCAATTTCAAGAAGCAGAAATCAATCCACTACTGAGGAAACCCAGTCTGGATCCACAGGGCTCAGCAATTACAGACCTGTCTCTAATATACCATTCCTGTCCAAAGTTCGGGAGAACATAATTGCTCCTCAACTTCAGGCATCAATGCTTTTGGACCTTAGTGTAGCCTTTCACACGGTTGACCATTTTATTGTATTACAAAGACTTAAATTTGATGCTGGGTTTTGTGGAATGGTATTTTTAATAGTTAAATCCTATTTGACAAATTGATATCAATATGTTCAAGTGCCAAATAACTGTACTCCATTGTCTGTCACCAGTCAAACATGGAGTACCACAGGGATCAGTTTTTGGTCCTTTATTATTTTCATTTTACATGCTGCCATTGGGTAGCACAATAAGGAAACTTAATGTTAATTACTAGTCCAATGCTGATGACACTGATATATATATTTCAGTTACGTCTAAAGACACTTCAACTATTGTCCCTTTAGCTAATTGCTTTAACAATGTAAAGACCTAGATGAACGAAAACTTTTATCATTAAATACTCTGAAAACCCAGGTTCTGTTGTTTGGAGGCAGGTCTGCAGACAGGAACAGTATAATCACCACATTCCACTCCAATGGGATGAACTTTTCGCTTAGCAGCTCAGCCCATAACTGTAACCTAGGTGTCATCTTAGATGCAAGGCTTTCATTTAAATTGTAGGTGTACCTCTACATACAGTAATATTGCCAAACTACTACGATTCCTTACTATTCAAGAGACAGATATTGATACATGCCTTTGTATATATTATGTTAAACTACTGTAATGCTCTGTTATCTGGGAGCACACACTGCACACTAAATACCTTGCAGCGTATTCAAAATGTAGCAAATTGAATTGTCACTAGGGGCAGGAAGTTCGAACACATAATCCCTGCTCTTTGTTTCCTGCACTGGCTTCCTGTTAGGTTCTGGACTGACTTCAAAGTTCTCCTGCTTACATATAAGGCACTTAAATGTCTAGCACCTGCCTACCTAACAGAATATGTAAAGGACCACAATTGCCCTTGTAAGTTTTGTCATTTTGTTTTAGTAAAACAACATATAAATATGTCTAATTTATTCTCTAACTTATTCAGAAATATTTTTTATTTTTGTATGTGCTTTAATATGGTTTGTGTGTGAATTTGTGAATGAATATTGTGTATACCTGTGGTATTGAATTTTGTCCTGTGGGTGACACCGTAGTTTGCTTAAGGGGGAGTTCTTTTTAAAGGTAGCCTGCAGGTGTAAATGATGGGAAGCTGCTTTGTTTGGGCCTAAGCCACATGAGTTTTATCTCCAAGTTTTGTACTTCATTTACATAACTAAAAGTAAACTTTGACACCTGTTTTAATGATAGAAGAAAGGATTATCGTATCATACATTTTGCATTCCTTGGTGAGCGCAGCGAGGCATGTTTGTTTATTCAGTCATGATTTGTAACTCGTATTTGTGTATGTATGAGATGCATGGTTGTGTATATGAATGTTTGTGTTTTAGTATTTATTTACATGATAAGAAGTTTGTATCTGTGGGAACTAGATTGATAAATGTTTATTGTTTGTATGTCCTGATACAGTTTTCATGGTGCTATAAGATACGAGACGAAATGGATTGAAGTTGATGCTGTTATGGACTTTGAATAAAAGAAACCTTAAGCATCTGTCGAGACTCTCTCTTTGGGATCCAAGGGCTGCTACAGAATACACTACTTCAAGTTTACAAGCCGAACTGTCCACTCAGAACGCAGGTTTCCTTGTTGTTCCATAATTAAATAAAGTGATAGTTGGAGGGAAAGCATTCTGCTACAGGTTCCCTATTTTGTGGAATGGTTTGCCAGCCTATGTTTGAGATGCCAAATCAGTCTCAAACTGAAAACCTATTACTTCAGTTTAGCATACCTGCAACTTAACATATAACACACCATAATTATTGCTGCTGGTGCTGCTGTACATGCCATTTTTATGTACTATTCTTGTCCATTAATGTATCAATGCATGTTCTGACCACTCGTGCTCTCTGCCTTTCTTCCCACATGTCTGGATGATGCCCGGGATGGGCACCATCTGACCTGGAGTCCCATGGAAGTCTATACCTTGTATACTTTGCTTTTAGCAAGTGAGCCCACTCTTTTCTTTTTTCTATAATGTTAGTGTGCCCAGGGGGGTTGGGCAGCCAGTTGACCTTGAACACCCAGAGGTTTTTTTTCTTCCTACTTTGGAGTTTTTGGTTTGTCTCCTCCGTTGTCATCTGACATTCTATTATTTCTTTGTCTTTCCATTTCTGTTTTGTAAATGTTCTCTCTTTATGATGTTGCACTATCACAACACAACCATGTGTAAAGTGCTTGGGGCAACTCTGTTGTGAAAGGCAGTATATAAAAATAAATTAAATTGAGTTTATCCCAGTCCACTCCTGCTTCTAAAGTAAGCATTAACTTTCAGAAGAAAAATAAGAGGCATTCTAACAAAGTTGGTGGTATGAACGCATAATGAATACATTTACTCTGTATCCTCCTATTCAAGGGAATCACACCAAAAGTCAAGTCAATTTTTGTTAGCCTGCTGCTTTGTTTTCACAATTACCTTTTCAAATCAAAGTTCACAATTAATTTAGTGAGTCTGCAACCTGCTGTGTCTTGCCTAATCCTGCCAAGTAAATAACATGCTGGGTCTCCATGGAAACAAGCAATGGTTACTTTAAATTACACCCAATACAAGGAAGGAGTGAAAGAGCATAATGCAGTTTATACCACTGAACATTTTAAACTATAGGCTTTTAAAATAAAATCAGCTTGTTTTTTCTTTAGTCGAATTAGTCCACACTTTTTATATTGAAACTTTATATACCATAAAAGTCAAAATTAATCTGAAACATTCACACATATCCTATAAAAAAACAAAATTGAATACCAGCTAATTTTCTGATCTTTAATTGGTTACTTGATAATTTAGTAATTTTGGAGCTGATGACCGCTTTGGTTCACAAAGCTAAGAGGAGACTCCTAGGATGGCACTTTTATATAACAGGAAAGCATATGAACTCAATGAAAGAGATCTAATTCTGATGATTTCCTTGTATGAGACTGGCAAAAAACATACATAATTAATTTTTTGAGTTTGAATATTGTCCTTTTGTTGATTGAGGGGTTTCCTTTTGACACTCAACACACTAGTCCAGTG
The DNA here is from genome assembly GCA_026779605.1 of Mormyrus hasselquistii. NCBI lineage: Eukaryota > Metazoa > Chordata > Actinopteri > Osteoglossiformes > Mormyridae > Mormyrus > Mormyrus hasselquistii. The sequence goes on along the minus strand of JAODKE010000138.1, from coordinate 13,354,730 downwards.
GTAAAGCCTTGGTTTAGGTGAGTTGCCATCTGTAAATTGTTCTCTGTATAAGCACAGGAGCCTACCCCAGATAACCCAGCATTGCATAAGCAGTTATGGAAAATGGATGGGTCAAACATTAACTTTCCAAGTCATTTGGAATGTATTCTACTCTCCTTAAATGGGTCTTTTTTCAAAACCTAGCTGTCTGATGCAGGGCCTTTATTATACAGGGAAGTTATTATAAGGCTATACATATACTATGTTCTAGGCATACTATTTGACTTTAACTTTGGCTAAAAGTGCATTAGAAATAATTAATATGATAGTGTTAAAAAAATAAAGAAAAACAATTGTTTGCATGTGACAGTATGAAAGCAGTACTATTAGCTGACATATTAGCTGGTAAATCTGCTCCTCTGCAGTTTATGCTGTTCTCTAAAGTGTTAGCCCATAGCCCCATTTGGCTGGTAAATCTGCTCCTCTGCAGTTTATGCTGTTCTCTAAAGTGTTAGCCCATAGCCCCATTTGGCTGTCACATTCTGCTCATTGCTGCTTCCTCCTACTCTATGACTGTAGGAGGACACAAAGAGAGGGTCTTTGTGTCACTAATACAAGGATAGAGCCTATTCCATAATTCTGCAGCTGACCCTGCTTTGGTCCAGACTGCACCGTTCAATTATAATTAATCTACTGTTTAAGGGAAAAAAAACAAGGGAATTGGTATTTGAGTTGTATTATGTGTTAACAGAGTTTTACATTTTGTTATACAGATTTATTGGTTGTATGTTAAGCAAATATCAAAACACTGTAGCTTGTAAAAGTTTTTTTAATTTATCACAAATAACAGAAATAGTCACACCTTGGTTAAACCACATAGGTCATACAATATGAACATTGTACAAACATACCATCCAGGGTGTCATCTGCTTGGAGGTTATCTGTGCATCCTGGGAGAAGTTCTAGGTTTACCATGTAATGGACAAGCAATATGGAAGATGGATACATTTATACCAGAATATTTACACTCACAATCTCATTGGCATGTAGTGAATGGCCCACATTTTGGATATAGCAGAGCATCTGTCCAATTATTTAAATATGGAAATGGTTTGTGTGTTGTCACCAAAATAATCAAAGCAATGGAATAGTGGAGATGTAGCATACAGTTAATAAGAGCTGCCAGCACTACCATTTTCTGAAGAGAAAAAAAAAAAAAAAAAAAACTTTCGTGTATGTTTATAAAACACAAGATCCAACATAAAAAGCGATGTTTTGTATAGCTAAAATTATGTTGTTCTGACATCTACAGGGAGTAGGTCAATAACTTGTGTTTTGTTTTCTTAATGATGCCAAGGAACTTCTGACTATTTATATTATTGCTCAGTTTCTGGATTCCTTACTGTCCAATTACATAATTAGAAGATCAGTCTGCACTGCCACCTTGTGTTGATCAGGAGCAATACATTCATGGAAAATGGCTTCATTCTTTTTATATATTATCAATACTTCCTGTTCCATGTATTTATCCACTCCATTCCTTGAGGGATATAACCTAAAATAATTCTAATGGTTTCTACTTTCTAATGTACAAAAAACATGGTTCAAAATTTGCCAGTAAGTATGAAAGTAAGAATTTTTAGATTTTTTTTAATTTATTTTATTATTATTTTTTTTTCCAATCGCTGCTCTATTTCAACCCAAAAAAAAATAAAAAAAACCTACACCAAACCCTCACAGCTCATCCTTCTTCTCTTCAGAGTCAGACGTAAGAGCCTGAGTATCGTCCTTTAATCCTGACTGGTTTGTGTCTATTACCGATGATTGTGTCCCAGAATCTTCGCTGATCTCATCTGCAAAAGCTTTTTTAATTGCCGTTTGGTCCCTTTGTTGGCTTTCATTTCTGGAAATGTTTGATTTGTCAATAGTCTGTTCATCCATCCTCTCAACAGCTGGATTGTCCATATTTGCAATGACCAGTGAATCCATCTGCTTTCCAGCTTGCTTATCTTTTTCTGCCTCTTTGACCTTTGTTTTATGTATTTTTTTCTGTTCTTCTTGTCTCTGTACATTTGCTGGTTTTTCAGCATCTTTCGCCATTTCTTTTTCATCTACCCCATTACCAGTCTGTTGATCAACAATTTCCTCAGACTGAACTTGGGATTTTACTCCTGCCATAGATTCTAGATCTGAGGCCATTGGTTCATTGCTATCTTTCTTTGCTTCAAGGAAATCAGCATCCACTGGACTAGATAACATTTTCAATAGGTCCTCAGCATGGATTCGCTCCTGGAAAATCACCAGAAGAGGAGAAAAGTGAAAATATGTCTCATTTTAACATAAAATCAGAATGCATAATTTTCTCTTATGTATATCAATGCAATTGAGAAAGTACAGAATAGCCATCAACAATGTATTGTGCCAATAAGCGTCTCCAATACAGTCACTCCTGTTACAGTCTTATTATTTTCAAATAAAATAATTTTCTGTATAAAAGGATTTGGTCTACAAAAATCTGTTTTTTCAAAAATTAGTCTTAAAAAAGGGGGGGTCATCTAATATTCAGGGTAGCTTATGTTCGGGTAAGCACGTGTGCATGCCCAGCCGCACGGTGGCTGTGGCTCACTACCCCTGACTCTCAGCAATTGATTGTAGCAAGTTTGGCATGATTGGTTAAAATGGTTACTAGGCAGTTTTCATGAGACTTATAAAATTGGTAGGTGTTTATGGTATATTAATGTATTATTTCTTATTTAAAATGCATATAATTACATTATTTGCCACTGGCATCACTTTTTATTATGTAATACATTTTGTTTGGTGTAACTACTAGTTTACTATGGTTTGTGTCACGCCCAGCTCCGTCCAATCCTCCTGTGTGCCACGCCCACCTCGTTACCTCGCCCGATTGTTCCCACCTGTTGCTTGTTGAGTTCAGCTTGTCTTGTGTATTTAGTCTGTGTCTCGGTTAGTTTCCCCAGATCTGTCATTGTCGTCCATGCCTTGTGTGAGTACCCGTCCTGTGTTCAACTCTCCTAATAAACCCTCGTCCTTCTGTCAACCTGGCTGCTCTCGCCTCACTTACCTGATCGTCGCTTGCACTCTGACAGAAGCGTGAGTTTGGAGTCACATTCCGTTTTTTCAGTCACATTCACACACTCTATCAATCTCTCTTTGAAGCAGCCGCTTTGAAGACCATGTTAAGATTTTCTCTGACTTTTTGCATTTTTTAAAACAATCTGTCAATCACCACCATGATATTAAAATTGGTATCATAACTCCTCCTCAATTGTTAGACAATACTACCTACCTGACAACCTACTTTTGACTGACTTTGTTCAAGATGTCTTTCCATCATTCAAGCCTGAAGTCAAAACACTCATTACAAATTATTGTATTTGGCAGCATCTATTCCCTTTATTTTATAGACCCTGAACATACAATACCACTTTTTCCAGATGGATTTTGAGAAGAAAAAAAAAATCTTATATTTGGATCAACACAGTACTATTGTTCACTTGGACAGCAGTATTCGTATGCAAGTAGTGTTTCCCATTAAGACCATATCATGTTGCAGTTTGTGTACAAATACAAATGCAATTCCATGGTGTACTGTACTTGGTTACTAATATATACCCAGAACTTGTCATGGTTAGCTGTTTCACTAAATCACTCCCACATAACTTTTCTGCCCTTCCTTTTTTGTTTTTACATCTTCTTGTTTGATTTTCTCTCAGATCTTTTTGCCTCGATTGCTGCTTAGGACAAATGGATCCTACAATGACAGTCTACTCTGCTAATTTCTACCTGACGTCAACATATTTAAAGTTTCATTTTACATTTTAGAAAATGTAGTTAATATTTTCCTCAGTGATATATCATTACCCATCCAGTGCACAGTGGTGTCTTAATGGTTAGGGAAATGCACTTGTAATTGAATGACTGCTGGTTCGAATTCCCAACCAGCAAGACACCACTGAGGTACCCTGAGCTCCAAGCACTGCTCCCTGGGTGCTGAATTAGCTGCCCCCTGCTATGTCACAATGTCATATGTGGGTTAAATGCAGAGGACACATGTCAGTGTTGTGCACTGTGTGCGTCAAAAATGACCACTGATCACTAAATTCGATCCATAACCTACTAATCAGAATGCTAATTTTAATGACTTGGCTCACCCAATCAGTGGATTAACCAAGGTGTCCACAAATATAACTGATCCATGCATCCATACTACCCAGTACTAGTCAGGTGTACCTGATGAAATAGGTCCTACCTAGTACAAGCAAAGTGTATCTAATAAAGTGGCTTCTGAGTATAGGCAAAGTATTTTAGTCAGGGGTATAATCTAGCTATTTCTTAATCAATATTTTAGTGTTATGTTATGTTATGCAACATGACTAAAAGAAGGCAGGCACCTTTTCACTGTGGCGTGGGTCGAGGGTAAACCACAAAGCAACAGCACATCTCTGGCCCTTTGTGACAGCCGTCACACCATGGGGATTCTCCTTCCCAGCCCCAAAGCCAACGACCCTGCCACAACGAGGTCTCACTTTGGCCTGAATGACAAACATATGCATTATTCACTGAACAGTTTAACCAAACAAGAAATACAGCTGAACATATAGCAAACCCAAAACTGTTGTCTTGTAGTTCAGTTTGGTAAATATTATACAAACACTTAATGCAGTTCAGTTTGTAAATGTTGTAAGACAAAAATTTTGTTCAGCAGACCAAACAATTGGTCTGGGATATTGAGCTTAATCGATTATCTCTTCAACATAACATTGGGCATATCACTGCAACTTCCAGTTAAAAATACTAATATCATGTCGCATATGATATACCCAGAATTTGTCATAATATTTTAGCATAATAAGTATAATATTTTACATTATAAATATGTTAAATATGATAGATACTTAATATATGGAAGCAGATGTTCCCCTGTGGTTACCACTAATGGGAGCAGCCAAAAGAAGAACAGAGGTACTTAATATCTAACTCCAAGTTAATGCAGTTCAAAAACATTCCAATATGTGGAGCTGCAAGTGTCCTGTATGATTTAACTAAGGAATATTTTCACAATTTAGCTGCAAAATAAGTTATTGCTCATAAATACATTCAGTAAATCTTAATGTAACAATATGGTTCTGTGTTTTTGGTGAAGGCTGCAGATGTATTTTGCACAAGTTAAAATGTTTCACAATACCCATATTATAGTTACTGATTTTCAGTTACATACCCCATGTCTGAAAAAGATACTTTCTAAAAAGCAATAAAAACTAAATTCTGCAACATGTAAATTCACTTTTTTTAACTTGCTAGAAAAAGAAATTACTTTTAATGTTTCGGCTGACTGCATTATGTAAATATAAACAAATCATGAATTTGATGCCTGTAACACTCAAAAAAGGTTGGAGGAAAAAAAAGTGAAAAGTTCATAGAATATTTAAGTAATACCAACATTTTATAAGCAGCAAGTTAGCTGGTAATGGGCAAGGGTATCGTGATTGGGTATTAATGGAGAATCTATCAAAGGCTCAGTTTTTGCAAGAAATGATGGGTCATGGCTCACCACATCATCCCAACTTTGATTCAAAGCGCAAAAAGAACAACTCAATGCGTGACTGCAAAGAATTTAGGTCATTTACCATCTACAGTACAAGATTTTATGAAAAGATAGGGGCATCTAAAAAAATCTCATTGCATAAAAGGCAAGTCCAGAGACCACTATTCACTGTGTGATCTCCAAGCCCTCAGATGGCATTGCAAAGAGACACTGTTAGAGAAGGAAGTAGCTATACGTCAATTCTATGCAGAAACACTTAAGTTTTCTAGGCCCAAGCTAATATCAGATGGACCAAGAAACCATGGAAACATTTGCTATGGCCAGATGAATCCACATTTCATCTTGTTTTCAGGAATAATGGGTGCTGAATTCTCCTGCCAAAAGTGAATAGGACCATGTAAAATGTTGAGATCAGAGTGCGTGTGCATTGACTAACTTGCCAGCAGTCTGTATCCTTTTCCTATTGAAAATACATAGCACATCATGAAGAGGAGCATCTGACAATGGTGACCACAGACTGTTCATCAACCGAAATCTTGTATCAAGCAACAATGGGCAAAAATTCCACTTGCAAAACTGTAACAATTAGCATCTTCAGTTCCCAGACAATTAATAAGTGTAATTAAAGAAAAGTGGCATGGTGGCATACATGCTTCTGTCCCAAGTTCTGAGTCTGTTGCAGGCAAAAAACTCAATTTATATATAAAATACTGCATTGAAAATCTTCTCTCTGTATTTTATCAGTCAAATAAAGAGAATCAATAAATCTGATTATTTTTTTATTAAAATATTCTTGATTTTCCAAAAATGGGGTTTTTGCATATATAGTGAAGATAATCCGTGAGATTTTTCCCACCATGTATAAATTCATTAAAAGTACCTCCAGAAGTCATTAGTAGTTCCACATATGCACTATCCAGCACAGCAGATCCATATTTTAACCAAGGTAAGTGAAGATTAATGTGGAATGCTTGCTCTCTGAAGTATTTTAACCAGATCTAACATGCAGAAACTTGTGGGAAAACTAAACATTTTGGGTCACAAATATACACCTACCGTAATGGTTTTAGCATCAAGTTCTGTGAAGATGAAATCACCCCCTTCAAAGTCATCATTCAGATAGAGAATGGCACTGAAATTGGACAGGGAAAGAAGAGAAGTGTATCCAAAAGCACAATATTGTCTTTACTCCATTATTTTGCCTGCTGTGTGGTTCTTTGTTACCTGTAGTCCCTGTGTGTGTATGCAGGTGGCTCTTTGATACATTCATTGAGCTCTGATATCAGCTGGCAGTTGTCCACATGTATAGGGTGACTCAAGTCCTCACGGCCTTCTTGCTTGTCTACAGAGAAAGAGATATAAAAAACTAACAGCAACAGAAAATAGCAACCATATAAATCATATGCCACCTTTAACTAAGAGTTCTGGTTTAACTAAATTTAATCACCATTAGAATCTCAAACCCAAAACCTTGCAATGAAGTTCATGCACTATGCTCATTATTAAATGTTTTATCATCTTTATTTTTTGTTGGTGTGCTACAGAAGCTGTGTCTTCTCTACATGCTGCCTCTAGGAAGAATAGTAGGAAAACAAACAAAACTTTTTTCCCCTAAATATACCTTTCTCGCACAAAATGAGATGCGCTCTAGTAATCTAGGGGATTTTAATCACACCAATCTCAAAACTGTGCTATCGAAATTCTACCAGTTTGTTGATTTTCCAACCAGAGGAAATAACACACTGGATCACGCTTAGAGAGTGTCCCCCTCCCCGCACAGTCAGTCTGATCACATTTCTTTGTTCCTGACCCCTTCATATAAACCCCTCATTGCCAGAACAAAGCCCACTGTACAGTCCATCAGAGTCTGGCCCGAAGGAGCCATGACCAGACTACAGGACTGTTTTGATAACAGACTGGAATTTGTTTAAACTGGAATCCACACAGGACAACCACACCAACTTCCTCTGTTGTTTTCTACATAAACTTCTACATGGACACTGTCAAGGACATTCACACTTTCCCTAACTGCAAACCATGGATGAATAGGGAAGTTCAAAAGCCTGAAGAGGCTTTCCGTACCGGCGACCAAGAAGCCTACTGAACAGCCAGGTCCAACCTGAGGTGAGGCAAAATCGAGGAGCACTTCAACAACAATGACCCCCGATGCATGTGGCAGGGAATCAAATCCATCATCAACTACAAAATCAGCAACACCTGTCCAACCAGCGATGTGACCTCATCCCTCCCCGATGATCTGAACCACTTCTTGGCACAGTTCAACAAAAACGCCAACCATCACCACACCAAACCGACCCTGCAGGAGGCCCCCACCGGACACCCTAGTGCTCCCACGAGGTGAAAAGGACCCTCAGGCTCATCAACCCCAACAAAGCAGCAGGGCCTGACGGTTTCCCAGGATGAGTGCTGAAATACTGTACAGGTCAGCTACACAACTGCAGTCTTCACCAGCTTGTTCAACATCTCCCTGGAACAGGCCACCGTCCTGACCTGCCTCAAATCTGCCACCATCATCCCCATCCCTAAACAGGCAGCGGTCAGGAACTTGAACGACTACCATCCAGTGGTCCTGACCAGGAAGAGCCTGCAGCGCATCATCAAGTTAGCCCAGTGGATCGCTAGCACCCAGCTTCCATCACTGGAAGAAATCCATCATACCCAGTGCAGCCGCAGAGCTGAGAAAATACTCAAGGACCCAACCTACCCTGGACACACACTCTTTATACCCCTGCCATCCGGTAGACGGTACAGAACCCTGTACGCATGCCAACCCGGCTGAGGAACAGCTTACCCTACAGCTTCTGAATACACTTCTGAATTCAAAGCACTCATCTCCAACATTCTGAATATTTGTGTACTTAAACCTGCTGTATAACTCAAAATCTACCTCAGCGAAATTGGTCATGCACTGCACTTTATACAAAATCATAACCATTCATGAGTATGATCATATTGCACTAATTTACCAGCACCTTATTCACTGTGAACGTGTGTATATGTGTACATATTTTATTCTTTTGTACTGTGTATCTGCTGGCGCACCCCAAATGAAATCTCATTGTGCTTGTAAAATGACAAAGAATCTTTATCTTTTTCTTTAAACTGCTTTAATAAAGCAACAAAATGGTGATAATCTCTGAACACTAATAAAACACAAGCCCTTTAACTTGAAACTGAGGACCACGCTCATAATGCCTTGTTATCAGCACTCAGTTTACCATTGACTGACAGAACTTGCAATACAAAGGATTTTAACCAGTAATATGTCCCTGGAACAGAAATGAGCAAAATGTAACTTGAACTGATTTTCCAGGATTACGCAGAGACATATTATATTGCTGTAGCGCCCGTTTGACCAATTGGCACCAAATTTGGAGGCCCCTTCCCTAGTACTGTCCTGCAGGACATATTCATGTTTGGTGATGATTGGCTGAGGGAGGCCTGAGATATAGCTATTTGATTGAAATGGGTGTGGCACCAGTATGGTTTGGGTGTGGCTGGTGGCCATACCTTATGAAAAGTTTAGGATTTTTTTGGATAATTATTTATAAGGACTGTCTCATGATTTAAATGAAAGCAGATTTATGTGGTTTGGGTGAAAATCCTAGGAGGTTAAAAAAGTCATGTTTTGATACTTTTCTTTTACAAAACAGGCAAAAATGGAAAGAGGTAGGATTAAGTTCTATAGGGCATTGAATTTGACATAAAAGACTGGATTGGCTCTGTATCAAATCTCAATTTAATCCTTAACAGTTCAGGAGAAATAGGCGGAAATGCAAAAGTTGTCACTGTAGCGCCCCCATGTGGCCCATTGGGGTGTCCTTAACAGGGTATGTTATGGGTCTGGAGAAAAATGTATGAGCCTGTTTTGGTTGAGATTGGCTATTGGTAAGCCTGTCAAAGGACTGTCAAAATTTTCCTTGATATTGATTGGCTGATGGTTGCCAGGTATTTTATGACTGATGACTGCCATGATACATGTCTGATCTCAGGCTTGGCCAAGTCAAGGCAGTCAGGAGATATTGGCAGTTTTTAGTTGTAGCGCCCCCTATTGACAAAATGCGCCCCACCTTGGACCCTATCCCCAGAATAGGGTATAGAGGTAGGATTTACAATTTGGTAGAGGTAGGCCATGGCATGGCCAAGTTATAGCAGTCAGACCAAAACAGGCCAAATTTGGCCATTGGTTGGGCGTGGCTAATGGCCGTAGAATAGGCAAGTGTCAGATTTTTTTTGAGTGATTATTAGTCAGCTCGGAGGACTGATCGTTTTGACGCATCACATGTCTAATTTGGTCAGACAGGGTAGAAGTTTAATGTATTTTTGCTAATTGTTGCACCCCCTAGTGGTGCAATAGCACCATTTCTGGTGCATGCCCTCAGGATGGTATCTGAAGTCCAAATTTGGATTTGATAGAGCAATTCGCTGCTGAAATATGGCCTCATTTCCTGTTTCGTGCCTTCACCCTCAAAATCATTCGACAAGGGCCAAACCATTGGCCTTAATTCTTTGAACAACTTTTTGTCAGAACTCTGTAGATAAAGCACAGCAAATTTGATGATGACTGGATCAATGGCCTAGGACTATTTCGTAAAAGTAGTTCTTTAGAAAATTCAATGAGTCAAAAAATGCAATATGGTCGAAAGTTACAACAATGGGTGCAATCGAATGGGGAGGAGTCAATTCAGGGCAATCAAAGATCACAATGCTAGGCCAAAGAGATTAATAGTTACACGCGAAAACGTATCTTGACATTTGGCCAGAGTGCTATTGGGATGGATGGACCGACCCCAAATTCGGCGAGAGTATTCTGTGGCTTAGTCCCTACCAATATGCCAAATTTCAAAGGTGAAGATTGAATTTTGTACCATGTGGAAAATACTGAAATTTTTACTAAAATCCAATATAGCAGCCGCATGAATTCGGGGGACATTAACCTTCCCAGGAGTCAACAGATCAACAGTGATTAGCCAAAATGTATTTCTGCTAATGGTAGCACCCACTAGTGGTGCAATGGCAGCATGTTTGGTGCTTGACCTCAGAATTGGATCCCAAGTCCATATCCGAAATTTGGTTTTGATACATGAAATCGTTGCTGAGATATGGCCTCGTTTCCTGTTTGTTGACTTCATCCTTAAATTCTTTGGACAACAGGGACCAAACGATTTAACATAATTCTTTGAACAACCTTTTGTCAGAACCCTTTCTAGATGATGCACACCAAATATGGTGCTGATTTGGTTTTTCACTGGCCTAGAACACATTTGCACAATTATATTTTCAATAAAATTCAAAATAGCGGAAAATCCAATACGGCGGAAATTAACGGCAATGGGTGTATCTGAATTGGGCTGACCCAGGATTCAGAGAAATCTAAGATTTCACTTGTAGGCCAAAGGGGTCAAAAGTAAAAAGCAAAAATGTATCTTGAACTTTGGCCTGATGGTGGCGCCAGAGGCATGGATGGATTGACCCCAAACTTGGTGCCTGAATAGTTAACTGTCCTCTATCAATGTGCCAAATTTCAAAAGAAATTGCCAAATCGGTTCTATGAGTTGCCATAGATTTCCATTACAGAAAATATAATAATGATAGGGTTTTTCACTAACAAAAACAATAGGTGCCAAGCACCTATGGTGCTTGACCCCTAATAATATTTAAGGTGAACAAGTAATCAAAAATCTTTAAAGTATATGGAATAGCCGAAAAATGTGCTCACCATCAAATGCGGAACGGCAGACCAAGTGAGTGTAGGAAAAATAAAGTGGAGTTTCTAAGCGGAAGTAGGACTCTACAACTTTGCGCACTCTCTCACTCAGGTTGAAGTACAACTGGGCACTCTTGAGAGGGACCTTCCCCTCCTGCCCCATCTACAGAAAAAAATAAACACAGATCCTAAACATGACAAAACATTTCACTGAAAAAAGAAAAGTGAATCTTTAAATCTATAAGAAACACACTTGATTGTTATATTTTTTGATTCATAGGTATTTCAATAAAAAGATACATCATTAATATAATAATAATAATAATAATAATAATAATAATAATAATTCCTTTTAGCTTTGGAAAGGTCTTAATTTATGTATTTGATAATGGATTTCAAAACATAGAAAAAATTGAAACCTTGCCTTTGCAGCTTTCAGGACAGTAACTCCTTGGAACATCTCGCTAGGAGAATGAGGTGAGGGCTTCCCCCTGTAGCCATCACCTTTTAATGCAGCTGTCTTTAACACAGTCATGACATCATCAGAATAGACAGCATGAGCCAGAGTGAGATGCAGTAAAATGTGAAAGTGACAAATGAGAAACGGTATAACATGTCTTGCTAAAGCAGGTTTATAATTATGCAGCTAATGGGTCCTCTTTTGAAATGCTTCTTTTAAAAGGTTACAGATCACGAGTAAAGGTGATAACACATAAGAATACAAACGCACACTGGACAGGCGGTGTAGCTCCCGACACTCATCATCGGAGATCACCCCATCCAAGACCACCCTCTGAGACCCATTCAAGGATCTAGATGTCATGGCCACAACAATATCACCAAACAGCACACTTCCACCTGTGAGGACAAAACCACACATATTTAAGATTGAAATGTAAACTAAATGAGTGAAGATAACACATAACAGAATAAAAAATTCCATCAAACAATATTGTGGTGCTGTAAACTGAAACCTGATGTACTGTGAAGAATAAAGTCTTCATATGACAACTGAACTAGGTGTTTTAACTACCAACAGCTATTTAGTAATCTCCAGTATGCTCACCTTCTCGCACAATCTGGGCAATGTCAGTTGACTCCTTAGTCTTTTCTTCCACAAGTGTCTCAATCTCCTTCATAAGATGGCCAATTTCCTCTGTTATCCGAGCTGCTGTCTCTCTCTCTGTTCTATAGGGGGATTCAGACTGGTGTGATTACCAAAATCAAATAATAAACAAAGTGGAAAACTTGTAATGGTCTATACTGGAGGGAATATAAATAAACTGCATTACTTCTGTTTGTCTCTTAGCTTCTGTGGCATGATATCAGGAGGAGTCCATGAATCCTAAATATGGGTACAATGAAGTAGCAGTTAGATGTTTTTCCCTTGACTTCTATTCTTGAATGAACACAAGAACATAAGAAATTTACGAATGAGAGGAGGCCATTCAGCCCATCAAGTTCTTTTGAGGAGAACTCAACTAATAGCTCAGAGTTAAAATCATATCTAGCTCTGATTTAAAGGAACCCAAGGTTTTAGCTTCTGCTACACTAGCAGGAAGATTATTCCATACTCTAACTACATGCTGTGTAAAGAAGTGCTTCCTCAAATTTGCTTTAAAATGTTCTTCTGCTAATCTCCACTTATGGCCAAGAGTTCTAGTATTTAAACTAATATTGAAATAGCCATTTGGCTGAACAGCATCCAGACCTATTAGAATCTTATATACTTGGATCATGTCCCCACTTAGTCTCCTTTGCTCGTGGCTCAACAGATTCAGCTCAGCTAACCTCTTCTCATAAGACATTCCTCTAAGACCAGGAATCATTCTTGTAGCCCTCCATTGTACCTTTTCTAAGACAGCAATGTCCTTCTTAAGGTATGGTGACCAGACCTGCACAAAATATTCTAGGTGGGGTCTTACCAAAGAATTATATAAAATGTAGCATCACCTCCCTTGACTTAAACTCCACACACCTAGAGATATAACCCAACATTCTATTGGCCTTTTTTATTGCTTCCCCACACTGGCGAGAGTGGGACATGGAAGCATCAACATAGAGAGATCTTTTTCGTAATCAGCTACCTTTATTTCAGTGGAACCCATAAAATATCTGGACTTTATATTTCTGCTCCCTGCAAGTATTACATTTATCTGTTAAATTTCATCTGCCAAGTATCAGCCCAGTCGCTAATTAAATCCAGATCCCTTCATAGCCTCTCTGCTGCTAGATCAGTATCTGCTACAGCACCCACCTTGGCGTCATTTGCAAATTTAGCCAGTTTACTGTATGTATTGGGTTCAATATCATTAATGTAAATTAGGAACAATAGTGGCCCTAAAATTGAACCCTGCAGTACCCCACTATGAACACACTGTGACACTGAGCCTCTAGTAACTATTCGCTGCTTTTTGTCAACCAGTTTTCAATCCAAGCTGCCAGTTTCTAAAATCCTTGCAGCTTTGAGCTTGATGCTGTATTCATACTAAATGGTTGTTACTCATGTTCTCTACTATGAACACCCGTGTAAAATAATCATTAAACTCATTTACTATATCAATTTCATTTTCAAATTATAAGGCCCTTACTATCTTGCAAATTAGTGATTTCAGCTTTTAGAGCTCTTTTGGAGTTAAAATATTGGAAGAAACTTTTATTGTCATCCTTAGCCTCCAACGCATTTTTTTTTTCTACATTCGTCTTAAAAAAATAACATTAGACATTTCAACTCAACCTGTAGACTTAGACACTCCTGCTAAATTTTGAAATAATTAGTTATTTTCCATGAGTCTTAGTTCTATATCATCATGCAGGGAATGTGATTTCAGAAGTATTAATGTTCAGAAGTTTAGGAAGAATGTGGCAGAAAAAATTAAAAGATTTGCGCTACATGCAGAACAAACAACTGAAAAACAGAATCCGCCAATTTGTGTATACAAAACTGAAATTTTATTTTACCTACCGGATCAACAAATGTAATTCCAAAAACTTCATAACCAAAATACAGCAGTTCCTTCTCCAACAAAGATTGTGTAATGTGTTTCTGGATAACCTAAGAGCAGAAAACAAAAATTAAACTCAGAGCCAAATTTATTAAGCAAGGGAAATTAGAGAGAGAGCAATCAAACAACATCTTTACACCACTAACTCACTGGACATCATTAGTAAATCCCGATAGCACTATTTTAACCGTTAGTAAATCTAGTCCATATTCTGAGTTATCCATCCATCTTCTGCCATTTACCCATAGTCGGGTCGCAGGGGCAGCAGGGTGTAGGGATGCTCAAACCTCCCTCTCACCAGCCACCTTCTCCAGCACCACTGGGGGAATACCAAGGTGTTCCAAAGCAAGTGGAGAGATATAATCTCTCCAGAATGTCCTGGGTGTGCCCCAAGGCTTCCTCCTGGTTGGACATGCCCGAAATACCTCCTCAGGGAGCCATCCAGGAGGCACCCATGATAGATGCCTGAGCTACCTCAACTGGCAGCGGCTCTATTTTGAGCTCCTCGCCCTATCTCTAAGGCTGACTCCTTTCTGACACCTTATCGTGGTGGTGGGGTTTGCGTGCTTCTGTGATCCTAGGAGCTATGTTGTCTGGGGCAATACCCCTGGTAGAGCCCCCAAATCAAATTGGTCCTAGTTGAGCAGCCAGACCAAGTGTGATTCAGAAAACCCCTATGAAAAACGACAAAGGACAATGTTGCCCCGCCCAGATCGAGGGGCAATCGAGGCCTCACTTTGGAGCCAGGCCTGGGGTGGAAGCTTGAAAGCAAGCTCCTGGTAGCCAGGCCTCCACCAACAAGGCCCGGCTGGGAATAGCCCAAAGAACTAACCTGGGTCCACCCTCCTGTGGGCCCATCACCTGTGGGGCAAATAAATATTTCATATTTTGTGGGACTACCTCTCTGGCAGAAATGCCTGCAGCCTGCTCTTCTCCCAAAACAGCAGAATAGTAAGCCACATTCTGATTCATGACTTCCTCCTCTGGGTGAAACAGCAGGTACGTTTTGGCGCATTCAATGGCCTTCTCATAATTCTCCCCTGTGATAAAGATAAAACATTTGGGTCTAGATACACAAACGGCAAGTCAATGAAATTTAGTTTAAAATGATATAGAATACAAATCAAAAAATCTTACAACGACACTAAACTACATGTTAGTGACGCACTATTGAAGTATGAAAATTGCAGGTAGTTGAAATGTGCTGGCAGGAAATCTTCCAAAGGTTTTTCAGTGCCTGGCAGGACAGCTAGTTCGATGGCACAATTTTGTTTGCAGTTAAGAATTTGCATGTAGTGATCTGTGAAAGAGAAAATAGAAATTGTATGCTAGTTGCATTCTAACAAACACATTTTTATTAAGTATTTAGTATACACGTACTTAAGTACTGGGGTGCCTCCCTGTTTTGCCCAAACTATTTAATATTAACTTGTCTGTGAGCTCTAAAAGGTATCGAGTCCCCCTTTGTTTAGCCTCTGAACATCATTATTCTCAAGTCTCTGTAATGTCCTGATAGTATAGCTTATTTTATGCATCCTACGTAAAGGTCAAACAACTTAACATGGTAAGTGTGAATGCATTTTTTTGGTATTCCCTAAGTACCAAAGTAGCATTTTTTACATCATTTTAAACTGTTAAGGTATGATGATGGCTGAATTAACACATTTGGAAAACATAAAATGCTCCACTTATACTTGCCTGTCATTGACTGGAAAAGATCAGCAGAGTACTCCAGGTAGTTATAACCATCATAGTCGTAGATTCCCTCACAGAGGGCACGGCATTCCAGATCAGCAGCAAAGTATTCTTCCACCGCCGTCTCAAAGTGCTCAATTGCAAGGCTAAACTCATCCAAACTGTAAAACTTTTTTCCTTGTAGGAACTCTGACTAGAAACACACACAAATATTTTCATATTTTTAATTGAATTGCAATGCAAACTTCACAAGGTCTATTTTAATAATGACTTATTGCAAAGAGGTATTATTAGCAATAAAACAAATTAAACTGAATAAAATCTATGCACCTTACTATGGCGTCACAGAGTCAAAACTCACACACGTAAATATGCCACTCGCAAGCGCAAAAACTAAACTTGCAAGCACAGGACGAAGAGCTGCGTGGGTGTTCATCACAATATCCTTCGGCTGCTCTCTGCACTCGAGGGAAATTTCTGTGCTCGCGTTCTGCCGGGGGGAGGTTTTCATAGTTTGGGGGCGGAGTCATGCCGCTTCTGATAGCGAACGCTATTGCCGGATGAAGCATGGTTTATGTTACAAGTATAATTTCACTGATTCTCATTGCCCCCTTGCCTGTTTCCCCATTAATGTAAAACAGTTACAGAATGTAGCAACAAGTTATTGGGATGCTGAGGCAGGCATTAGCTTCGGCATCTCCATACGGTAAAGTAACGTTATCAAGTGTTACGAGTTTCCCTTGCCTATACATAATTTCGATACCTCATCATGCAACCGCTTACGATGAGTATTACTAACGTAGTTGTAGCATTTTGTATCGATGCAACTACTAACTTTATGGGTGAGTTAAACTATTTTGTTCTATAGTACTTAAACCTGCAATGCAATGCCCCTTTGGGAATTGATTGACAAAAAATATCTTCACATGGGGACACACTGAGTTGTGTCCATGGTGTCAGGTATTATAGACTAGTTCCAGATAAAGACTTTAGTGTAATGATTGTAGTACTGACTTTATCCATTTAGTTATTGATGACGTCTAAAAAAATATTTTTTATGCAATATCTTTATTTATAAATATCAGGACAAACAATATTATACAAACCCCATTTCCAGAAAAGTTGGGATATTTTCCAAAATGCAATAAACTGTCATTTGTTAATTTACGGGAATGTTTAACCAACAAAAATTGCCAAGATTTTTACTGACCAACTCAATTGTATTTTTGAAAATATGAAACAAAAGTTAGAATTGATGACTGCAACACAAACAAAAGTTAGGACACCGTTAAAATAATATTGAATATCATGATTATGTATAAAAGTAGTATCCACCAAGGGCTCAGTCTTTTCAAGCAAGGATGGGTCATGGCTCACCCCTTTGTGTCAAAATCCGTAAATTATCAGTCAGTTGAAAAGGAACATTTCAACACAAGTTTGCAGAGAATTCTTTCAAAATCAACAGTACTTAATATTGTGAAAAGATTCATGAATTTCAGTGTGTAAAGAACAAGGTCGGAAACCACTGCTGAACGTACGTGACTTTCAAAACCTAAGGCCACACTACCTGAGACACCATCATGCTACTGTGACAAATATAGCCACATGGTCTCAGGAATACCTTGGAAAACCATTGTCACTTAAAATGGTCCACCACTGCATCCAGAAATGCAACCTGAAACTGTATAATGCAGGGAGGAAGCCATACATCAATTCTATGCAGAAACACTAGCCGTCTCAGGGCCCAACCCCATCTGAGATGGAACAAAAGACAGTAAATTTCTTATGATCTTATTATTGAATCATTATCACCTATATACACTGAACATGTGGCCCATGTCATGACATCTTCAGAATAGATGAGCATGAGTCATGTGGCCTAAAGGCCTTCTTGCTACTTTAAGGTTTATTTCTCAACTGTGCATTATCATCAGTTTCTTGTTATAAATCTATGTGTATGTGTGTTTTTTGCTGTACCTAATTTCAGCACATTGCGGACTCACTCTTGCGGTTGATAACATAAATGTTGTCATTAACAATATACCGCAGACAGTTAAACTCAAAACACTACTGAAGACTTACTGAAGTTTAATATTAAAGAAGATTTTGTAATACAGTATGATGATCCAGATTTTCAAAATGCATCAATAAACTAGATTAAGGGCTTAATGAAATTTTGGGCATTTTCTCTTGGCCAGGCAGGTTTTCCGGCGTGCCATAAGTTGTAAACTTCCTTAAAATGCTTCCAGGGGTACCTCTTGGACTGTTCAATTTTTGGGAGATTCTCTCTTACCTGATGTCCTTGAGGTGCAATAAAATTATTTCCCCTCAGCTTTCATGAAAGCTTCTTAGTCTTACCCATAATTGCAACTCACCTTCATATAGTGATGTTTTACATATGCATTACAGTTGAATCCAATTACGGATCATTATTGAATACCCAAAGTAGGGCTGCACGATATATCGTTTCAGCATCGTCATCATGACGTACGCACGTGCAATAGTCACATCGCAGGAGGTGCGATGTTAAGTAACGCAAATTAAATTTGTGTGAACAACGCTTTTGGTGCTTTGGCTAACAAATGTCACACTGTTCTTATCCTTAATCCACAAAAGTCTGTCATATAATTTAGGTTCATTGAAAGGTTTTTGGATACAAGGCTGACATGTAGCTTTGCACCAGCAGATCACAGAACAAACCACCAATCACAAACATTCTCGATCCCAGCGCTAAGCATTTAACCCACTGCTATTTTTTCACTCACGTTAACTCCCATATGCGATAAACTTCTTTAGTTTAACGCTCATACACTACACATTTAGTACTGATTAAGTAATCATTACCATTATATTTAGGCAAAATCAGCTCAACCTTTCTATAATGATTAATTATACCAATAGAGCAGCGGTCACTAACAGGCGGACCACGGTCGGGGACCGGACCCAGATGCTGTCCCATACGGACCCAGATCAATAACCAAAACAAAGTTATGATTTAAAACCTGACAGGGCGCTTCTATTTTAACCAGCGCAGCGTTTGTAGTCTTTTAGGTAGAGGTTTAGCACTAGAAGCGCCGCTTCCCACGCTAATGGATGTCAAATCTCTTTAATCACATAGTTCGGCGTATGCTGCCCGTTGTCTGCACTAAAGTGCCATTAGTGTTAATAGCAGCAGCGAAGTGACCAAAAAGCCGTAATGTTCCTAACAGAGCGGCTGATCTGTCCTGAAATCATACAGCCGAAAAGTTATCAAACACAGCATGTATTATATAACATGTTGGATAGATAGATACCGGTAGTTTATTGGTGATTTCATGTGCGCGGAAGTTTCCGCTTTTTAACAACTGTATAAAGTAACGTTACCTGTTATATAGATCAACTCAGCTGAAACAAAAATTCTATGTTTTCAGCATCTGGCATGGCATTCACGATTTCAGACTCACGCATGAAATCTTACGGCAAATCTATATTATTCCATTATAAACCTAAAATAAGCTGTCAAAAGTGTATTTACACAGTTAAATACAAAAGCAAACTATTTACAAGGTAAGAACTGTTACATATGCATGCAGACATCTCAAAATGAATTGTACTTAACTTGATTTGACAGTCAGGTACTGATTACACGCAATGTTGATATACATCACATTAAATAATTAGACATTATGATCTTCCAGACCTTTGCTTCAAACAAATTGAAATTTTTTCTAACTGGACCTCTAAATTTTAGTTGAGTACCCCTGCAATAGAGCTATTGAACTAATTAGATCTTTTTAAATCCAAATATTGCAATATATATTGCAGAAAGAATAAATATTGCAGTGTGATTTTTTTCCCCCCAATATCGTGCAGCCCTAACCCAAAGGCTTAATTATGTTTAGTTCAAATTTAGGCCATAAAACTAGCAGTAGGTTTTTAAAATAGCAATATTATAAAGGGGTTGAATAACTGTGACACAGCTATATTAATATAATATCCTATTACTCACAAATACAACATCATACATTTCCGTTGTTGATTTTATGTAAAAATCAACTGATAAGTCATTCAAAGCAAATTTTAGCTCTTATATAAAACTTTCATTGGTAAATCCTTAAAAGCTTTGGGGGGATTGAATATTTCTGATTGCAACTGTATGTGCACCTGATTATTTTATCTGATATTTCTGAATTGTTTTTTTTGGATTTAACATTTTAAGACTCCAACCAGAAGGTTCTCACAAACTTCCTGAAGATATTTGAAGTACATATCAACTTCATCTCAAAGTATACTCTTTATTAATCTTAGGAATTGTTTTGTGCTGTTTATGCTCATCCGATTGTCAGCTTTTTGTTCTTGCTATGGATTCAGTTTAAACTTTTGTGCAAGACCTAAATCTGTGCAGCAGGAGTACCAAATGTTTAAAAAAAAAAAAAACTAAATCAAAATATTGTGAAATATATTTGGTGTGTATTTGTTAAATCGTTGCACTTGAAGTAAATACAAGCTACAACTTTAAAGTCTTCAGAAGACACATTTTACCCTATTGCATTCTAAATGCTACGAGATACCAAAATTGTTAGATATGTAATGAAAATGCTACTTACTTTTATTTTCATGAAGAAGTGCAGCAAGTAATAATTTTGACTACTTTGATTTTGTAACCAGCTGATCCAGAGAAGGAGGACAGGAGGTGAAGAATGTTGACATAGGGATCCCGATTGCTGCTAATGATGCCAGCGGATGTTATCCCTAAAGAAGTCTGTACAGTACTCTCTCTTCGGTATTGGATCATCAACTTGTTCTGGACAACCTTAAACACATCCCTAATGCATTTGTAATTTTGATTGGCCTTCTCTATGCACTGAACATAAACTATCCTAAAACTTTAAAGTACAAATTAGAGATCTTGCAGAAGGTCATTTATGATATTGGTGCAGAAAGCTGTTCCTCGAAAGTTCATGGACTGCGCGACAAATTATTGCAGCATATGAATTGAGACTGGCAAGGATTACCTTACAGCATCAGTTAACCGCTTTTTTTTTTAGAATTGTTTTTCTGGTGGTTTTTGATAGTGGATATATTGTTTATTTTTGGGATTATCTTTTCACTGTATATCGGAGTATTAACGTGATTTAAGTTTTGATATAATTTTTATTTGCTTTGAATACATGTTAGACTCTTGCATAATTTAATGCCGTTTACAAAAAAGCGGTCAAAACAGTAACATGTTGAGTGTCAATATTGTTTTACAAGGGGTTGCAGGACATCTGGTTTCTGATAGTTGAGGAATATTGAGAGATACCATTTGATTTATAACCAGTACGCCAGTCTGACAGTTAAAAAAAAATTGTTACTCATGCACATTATTAATTTCACATAACAGTATGTCATCAAATAATGGCAATTTCATTGAACTCTTTCTTATGCTTAGTTTCTACATGTATAATTAGATTGCTAGTGTGATATGAACCAGTTCTTTTACCTCTCATATCATTACATGAGCATGGAATGAAAAGTAACCACTTTACGTAAAGGAAACACAAAAGTATAATGATATGAGGCGGTCTCACCATGTGGGGCTTTGCTTCCAGATCTTTGAAGTGGATCTCCTGAATTCCTGCCATCATCCTATAGTACTCCAGATTCTGCTTCATTTCCATGTGCTCAGGGTTGGCCAGAGAAAATGTGTAGGCGGCTGCCACTGCTTTATCCAACTTGTTCATCTGATTACATCGAAATATCAACTGAATATTAACAGGATACTCTTCATACCAAAGTGCTGAAAATTCTCATACCCAATTAAATATGCAAACAATCAAGTACTTACTTTGCTGGATTACACAAATCAAAGAGAGGGAAAAAACTCAGACTATCATATGTTATTAAAACACCACATTACACAACAATGTATTATATTTATAAATATTGCTAACTTTTTCTGCAGAATGTAAAGATGTAAGCAGGTCAGTCATCTCTTATGTACATTTTTGGCCAAAATGACACCCCACAGAGAGGTTCTCACTCAAACAGTACGCTAGATAAAGCATTCAGAGTTTTTTCTTATGGCAATTGTAATTCTGTGAACTATAATACTTGTTTTGGTTGAATTTGTATGGCAAGAACAGTATGACAGCTCATTCTTAAAATAAATCATGACTGCAGAAAGCAGCTAAGCAGAACCACCAAATTTTTGTTACATCATCTTAAGATATATAAAAACACATGTGAAAAATACAAAAAAAAAAATGATGGTTTTCTGCCCATATGGTCAAGTGAGAACATGAAAGTATGCAATTTTTCGAAAATCAAGCACATTTCAAAACATTCTGAACTCCAATAACAATAATAAATATGATTACTACATATGCATAGACTAATATGTCTTAAATGTCAGAAGGGCTTCATGTAGCATATTGTTCGTGTAGCATGTATCATGTAGAATATTCTCTTAATGACGGGCTTGTCTTGTGTGTGTGATTACATTTTTGATCTCTACAAAAAGAGTTAGTCACAAAGTTTCACTGCTGTACATTGTATATAAGATACCATAAACACTCATTTGGCAAATTGCATAAATTCAAATTAATATTTCAAAGGGATGTAGTTTACAAATCTATTAGAGATTCATAACTAATATATAGATTTCTCAATATGTTTGGTATAGGAGCACCTTCATGGGGAATGTGAATTCTTGAAGGAAACAGGTCTATGCACAGCTGGTATTTGGCCATGGCATTAGGCAGGGTTCCCCAATTCTGGTCCCAAAAAAGATTACATCAACTTCAGTTTGCAGATTTCAGATTTTGCAGGGAAATCAGCAAACTGTGTTTGATTCTGGTCCTCCAGGTTTGAAATTCGGGAACCCTGACATTAGGGTATCTAACGGGTAAAGGCAGACTTTATACTGCATTCCAGACTACTCCTAACTCGGTTTTTCGTATCATTTTGGAAATACGACTTCCGACTTTACTGGAACGGAGTATCAGAGACAGGTCTACATGACCAGTTAACCGCAAATTAAAATTGCATGACTGTATCGACAATATCAAGAAACACATCTAAGCTGTACTCTGTCCATATTATGCATTTCCAGATCACAGAAATGCAACCCTTAAATCACTGAACAAAAGGATCATACCAATAAAGCAAAGTACACACATATTACATATATCGGGCTCCAGCTCTAAAAAGGTCATAATGCGTTTTTTAAAAATATTTCCAAGTAGTCTTGGTTTGCTTACAACTGGGGAAAGTTGCTAAGGGAACCTCCAATAAAAGAATGAGATGAACTATACCTAAATGCATACAATCTTTGGTTGGAATTTCAAAACAACAACAGAAAAAAATCTTCCACTTATAATGCAAAGCCAAACGTTATTCATCTACTCACGACACGCGCAAGATTATGATTCTGGATTTCTTCGAGATATTCTTTCTACTCTATCTGATAAACCGAACCCGCAAGCAGTAACGCTCTCCCCCTAACGACGTGGCACAAAAAAATGGGTACGTGTATAGGGAGTACCAGTACTATTTCAAAGATTAGAAACAAATACTGACAAAAAAACTAGTCGTAAGAAAATGCTAGTTACGGAACTAAAATAAACATAGCAGATTTAATACACAATATGAAATGATCTTTATACCGAAGCAAAATTGGTTTAATTTTAACAAAACGCAAGTCTATGTTGAAGACAATAGCGAAAAAAACTGCGCATATCACTGCTCAAATATCTAAGAATGCATAAGCAGTAACAGTAAAAAATATCAATTAATTTAGTGTTTGCTGAGAACTACTTGCATGATTTACATTTCCTAAGATGCATCAAATAAATAGAAAAATAAGAAGAATAATCTACCTTGAAGTAGGCAACTTGTAGATAGTTATAGGGTGTCCTTTTCCGAAACTCAAGTTCCACTTCCTCGCTGATTTTGTGTTTAGACGGTGGGCCCAAATTTTCAGCTTCGCATGAACTCACGCAGTCAGCCCGTTTTAAAATTTTCTGGAAAAAGCCGAGATCCTCCACAGAACCGTTGCCCGGTACTGGAAAGCCCAAGCCCGGAACTGGTTCGCCGAAAGCGTTCAGGTTTGCACACGATAGGCGACAATGCGCCCTGGCACGTCGGATTGCACCCTTGTTCAGAAGCGCCCGCTCCATGTTAAGGACGACCGACATCCAGTCCCCCTTGTAATAAGCTTCCACTGCATTGTCGAAGAGCAAATCGTACGGCTCTAATGTAACATTTATATTGAGAGATGTGTCCATAAAGCAATGATGAATACAACTTAAAGCACAAATCAGATTTCTTACGTATCCATACATGTTAAAATCGGTCCGTTCCTAAGCATAAGCTGGAAGAATCCTGGAAGCAGTCGCCTAAAGTGAGGAAGAAACTTCTAAACGGAGGCACACATACTGGATACAGTGGGTGGAGACCAGGGATCTCCAACCTGTCCGTACACAGTCAAATGTGTCCGTAGCAAGGCTAATATATGTCCGTGGCAAAATGAAAAAAATATATAGTAGGGCTCGGCGATATAAACCATATGCCAATTTATTGTCATATAAAATTTCAACAATAAAGAAAATTACTCATTTAGACAAACAATCAACAATGGGTCGTATTAAGCTGACATCATTGTCCAAGGTGCGCATAAATGAAAACGGGGCGGCGGCCATTTTACCGGGGTGCGAGTAACAACAGCAGAAAGAAAACCCCGAATCTAGTTTCTTCTGCATACCTTCGGATTATACACATAAAGAGAGAGACCAAAGAGCTGCCGGAAGGCTACAGAAAACTTGGCTATGAAATCGAAAGAACTTCAACGATGATACTGGAAAGATGTGGCTTTTTCTGAGAAAGCGCAGTATTTCAGTTCAATGCATTAAAAATGCGTATTCATTTCCTTTTGAGCATTTCGTAATTTGTATTTTGCTGGACGGAAAAAGTCAGATGTAGGTTAATTGGAAACAAAATAGACTGAGAGATTGTATTCTGTGTATCTAAAATACTTAATAAAATGCCATTTTAAGAACGTTCATCACTAGACCTACAGACTTTTTAATACAGCCTATAGCTATCTTTTGCATTATTCCAAGGAAAGAAGCTGCTTTGGTGACCGGTGTAAATTGCCTACTAGTATATGCAGTAAAATAGGCATATATTTCTGATGTACAGGACAGCAATGCTGTGCTCTAGTACCTGTAAATTAACTCGCTAGCCCCCGAAGGCTAGTGGCATTCTACATTAAGTTAATTTCAACAGACATGCTCAAGCAGTGGCATCTTGTGGTTGGTCATATATGGAAACCTTCATTAGCGAGAAATCAGGCTAGCTAGTTTTGTTCCTAAGGACAAAGTTCATTTCTATCGTCTAAACTTGGGAGTTTTTATAGCTACTGAGCTTGTGTAAAAGGGAGAACCGACTGGTGAACTTGAAGTTGCATATGATCTGCGTCACAGTCGCTGGTCCCGTTTGTATTTTTTGTGCATATCTAAATAAGAGTTTTTTTGACTTTATGTTCGGCACCCTACTGTAAGACAAAGCTGGGAAATCATGCATTATGATCATTTAAGAAAGCACTACGGCGACTCATTGCACCTGCATTTGCACTTTATGGTTAACTGTGTGGTAGATTGCTTCCTTTAAAAGATATGAAGAAATGCCTCGTTCCCATTTCCCTGAACAAAATACAGCTTTTCATAGTCCTGAACACTTGCTATACATTTAGTTTATATGAAATTTTCTTTAACATTGAAAAGAAATACAGAACTTTATGCATCTCTGTGACAGACGTCTCCGACAATCCCTGATAAAATGGCTGCTACGCATAAATCGTGACGTAATATGCATGTAACTTAATACAACCCATTGGGTGCGTTAGACTCGGGCTGGCTGCAGCTGACGTGACGTAGAGTGAAATCTGCCAGCGGCTGTAGGGGTGGAGTATAAACTGAATGCAGCCAAGTCAGACAACTTCTACTCCTCGTAGTGTCCGAGACTTGACTGCAATGGCAGCACTGCCAAAAAGGTGTAGATCAGGGGTGCCCAACTCCAGTTCTGGAGGGTCTGAGCCTTGTGTAGCTTAGTTCTTTTCCTGTTCCACCATGAATGATTCAGCTCAAGAACCGTGTGGTAATTAACACAAAGAGTTGAATCAGGTGTGTTAAATGAGGGGAAACCCAAAAATGTGTAGGGCTCTGGCCCTCTAGGACTGGAGTTGGGCACCCCTGGTGTAGATAAATCTATTCCAGTATCACCTGCATGCACATTACTTCTTTTACAATAACCAACTCCTGGTACAAATTGTCAGCAGTGGAAAAAAAAAGAAACTATTGTGTATAGTGGCCCTGTGTAAAAAGAAAGCTGCCAGGAAAAAGATCAAATACATTCTCAGCAAACATGACCCTTTGGGGCCCATGTGGGGCCACTGCGGGCAGCCCGCTGTGGGCCCCATTACCAGCGTGAAATGTGGATCCCATTGGGGCCTATTGTGGGCCCACAGTATGGCCACACTTTGGACTGGCTTACACATACGTGCCCCACATTTTTTAGCCTGCTGGATGCTCCCCTGTATGTATGAGGTGTACTGCGGGCACATTGGGCACACTGTGGGGTGTACTGCGGGCATACTATGGGCCTACTGGGGGGACATTGGGTGGGAGGAAAGCTGTTAAGTCACAGTGCTCCAGTGTCCCTGTGGGCATGCTCTGTGGGTCTTTAACAAATAATATTAGTTTGGTCCTATACTGCCAGTATACCACAAAATTATTATTAATGTGTATGCAAAACATTTGCACTTATTGAAAGTAGCAGTAATGAACTACAAGTAATGTTTCAAACACATCTGTTCACAGTCAAGATAAAAGAAAAAATGAAGAAAACATATTGAAAATTGAATACAAAACTGAGTATGTGGATTGAGTACTAAATATATATTTTTATTAAACAGAACAATAAGCACGTAGTATTACATACATAAATAATCAATATTAAATCAATCCCCTCAGTGTCCTTCGGCTCCTTCCCCCATCCTGGGGTGCGTTTCTCGGAACCATCGTTGCTTACTACTTTAGCAGCTTCCGTCGTTCGAACTATGTAAGTACGACACAGGTGTTTCTCGAAACCATAGTTCAAACTACATAGGTAACGAGTGCGGACTTACGTAGTACGATGCATCGTTAAACGACGCAGGTGTTTCCCGAAACCATAGTTTGAACGAACGTTTGCAAACACTGTCGTTAAGTTGTGTAGTTCGAACTACAGCACGCAAGCTGTAGTTAGAAGCGTAGTTCCATATAATCGTGTCAGTGAAGGTGGAAAATGTAGTTTAATAAGGGTATAGTCACCGTGTAAGTAACACATTTAATAATCTGTAATACCTAATAAGGAATAAATTAGCTCTACAATCACATGTAATGTGAAGTCTGAAAATGTAGTTTGAAATGTAATTGTTGTGTGGGTTTCTGGTCATAAGTACAGTAACTGTCTAGTGAGCAATAGGGACAAATCTCAGACTGCAAAGTATTGATTAGCACAGGGTTGACTAATTTTGTTCAGAAAGGGCCATTAGGCATGCAGCTTTTCGCTGCAACTCCGTGCTAAGAGCAGAATGTAGAGGACCGATCGACTGAAGAGTTTCCACAACTGGGTTTGAGCAACTGATTACTAATTATTGAGCAATGGTTATCCCAAAAAAACCTGCAAACACACCGGCCCTTTCTGGATAAGATTACCCACCCCTGTAGTGGCATATG
>JAODKE010000138.1:13306498-13325360 GCA_026779605.1 Mormyrus hasselquistii | reverse complement strand
TCTATAATATATAAACAATTTGATATCCCTTGTAGTACGAGGTTATTTTGCATTACTTTCAATACAATAGCTTAGTATTGATGTTAATGCAAGGTTATTTTGTATTATTTATTAAGGTGTTTTTGAGTGAAGCATGCTTGTTTGTTCCTTCAAGAGCCCTATATCCCTCTCACATCATTTTAACACAATTGGAGAATTTGAATGGCATCTTAAGGATATTAATAAATAGAAAAAATTATCAAGAAAATTAAATCACATACTCTGTATCTAGCAGGTATTTTAAACTTTAAGCAGGTAACTGTTGTCTCTTAATGCTACCAATGAAAGTAAAGTGCATTCAAAATATTATAGAATCATTTTCTTATTGAAGGTTATCAAAATACAATCTGTTAATCTTTAAGTCCACAATACAAACATGGAGCGTAACAAGATAAGACCTGCTCATTCTTTGGGCCTTGCCCTCACATATCCACACTCTTTCAAAAATACCAGCATCGTTTGTGAATTTTACATCTATTTCTTTTATTCACTGAGAAACGTGGCCTCCTCATTCCTCATACAGTTCTATCTCAGATATTTTTACGGTTTATGTTAAATCAAACTACTTTATCCATGTTTATGTCTTTCTTTAGCAATAGCAATATATTCTGCAACCTAAAAAGGAGCAAATAAACAATAAAAAACAATATATTAATTAGATCTGACTGTTACAGGTATGTATGTGCATGATAAACAATGCTCTTTGCGCCTGAATGTACTTTGAGGGAATTCTCTGCTGCTATCTTGAGCTCTTTACCATTGTCTTTACTTCATACATCTGAGCAAACTAGATACCACATAATCACTACAATTAAAAATTTGTTTGCAGTCATTATTAAGGTTCCTGTTATTATTGTTGGTATAAAAAAAATGATTTTCTGATAGTGGTCATAAAGTGTTTTTTTACTCCCAGCTGTATATAGGAACTAATGCTTTATTGGTCACTGTAATGAGTGTTGGGATAAGTGACTGAGGCTAGTAGTTTCTTGGACTAACACCCACTGCAAATGATTAAAGAAACTCAACCACTTTTAAACTGCAAACAGGTTGTTGCCTTCATAAAGTAAAAAAAATAAATATACTATTACTACAACACGGACATGGATACATACACACACCAACATGGAGGCCACAGAATTAAACACCTTATCACTGGATTACACAAGTGTCAGTGTTCAGGCTGCCTGCTGCAGTAGTCTGTCTCAATATTTGCAGAATTACCATTCCTGAAAAACAAAATGATGGAAACATTCTGTAATGCTCCTAGTTATTACATTCTGTAAAAAAGTCCTCCTATAAATAATAAATATAAATACCATCATATTTTATTTTTATTAAATCTGATATATTTCACAATTAATCTTAACTATACCCTAACTAAATTGCTGTATAATCCACCTGAATTGTACTTTTTGTAGCAATCAATGTCACACAAATGTATAACAGAATTGTGTTATATACCACCAAGTCATAAAAAAGTAAGAATAATAAAGTCGACCGACAACGGTTTTTTTTCTCTCAAAATGTAAGTTACAACAGGATTGTCATGCTTCGCGAGCTGCGGGCAGGTAAGGGAGGAGAGAGCAGCCAGGTTGACGGTGGAACAAGGGGTTTATTGGACGGACAAGCATTAACAAAAAGCATTGACTGGGTAAGACGACAATGACGGATCTGGGAAGACTGACTGAAACGCGGACTAAATACAAGAGACAAGCAGCATTAACGAGACACAGGTGATTACATTTAGGGAATCACGCGAGGTAATGAGATGGGCGTGGCACACACGTGGATCGGACAGAGCTGGGCGTGACAGGACAGCACCATACCGTACCGTCTGCTCGCTCTCTCCTCCATCGCTGATGGCTACTGGGACTTTTTTTAGCTGCGCGAAACTGTTTCCATGACGATGTAAATCCGAACCCTTGTTGCTTCATTCCGCAAGAGCACCTTCCTAAAGCACAACGTAACATCGATGCAAAATGATTTCATCCCGAGTACGCTTGTTAAACATTACAGCAAGTGTAAATTCAGTCAGCATGTTCACGTCTTCACCCGGCTTTCTCAAGCAAAGCGAGGAAGTCTTCATGACGAATGTGCATGTTAATAAAGACCTAAATAACAAATACAATATTCATTATATTTCTTTACTAGACCCTCTTGGGAGACTCTCTTGACTGCTCCAATATTGCAAACACACACACATTTAAGCGTAGTGATAGTGCGCATGCGCGGCAAATGACGTCCAATAGTTGCTGTTTGGGCGACGCCGTAAAGTGCAATGCGGGGCACGTATGCGCAGAAGTTGGCCAGTGAGTTAGTGACAAGGCTGTACAATTTTCACTCACCAGAAACTGGGTCTGTATCCCAAGTTTTAAAAGGCACTTTTTGAAAACCAAATGGAAATTACGAATAGTTCTCCAGATCAACCCGATATAAATAGTAGTGGTAAGTTTGCATTGTGAATTGGTGTTTTAGGTGTTAGTGAAAGTACTTTCAAAAACCTCGAATTGTGTACAGTGAAACTTTCACTGAATCATAGTCATATTATTTTTTATGCTCCGTTTTGCGCCTTGGGTAATTTTTAAGACGTATTAATATGACTTTTTGTTGCTATTCTATACAATAATTGATTATCGATTCATATTTGCATGTGCGCCATGTTTACGAAGTTTTGTGTAATGAACAGAGATAAGTCTAAAAATAACATTGTATCACCCACCGGGCCACCGAAACTGGTAAATATGGTCACAATTGACAGGTTTTGAAATTATATTATGGAGGGATTTTATTATTGAAGGTTAACCTGTGCTAATATTTTAAAATTGATCACAATATTTGTTAATTAAGCTGGTGTTCTGTCGAGTTGAGCCACTTTGTCCAATTAGGCTACCGTAGTGTTAATCGATAGCCCTAACCCTAAACTTAACCCCCCAAAAACGCCTACCCCTAACCCCAACCCCTAAAACCTAACCGTAACCCCCAAACGGTGGAACTGCACATGCGCAAAAATGCTCGACAGTAAGTTTCGATAGGTAGCTCAACTCGTCAGAACACCGGCACTTAATTTTTACCGAAAAAAAACTTCAGACGATAATCAGCTATGAAATCTATATATTCTATTTGAGTCTTTGTTGTCATTTTTATTTTTCTAATATTTTATAAATTGTGCTGTACTCAAGTGCAATTATAATACATTAAAACTTGGGTTCGAGTCTATGTTGCACGTTCTCTCCGTGTCGTCTTGGGGTCCCCTCACAGTACAAAAACATGCTGAGGAACAACTGGAGATGCCAAATTGCCCATAGGTCTGCATGAGTGTGTGTGAATGGTGAAATGAGTTGGCGCCCCATTCTGAATTATTCCCTGCTTTGCACCCATAGCCTCTAGAATGATGATATTTTTGCCCTGGACCGGATGTCATACTTAAAAACATAGCCTATGTAGTTTTTTCCCCCTCACTTGAAACATTTTGCTGCAGACCCATTCACAATCTCTGATGATGTTGCTTCAGAATATTTAAGTACATTGTGATTAACAAGTGAGTTTCAGTACTTGTTAGGTAGGAATGGTGACTGTCGAGTTCCTGGAAAACTTTGTGTTCACTAAAATTACATGCTAAAATACACTTATCCATTTGGGAAAAATAGGATTAAGGCAATGCAACTCCTAAACTTTGTAACTCATGTCAAATTAAATTAATTAAATAAACAGTGTATTAATTTAACAATGATGCCAGTGGCCAGTAATGTAATTACAAGCCTATGAATAAGAAGTGGTAATAAAAATACATTAAATTATATCATAAATATCTTCTATGGGTTTTATGAGTCTCATGAAAATTGCCTAGTAACTGCTTCACCTGAACATGCTGAACTCACTCACTTGTTTAATGCTAAGAGTCCAGAGTAGTGAGGGCCAAAACAAAGCTTCATGAAGCATTTACTGAGTTTTCTGAACTCACTGGATGGTGCACTTGGAATACTTTCAGGCATGCTTTGAGCCCTTTTTTAAACAAAGACCGCCATCTAATGGGGGTCAGAATATACAGCAAAGGTTTCGTAAAGCTCTGTTTTGGCCATCATTGGTTGGGAGTAGTGAGCCACAGCCACCATGTGGCCTGGCATGCACACTGCACAAACACCACGGATTACGGCATGCGAAAGGGCAACTGAAGGCAACATGGTTACAGACCGTCTATGGATAGCAGATGTAAGTGAATTGAAAAAGTTGCTGTTTTTATATAATTTCGTCATTTTTAGAATCTAAGACTTTGACCTGTGCAATGCATGAATGTACAAGAAGGTTCAGTTCTTCTAGAATTGAAAACAATTTCCACTGATTCAAAAGAAACGGTTCATAAGAACAATTCGTTCACAAATCGGACATTACAATCATTCACATGGATACAGTAGCTATTTTTGCTTGCAAGTAGTGTTTCTCACTAAGACCATATTGCATTGTAGTTGCGTTTTTTGTCTCCAACTAAAAATTGCAAAAATACAAAGTTCATACAGTGTACAGGTTTTAATTTCCTGTGCGACATGATTTTTTCATATACCACAATATCATAGCATAGCTTAAACAACAGCTGTAATGCTTCAGTAAGTCCTTCTTGCTAACAGCTATAATTTTACAACACAATAATTTTTCATATATATCTGTTCAGCATTATTTATAGCTAGTGCTTCAGTTTGTCTTTGAAAATATAGATTATGTGCAACATAATTAGGTTTGCTATTAAATTAATAAATAATAAATAAATAAGCACAATCCCTAACATTAATATTTATGACAGTAATAATTACTAAAATCATGCCGGTTATGCAAATGTGTGACCAAGCTAAATAATAGTCAATAAAACCTGTTTCTATGGAGCTAAATACATGGTTATAATCAATAAAGCATGTAGCTATCAAGTTGAATACAGGACTGTTAAGGAAAGAGATTAACCACGTTTAACCATTGAAAACATGAGTTCGACCATCAATTCAATTAAATTTTATTTATATAGCGCATTTTCACAACATTACATTGTTTCAAAGTGCTTTATACTGTATGATCCCTGGCCAAAGCCCCTAGTGAGCAAGCCTGGGGTGACAGTGGCAAGGATAAACTTTCTAGTAGGAATAAACTTTGGGAAGAACCAGACTTCCACGGGTAGGCAGAGGAAATCAAATGAACAAGACGTGAAATCCTAATTTACACAGTCCAAATTCCTGGCAGCAGGATGAATGGTGATACATCAGGGCAGGCAGGAGAGACATCACAGAAAGGAGGGCAGGTAGGCCAGAAGGAAGTCACAGGTAGTTGGGGTGTCACAGGTAACAGGGTCATTAGTCAAGATAAAAGTACTTGTTCAGTACTATTCTTGTTTTGGGGAAATTAATTGGCATATTCTAAATGAAAGCCAAAAATTAAAAATACTTTGATTTGTTCATACGTATTCTAAAACTGAAGATGATTTTCTGAATATTCTGTAATAAAGTTTATATTGACTTTTGGTCGCTAGCCTCCCTGTTCAGAAAATTCTGTTCGTAGCAGTGTGCAAAATTTATTGTGTGAGTTGTGGCTGCATCTGCATTGTTCGGAAGTTCTTCAAAACATGGTCAGCACAGTAGTGGAAAGTCTTCTCCAGTTAGATATTCTGTCATTCCCTGGCAAATATTTTTGCAAACAGAAAGTTTAACTTTAATTTAATTAAAGTTCTTATAATTTATCTGAACATCCATTTTCAGCATGTCATTTCATACATCACACACCGTGGATTCACACTCATCTTTACAAAATTTATGTATTGCCCTCTTCTTCATTTTACTGCAAGATTCTATATTTTTGTAAACAAATGAAGTAAGGACTTCTGTTATAAAACCAACACATTTGCAATATTTTAACTGAATTAAGCAAGCGTCCCAAGAATTTTTGTCAGCACTGTAGGATATAAATGATGCTGAACACAATGGCTATCTGCTTAGCACTCAAGGCTGTTGCATATTTTTGTAATTTTTCCCACATATAAACCTGATAGAATAATTAATAGATAGTTCCACCAAATTGCAGGTTTTCCATTTATTTCAGAAATGTCGAATCCTTATAACAATGAATAAATATAATTTTCCAAATATTGGAGTTCACAAATTACATTAAATGTCTAGATCAGAGGTTAGCAACCTTTTTAATGCAAAGAGCAATTTTATCCTGACCCACGATTTACAAAGAGCAGCAATGGATAGAGAAAAGGGTCTGAGATACGATTTTTAATGTGATATCGATATGTATGTACTTAACACAAAAACATAATTTCAAATATTTGCAAAAAACAATTTTGGGGGGCTCTCAATTTAAATTTGCTTGGATGTGTAACAGTGCAAAGGTGGCTAATATCACAGTATTGTTCAGTTCTGTAGTCATTACCCTCACCTCTTCTTTCTTGAATAAAGTTCTTAAGCTTTGCAGTCGTTTGGCCTTCACTCTCCACTTCCCTACTTGTAACTGTGCTGACCGAGCAGTGCAAATTGTGCTCACCACTCCGAACTAAGCTGGCTATAATATGTAAATTGATGAAAATATAATCATTTTATGAATATCTGGGTAGATGTGACGATTTACTACAAAAAGTATATGAAAGATTTAGGAATCCCAATAAACTTTGAAGCCTACATCGAATCTCAGACACTGAAGAAAACTCTGGAAAGTATACCATTTGACTGGATATGTAATCTCATTGTAGAGAATGACTCTGAGGAAGATGTAAATTATGCAGCTAACACATCATAGAAGCGCGTGACAGAGCACCTTATTCACATAGCTAAAGAAATATCTAAATGAAAAATAATATTTAACACATAACTAAATAATATTTACAAAAGTATTATAATATGTTAAGACATGAAAATGTGAATGTGTCTATTGTTATGAGAATAGTCGCAGACTCGTCCTCAAAGAGCCGTGGGTTGCCGACCCCTGGTATAGATGGAAGTCACATTCCTATCACTAATGAATGCAGGAGACAATTTTAATGTGCAGGTAGTGTCAGAACATTTTATTCCAAATCAAAGTTTAATTTTTCTGTGTGCAATGTCAAGGTCATATGTGGCACTGCACACACTACAATACATGGTCAGACTCTGTCCATGACTCATGGATTTATAGGGAATGTACAATGTATAACAAATTTGCATAGGGTATGTAACTTCTTTATTTGTAGCTTAAATTGAGTCACATCCTGCTGTACCACACATTGTGCCAGAGGAAGAATTGTTGTTTGGAGGCAAGGATAGGAATGTTATAATATTAGACTACTGTGATGCTCGGTTATCTGGTAGAAAACGCTGCATATTAAAAACCTTGTGGCATATTCTAAATGCAGCAGCTCAAATTGTCATCAGGAGCAGGAAGTTTCAACACTTAACCCCTGCTCTTAGTTCCCTGCACTGGCATCCTGATCAGCTCAAAGTTCTCATACTTGCATATAAGGCACTTATAGGTCTAGCACCTGCCTGTGTAACAATTACTTCAAGTTTAAAGGTAACATCATCCACTCAGATCACAGAACGCAGGTTTCCTTGTTGTTCCACGCGTAAATAAAGTGACAGTTGGCGGTAAAGCATTCTGCTACAGGGCCCCTATATTGTGGAATGGTTTGCCAGCCTATGTTCGGGATGCCCTGATCACATCCTTGTGGGTAGACGCTGGAGACTACAGAAGTGCCCAGCTTGTGAATTCTGACCACAGACTTGTTGTTGCTATTCTGAAGATTCAGCTTAGATCCAGTAGGCTACCATCTATTAGTAAATCAAGGCTGGACTCCAAGATCAAGCTGTTTTTGATGAGTTTGAATGCAATTTGTGTGAAGAACTTGCAGACTTGGGTGTGATGCTGACTCTAATGTGATGTGGGAGACCTTCGGTTGTACGACCCTGAAGGTTGCTGAGAGTTGTGTTGGTGTTGCCAGTGTTTCCAGAAGGAGGTGCTTGATCTTGCAGGGCACCATGGATATTATCGAGAGGAGTCGCAGCACACAACTTGGTGGCAACTCCAGTCTGTACCGGGAACTGAGAAGAAGAGCTGTGAGAGCTCTGAGGGCAAATAAGGAGGTGTTTTTTAGATGAATCTGTGAGCAGGTGACACACCATCTGTGGTCTAGTGACCCATGTCCTACTAACAGAGGAATTGAAGCATTACGCACATCTGAATCTCTTTCTAGTTAGGGCAGGTCCTTACGGATGACACTGCAGTTGTGACCTGCTGGGCCAACTACTTTGAGCAGCTGTTTAAAGCTGACCCTCCAGCTAGAATGTTGGACATATCTGGGTCCATGGTTCTCGAGGCTGACCCTCCGATCAACTGTGAACCACCCAATCTCACTGAGAATTGTTGTTGGGTCCACCAGATGTGGGGAGTCCATTGGTGAAGAAAGATTTACTGATCTTGACTTTGCCAGTGATGCTGTGCTAGCGGAGTAAATGGAGGCTCTGATTGGGGTTTTCAAGAGACTGAGCGAAGAATGTCTGGGATTGTGGATATCCTGGATAAAGACTAAGATCCAGGCATTTAAAGACTTCTTATGAACAACCATCATCAGTGTGTCTGTCTATGGGGAGAATGTCGACTTTGATGAGAGATTTATCTACTAAAGCAGCAACATTCATATCTGTGGTGACACTTCCTATGAAGTCAGCAGACGGATTGGAAGACCATGGGGAGTCATAAGGTCGCTGGGAAGGGGTGTGTGGTGCTCCCGATATCTTTGCAAGAGGACAAAGGTCCAAGGCTTTAGAGTCCTGGTGCTCCCTGTCTTGCTGTATGGCTGTGAGACATGGACGCTATTCAGTGAGCTGAGACGAAGACTGGACTCCTTCGGTAATGTGTCTCCAGAGAATCCTGGAGTAATGCTGGTTTGAATTTGTGTCCAATGAGTGATTCCTAGAGGAGTCCCGAATGAGGTACATTACCTGTATTGTGAGGGAGCGTCAGTTATGGCACTACGGCCATATGGTGCATTTCCCTGAGGGCGATTCTGCTCGCAGGATCCTCATTGCTGAGGACCCATATGTTGTTTGTATGCTGTATGTTGCTACTAGAAACTGAATTTCCCAGAGGAACCTTCCCGAGGGATTAATAAAGTCCATCTATCCATCCATCCAACCAGTCGGCTGGACCAGCTAGGGGGACACCCATGTAACACTCTCTGTCTTTCTGTCTGTGTCTCTGATAGTGACCTTGGTGGAGTCCACAAGCACTCCTCATGGTTTGGAGTTGGTAAGTTCATATCAGTCCCACCGCATTGGAGATCCCATGGACCTTGTTATGCTTGCACAGCAAGTACAGAAGGTAACACATAATTATATCTTTATATCCTATATGTTGAACATGCTCAAAGTCTTCTGGGTTGGCAGTTTTTGCTTCCTGTGAAGTGGTATTTCCCATGTAAAATTTGGAATTAATACTGCAGTTAAAGCTTAGCAACAAAAGTCTGCAGACTTTCACATTGTACCGTTAATTAGGACATATGTTAAATAATATTGTGCTATGACAACATCTCAATATAAACCTAAATCCACTGCACAATGTAAATTAATGGCTTGCTTTTACAGGGAAATGAATTTGTTAGGGCCAATGCCTGCAACAAGTTAACAGTTATTGCAGATCAAATTAGATACCTACAGGAACAAGCAAGAAGGGTAAGGAGATTAACAAAGTCCCAGTTCTTTTTTTTCATAATCACATTTATAATTGTCATCACCATATTATGATGTGTGTCAGTTTCTGAGCCAGATATCATCTGACCCTAGAATGACCACTGAAGACATGTAATATTACAGTGATTTTAAATTTGAAAGATGTCCTGACCTACATGTAATTATATTTTTTAAAATGATACAGGGTACTCTTTGTGGAACTTCTTGTTAATGTAGGTTTTGGAAAATGCAAAAATGGATGCTGAACTCCACCATGTAGCATGTAACATGGTCAAAAAACCTGGAAACGTGTATTACTTATACATGCAAGAGTCTGGACAGCGATATTTTTCCATTCTGTCTCCTAAGGTAAAAGGAAAAAATTATCAATGACAAAATTTACTACAAAACGCACTGTTGAAATTACTAATATTCATTTTGCGTTTGGATTGGCTTACAATTGTTGTTTCATGTGTATACTTAAATGTTAGACTTAAGGTTAGACTTAAAAAAATGCTTAGGCCACAATTAGCATGAAGAAAATGAGTATGGCTCTCTTGATTACATGATTTCATCAAGATGAATTTGTAGCCTAAATCTAGACTTATTTATTCATCTTGTTCTTCAAGCAACAACTGAATGACTGTTTCTGTGATTGTATTGGCCTTGATTTACAAAGTGTGGCCCTGTTGTGGTGACTGATAGTATGATAATTGTTTTATTTACATAAAAAGATTTCTAATTCGGTTCTAACAGCCACCCCACAATATTGCTAAATAAGCTAGATCTGAAATCTGAACTTAACATTCTTATGAGTACCTTTCTAAATATTTGAGTGATTTTTTTTTTTCTTGCTTCTCTATGTAAGGAATGGGGTTCCAGTTGCCCACACAAATTTCTTGGTGCCTACAAGCTTCAACATGATATGTCCTGGACAACGTTGGAGGAGGTTGACAAAAAAGATTATGAAAACAGCATAATGGACAAGCTGCTGAGCGAGAAAACTGCTCTTCCTTTTACTGAGGCCCACTTTGAAGGTTTCTTCAAATAAATTTGGAAACAGTATATTATACTGCCGTAAGCTAATGCAAAAGAATTTGTTTAAAAACTAAATCATCTCAAATCATTGCTTAAGATTTTACATTACTATGCAATGTGACACCATCTTTTACTACTTTTGTGCCATTTTGCTGTAATTTGTTGGATTAGCTGCATTTGAAAAAGAAAAATAATTTCCTTATTTTGAAAACATTATAGATGACAAATTGTCAAATGTAGGTTGCTGCACTATTGTAGCCCAAAAGTGTATCATGTTTATCATATCACTACACTTAATAGATTCCTGAAGTAGTGGGTATTCAATTAGATTTAAAACCAAACTTTCTCATATAGTACATTTAATGAACAGATTTTAAATACAGTAATACTTAGTCATATTTTTGACAACTTGACAATCCAAGAATTTTCCTGGGCATCGTCATATTAACTGACAGGGTGTCACTTAATCCCTGATCTAATACGAGTAGGTGGAAATGATGGTTGTCAAATGCGGGTCTTTACAATTTGGTATGATGCCTACCTTGGGCAATGGATTTTGTAGACGTTTGTCTCTGTAATCAAACAGAGACACACTACCAACATATTTTGCAATTCAAATTTATTATTGAAGAATATCACAAAATGTTATTGGTGTTACTGATGAATCAAACATATCCAAAAATATTCCATAACAAAACTCACAATAACACACCCACAATGAATTCAGAAAGGCATTAATTTCGAATGTACGAAAAAAATCAATGTATACATAAATAACTTAAGCATTAAAAGTGTTTTTAAAATATATCTTCTGCTATGTTTATCATCTTCTTAAACAATTCTACTAGACTGCAGATTGCAGTTTGATTTATTTAGGTAACTGTTCTTAGGTAATTGTTTATGAAAGGCAAAAGTTCCCAGTTGTCAGTAACAATATGAACTTGAACTGCATCTTCTGTATTTACAATTTTCAGCAACAGATGGTATTGAGGGGGAAGGTAAAAGAGGACTTTGTAACACTGTTTGTCAGGTTGTTTAGAGATTAGGTAAGGATTGAAGTTCTCCTCAACAAGGTCAGAAATTTGCCGACCTCCAAGATCAAAACAAAACAAACTGGAGGCTTTCTGACTTAAATTATCTTGGCACATGGAGTTCCAGAGATGGTCAAAGAACTGTTCTTGGGACTCTTGGGTCCAGTTCACTGAGACAGGCAAGGGTACAAATAAATCTGAGAAAGATACAAGTAAGTCATCCAACTGAGTATACCAGGACATCCCGTCATCTGTACTGAACACAGCACAGACACGAAGGTGGGTGGGGTATGGCTGTCGAGGCTGTAATGCAAGCCGCACCACAGGTGGCTTCCCACATTTGAACAGGCATGGAATGTTAATATCACTCACTTTTTCATAAAAGGAGTCTGTCAGGTCAAAATGTAGACAGATACTAAAGAGTTTGTTGTACAGAGCACTTACATCACCTACATGTATCAGATGGTACTCCAGGATCATCTTGGAAACAAATCCAGTGCTGACATACTCTCCCTCATAAGTTGTCAGACAATCTCCATGGCTCTCTAACTTGGTACTGGTAACTGATTTCTGCATCACTGTCTGTGTCCTGGTGTTTTGGACTCTTATGAGTTTTAGGATTCTATTTTTTGTTTGGTGTACAGTCAGAGAGTTGGACAGTCCATCACTCTCTGGCACGATAGAGGAGAGGGAACGTGTTTTAGCAGACCTCTCCACATCTGGTCCTTTTGCCAAGACCCCAGATAGCTTTTCTTGAGAGAGATTATTCAACAATGTGTAATAGAATCTCGCATGGTCTTGAATATCTGTGTCTTCATAGTTATACATCAAGTACTGCAGGAGATCAGCTAGCTCACTGAATACCTGATGCAAGCTAGGATGTTGGAGTAAATTACGACACACAATGAGCACTGCATTGCCCATCTTCCAGCCACCTGTTTTGCAAAGGCTTGAGTTAACGAGGACACCGAGCAGAAAACAGAGTGAGGCCCTTGGGGGAATCTGACTTTCCCTGGACACTCGACTCAGTATTTTGAGATGCCATTTTAGGTTTGTAAGGGTCATGAGTGGCAGAGGTAATTCCACAATCAGTCTCTGTAAAGCTTTCAGTAGCTGGATAGGCCACCCAGACTCTTCCAGACATTCTTGGATTTTATCAATTAGATTGATCAGATTTGGTGCGAGGAAAAAATGTCTTGAATAAAGCTCACAAATGTTATTTGTCAGGTTATCAATAAATTTCAGATTATGGTAAAAATAGCTGAGAAATATAAAAGTTGCTCTAAAATATGTAACTGTCATCTCTCTCTTGCTATTATTGTCCACAACTTTGTACAAAGTCATCAGATGACTGAACAAGTAGCCAACACCTTTGTCATCACTCTCATCTGCTTCCATGTACACTAAGCTCAGAAGACGCAACCTAGAAAGCATAGTCTTGCTGTCGTTGAACACAGTGGGCAGCAAGGATGCAGCCAAGTGAGGTGTCACTAGTACTGGCAAGCTTTCTTCTCCATTGCCAGAAATCGGCCGATTTTCTGGAAAATTAAGTATACAGTCGACATAAAAGAGTTTTTGCTGAATGTTTACTAATGGATGCTGAGCCATGCCCACCAGTCGCTTTAGGAAGAAAATCTCATCCTCAGTAGTGAACAGGCTATCTGTGAAGGTGCTCTTCATTAGTAGTGTAGCATGTAGCAGAGTGATTTCCTTAGTACCAAAAAGACGCAGGAGCTGAGACTTAAACATGGCTGGGGAGAGGGCTTGCACCATGGCAACAATTTCAATAAGCTCTCTGAGTAAAACAGCTTGGGAAACAGGGGTTAGTAGGTAGGACTCCTCTAACAGCAAGGATACAACAGACTTAAGCTCTTTGTTGTCAGTGCTTGTCTGTAATACAGGAATGTTCTCCATGAAGTTCACTGGTAAAGGGGCAAGGACATTTTCAAAAGCATTCCAAACAAAATTATCATTTCCACTTAATGTCCTTTTCAATTCAGCGTCTGTTACTCCTTTTTGCAGAGACAAATGATGAATAGCATTCTTCAGCCCCAATGTATATAAAAGACTGTACTCTTGATGTAGCGGTGTGGT
This sequence comes from Mormyrus hasselquistii, assembly GCA_026779605.1. NCBI lineage: Eukaryota > Metazoa > Chordata > Actinopteri > Osteoglossiformes > Mormyridae > Mormyrus > Mormyrus hasselquistii. The sequence continues at coordinate 13,311,481 of JAODKE010000138.1, read as the reverse complement.
CTCTTGCTGTTTTAAGAGACTAAGTGTTTCTAACTTTTGAGAAAGAAACCCTGGTAAACAAGTCTCTATTTCCCGGAGGCAGTCACAGGCAATCAACCTGGCAGACAAAAACTGTTGCCCATTTTTGTGATCATTTGTGTCCTGGATCATCTGAAACACCATGTCAAGAAAGCTCTTGGCCACCTCCACTTCACTATCCATGCGAGATGTGCACAGCAAGACACTTGTAATAGCTACCATGAGCTGTCCCTTAAAGTGGAATGACTTGTGAGGCACTTGATTGAAAATGGCTAGGAGTTCCAAAGCTGTTTCTTCTGCTGCTGCTGGGGTTGGACAAAGTACAGTGGGATACTCTAACAGTGGTGACAGTAAGAAGATCTGCAACAAGATGATAAATGTCAAAAGGGATAGTACAATATGCATCCAAACTTCCAATCATTCAATTTGCACAACAACTATTAAAATATTCTAGTAGCTAATTTGAATTATAATTAATTGAGGTCAGTATTAATGTCCATTAGGTAGCATTATTGTCTCCCACCTCCAGAATTTCATATTTAGTCTGCATGCAAATTTTTATTTCCCTGTTTTGGACCACTTTTCTTCCCGGATTTCATTCACTATATTAACTTGACTTTGTAGGTGCCTATATCAGACCTTCGTGGAATCCGGGGTGTATTCTATCATACCCCCAAAGTTTTCCAATATCGCCACAGCAATAATGTGATATGCATTTTTAAATTAATCTGAATATTTATTTCACGTAAAAATATATAGCTAGAATTCGTACAATTTAAAGTATACCCTACTTCTTACATCTCTGCAATCACATAGCTCATTTAAAACATGAACAACTTGAAAACGCTAATCTTGAGAAACGTAGTTCAAATATATAATTATATGTTAGTAGAAGCATCGAGATAGCCGTGACTTAAACACACCTTTGTGCTTTCGTTGGTCCTGTCATCCCTCAGTTCATGCAGAAGTTCTTCTAGAAAGCTCTCGAATGTTGTGCTGGACAAGATTTGGGATGGGCTGAGCAAGAAAGCAGGGATTCTTCGAGACCAGGTTACTGGAATCACGTTCGCCATTCCTGAAAAAGTGAAAGTGTTTTCGATTATATATCTTCAGCTTTAAAGTAACTAGATTATGCGTTTACAAAACGGTGCATTAACTTACTTTCCCATTTACCGATTGCGCTGTTAGCAAAATATATAATTTAATTTAAATGCTTTTTTCAAGATCTATCTATCCCCATGAAAGTGAATTTCACTAAAACGTATTTCGTGTGCACAGACTATTCTAACTTCTGTCGCGCTTCTCTCACTTCCTCATTCCCGGATCATACGACCAAACCGGATCATACGACCAAAGCGACTTAATGAAAGCTTTTCCGGTTTGGACTACGCATGCGCAGGAAATTGACATTTCCGCACACTATTGCTTTACGGTAGCGGCTTGGTTTTCCGACGGCAACATGATTTGAACTACGCATGTACAAAATTTTCGTCTACATTCGGTAATTACTAGTGATGGGAAGTTCGGCTCAACTGCATGCCACTTCCGTGGACTTCTAGTTTTAGATTATGTAGGGCAGCTTCACCATTATAACAGTGTATGGGGCGAAATGCATAATTAGAAATCCTGCCTTGTTTGTATGTTCTCCCTGTGTCGTCGTGAGGTTTCCTCCAGGTACTCCAGTTTCCCCCCACAGTCCAAAGACATGCTGAGGCTAATTGGAGTTAATAAATTGCCCATAGGTGTCCAGGATTGTACCTTGCCTTGTGCTCATTGCTTCCAGGATAGACTCCGGACCCCCTGCGACCCAATAGGATAAAGCGGGTTGGAAAATGAATGAATGAACTTCTAGACTGAACTACTGCAACACCCTATTGGAAACATGTGCATATCCATCCTGTACTAACCTCACTCCACTGAGTCTTTTCTGTTTTGGTCGACTCATTTTGTTTAATTAACCCTTCCACCAGAGAATACTTTTCTGCTTCAAGTCCCAGTCATGCATAGATTACATCTTTGTTTCTTGCATTCTTGTACTTGTTTTTAATGCTTCTCTGCTTTCTTCTTTATCTGATCACAAGTGTGCTGTCCTCCAGTTGGCTGTGCCATCTTTACCTCCTCTTGGGTTGAAAATGTAATACATCTCTGCTTCAAAACTCCAAATGTATACCTTATTTGGCCCCTAGTCTTGAAGAATTTATTTCTATTGATATGGGCTCAACTGACGACCCAGCCTACTGTTGGATGACTGTTAAGGGCTTCTTCTGTGATGCCACGCTTGCTCTTGGCAGTGGCTTGGCTTGAGAATGTTGTCAGAAAATTTCTGATGAAAAGTAGCATCTTAATTAGAAAGGATCATGAGATCCATATTTCCCAAGACAAGGGCTGTTCTAAATGGTCATCTGTCACGTCCCACCAAGTTTATTGTTCATCACACTAGATCTCACTATTATGTATCTGGTGCCAGACTTAATAAAATATTGCCTTTCTGGTTTAGGCCATGTGACTCATTTTCAATTATCTCTTCAATTAAAACTAAAGATAGGGTCCTCACCATCAACCCTCTTTCAGATATGAAAGATAAATCATCTGAACGAAAAATAATTACTGGGCATAACAATAAGTGATTTTCTTAAAAATGTAGGAGTTTGAGTGGTGCAGTGGTTAGCACTGTCACATCACAGCAAAAAGGTCCTGGGTTCAACCCCAAGATCACCTGGTGTGCCTTTCTGTGTGCATGTTCTCCCTGTGCATGTGTGGGTGCAGGGGCTCTGGTTTCCTCCCACAGTCCAAAGACTTGCAGATTAGGTCAACTGGCTACTCTAAATTGGCCATGTGAGTGGGTGTGGCTGTTTGTCTGTGTTGGCCCTTGTCTGGATTGACTCCAGCTTCCCCATAACCCAATTGGAATCTGGTATAAATAATGGATGGAAATTTATGTTGTCATAAACCTTTTCTTTTTTACAGTGTATCTCTAGCTCAGGTCCATGTTTAGGGCATGTAGTCTTTCTTTCTCCTCTCCTTTTCTGCTTCACCCACTGCACATATTTGCTTTGGCTCTTTCCCCCAATTCTAAGCCCATGTGCAGTCTCTATTCCCTCCTCCACAAATCATCTCATAAACCTCTCTCAATCACTTCTGTCTGGCAGATGGAGCTCTTCCCCACCCCCATGGTATCCTGGACTATCATTATTCACAATATTAAAAGTTGTTTTAAAATCAGCAAATGCAATTTAAATTTGTTCATAGATTGTACTCCACTCCCAGGAAATTCCATCTCATGGGTTGAGAGCGTGGCCCACCATGTCTTCTCTGTCCCTTTCAAATCCCTGATAACTTTCTTCATATGTTCTGGGACTGTCCTACTGTTGTTGCTCTTTGGGATTATGTTTCCAACTTTCTCTTATCAATTCTTTCCTGTTCCATTCCTCTGTCTCCTGCAGTCCTTCTTCTTCTGGACTTCCCACTTTCCCTTTCTTGCTCCCAGCGCAGGCTCCTGATGTCTGCTTCCTTGTCAGCTAAGTCGTTATTAGCCTCTCGCTGGAAATCTCTTTATAGTTCAATTCCCTCAGTCTGGAAGTCTACCTTATTTAATTTGGTAGAGCTTGAACTGTCTCTGGCCTGGATTAATAATTCCTCTAGCTGTACCATACAGAGTTGGCTTCTAGATGTTCAGTCAGTCAAGGGCTGGCTGGGAGTCATTTACTAAGTCCATTTTATTTATTTTTTTCTAACTAACTAATCTAGGTAACTTTATTATTTTTGTTTGTTTATTTTCAGTTTCTACTTTGATTATTATTGTTTCCCTCAGCTTTCAGCTGTGCGCTCTCTGGGGCTGGCTGGGCCAGTGACTTCTTCCAACGACGTATTTTTTTTCTTTTTCGTACCAAGGGGGGTTTCTGTCGTGTTTCGTTCTAAGTTAATACTTGTTCAGTAGCAATTTGATAACAAACAAAAATTAATAATTCGTATAACCTGCTCATGATAGACAAACAAATATCTGGGCAAAATGATTACTTCTGTGCACATTCAACACTTGCATGGCATGAAAATGTAGAAATTGCATTTTAAAAGAGCATACAACCGAATGTAGGGGCATGAGCAGTTTGACTCCTCTCACGCCCTATTGGTCGATTGTAGTCCCGGGGAGGGGCGCCACCTAATCGTATATAAGTCGGCATCTGGACAGGAATGATGTCTGATCCTTGAGGCGACTTGGCAGGCCAGGTGTAGTTGGGTAGCGGTGCTGCAGGGTCAATTTACGTGTTCTTGGAATAAAGCAGTTCGTACCATGGAATGCCGGTGTACTGAAGTAATATGCCGGTACTAAATATATGCCGGTGAAGGTAAGTCTCCCGGTAAGCCTGTTGTAAATAAGATTTGTGGCGGTACCGGTGTGGACATTATCTAGAGATGGCAATTTCGAATCATTAAAACAAATCCGAAACGTTCTAAATAAACAACAGTTCGACAGGTTTCGAAACAAAAGTTGTGCACAGCCTGCTGCCAAAAACCGGAACGGCAGCTATAGCAAATACAGCAGAATAAAAACCTATTGCTTCAAGTTTCTAATATCACGAAGTTGGAACTGTCAAAAATGTGCTTAATACAATATAATTTCTTTTTGATTATTTTTTATAGGTATCCTATATCTGCAATTAGCGTGTGATAACTTTTTTCCAACCGTAATTCAACTAGTACGAATCATAAAAACAATATTTATTAATTTCTGTTGTGTATGGTCGCGAAACCTCTCTTGCACTAATATCAGAAGCAGAGAAGGATGTTAGCAATATTATGAACAAGTCTGCATAGTAATTATATATAGTGTATATACACATAATATATGTATGTACGTACATATATACACAGATGTAGATATGTACATATATACAGTCAGGTCCATAAATATTGGGACATCGACACAATGCTAACATTTTTGGCTCTATACACCACCACAATGGA
>JAODKE010000138.1:13295582-13306398 GCA_026779605.1 Mormyrus hasselquistii | reverse complement strand
CATTGTGGTGGTGTATAGAGCCAAAAATGTTAGCATTGTGTCGATGTCCCAATATTTATGGACCTGACTGTATATGTACATATATACATCTACTTAAATTTTTTGCTAATTTGCATAATTTACAAAACTCACTTCTGCCTTAAAGTCCTACACTATCTGATCAAATCAGACAAATGAGGTGTCAAACCAACCAGTCTTCTGAGCTGATCAATTGGTATAAAAAGTTTGACATTTCTGTATCATATGTCCATCTGCCACACCCAAACTCCATCTAAATTTGGCCAGTTTTAGTCTGACTCCCTGAGTTCTCCCTGCCTTAGCCTACCTTAACCAAACTTAAAATCCCACCTCCCTGCTCCATTCTGGGGACATCATACAAAGAGGCCCACGTTTAGTTAATAGGGAGCACTACAAATACCTACTTGCAATATCTCCTGAACTGCTTGGCCTATCCAAGTGAAATTTGGCATATGTCTACTATGGCCAAGCCTGAGGTCAGATCCATAGTATGGCAGTCATTAGTCATACGATGGTGGCCATAATTAGCCAATCAAAATCAAGCATGCATTTGACGGTCCTAGCAATTACAAATCTCAATTAAACATGGATGATCCATGTGTCTACAGACTCTGACCTCACCCTGGTAATGGCACCCCAGTCTGCCAGATGGGGGCGCTACAGTGACAACTTTTGCGTTTCTGCCTATTTCTCCAGAAGTGTCCTACAGTACAAGAAGCCTACAGTTGACATTAATTACCAGGCCAATTCAGTATAACATGCCAAATCAACCAATATGTAGATCTTAGTTCTCCATATTTTTTCATAATTTATATAGGTCTGAAAGCAGGACTTTTTGTTAACCTCCTTGGATTTTCTCCCACCCTACATTACTACATTATTACTTTCTGTAAGGTACGGCCACCAGCCACACCCACACCCATTTCAACCAGACAGCTGTATCTCAGGCCTGCCTCAGGAAATTATTACCAAACTTCAATATATCCTGTAAGACAGTACTGGAGAAGGGCCCTCCAATGTTTGTACTGATCAGTCAAATGGGGGCACTACAGCAATGTACCATTGTATAAACCTTGAAAACCAGTGCAACTTACATTACTTATTTCTGTTCCAGTCACATATTACTACTCAAAATCATTTGTACTCCAAGTTCTCTGAATCATGCCAAATCAAGATATATGTACCGTCCAATGACAGTGATTTGCAGTCCCTCGTGATGTTTAAAGACTCCCTAAATGACATATTCCTATAACTCCTACAATGTCCACCCCACCTAGATCATTCTAATAGCAGGTCAATAAAGACACTGCCCTTATGGATAATTTATAAAAATAACTTGACCTGCCTATACAGTATGGCCACCAGCCACATCCAACCTGCACCATTTCCATGCTCATTTCAATCAAAGTCCTTAATCTCAGCTGTGCTTCACCCAATCCTCACCAAATTTGACCAACTAATGTAGTACTGGACCCCAGATAGACACTCCAACTTTGGTGCCGATTGGTCAAACTAAGGCGCTATGGCCACTGTGCATATACGTCTAACACCCACCTTGGCAAATTCAGCTGAAATGTCCTTATTTGTCATAATACCTTCAAAGAATTGTTACCTTTCCCTTCACCTGAGTCCATATTTTTAATTTCTTTTCGTTTTTCACCCATTTGCCTTGTGACACATTATCAGACTTCATTTACACATGAGAAGGCCTGAATGGCTTGAATACCATTTATCAAATGGAGCACTGCCTCCACCTGCTGGCCGCACCATTTCAATGCCCATTTCATTCAAACACCTAAATCTCAGGCATGCTTCATCCAATCCTCACAAAATTTGACCCACTAATTTAGCACTGCCCCCCAGACTGCTTTTAATAGAAAATTCTCTATTCTTAAACATTACATATTCCCATTTATTGCACAAACTACTGCTGTCATCATTTTCAATTTCAGATAATATTTCTTTTACTTTACAACAATATCCTTTATCATTAAGCAAATTGGAATTGAATTTCCAATAGCCTTTACTTTTATTTTTCTTATGATTCAAATGAAGTGTCATTTCGATCAATTATACAGTGATCGGTTAATGGAGCTTTGGAAATTAAGGCTTCGGAGACAAATTTCTCAAGTGACTGCATAACCAGCCAGTAGTCGATTCTAGACTTTGCAGTACTGTTAGGTTTATACACTGAAGAAAGGACACTTTCTTCCCTGGGTTCTGAACCCTCCAAATATAAATCAGACAGTTATCCTTAACAAATTCTTCCATAAGAGAATTATAATGGTGACTATGAAATCTTGAGGTTGATCTGTCTTCCCACCCATCCGGTGTCATATTCCAATCACCCCCCATAAAAAAGTTCAGTTATACCAGTACCTATATTCTTGAGCATTTGCTTATTTTATGCAGCAGATTTATAACCATTGACATTAACTAATATCAGAAAATTATTGTCAAATATCATGACTGCCATTAATCAATGTCCTCCTTCATCTGCTCTGTAAGTAACCTCCCCCGGAAACCTGTGGAAACAGATGGCTACCCCTGCTAACTTGTTGCTCTCATGACTAAACAATATTTTATCCCCCCACATATTAGTCCAAAACTTTACATCAGCCTCAGAAGAATGAGTTTCTTGTAGTAACAAACACTGTGCTTTACGCCCTTTACCAAACAAAAATAAAACGTTCCTTTTAACCAAATCTTTAATACCCCTCACATACAATGAAGCAAATGAAACACTGCAATTGAACATAGTAAGAACAAATATAACAATGAAATTAAGCTTAGTCAAAAATACAAAGGATATACTGCAGCTCGATCCACTGCGCTACGTATGTTTATGACTCGTAGTGAATTCTAAACATGCATGTACGTAGAAAATTTTTGGTGGGCGTGTCGCTACTCGATCTGTACACCCCTACCGGATCCAGTAGTAACCAGTGCAAGATAAATATATTGAATACCTTTGTAATAATCTCATCGTAACTGCCAAGTTTCATATTCATAAGTATAGGTTTCTGGAAATTACTCCAAATTGTATTACTTTCGAAAATGAGTTTAAAATATTCTTGAAAGAAAATGAATAGTGCCAAGAGATTGTGTGCGAAATCAAAAGTTTTTTCCCCAAACGAATAACCTCCTTGCCTTTGGATGTTTATACACGTACATCTGGTAGAGTGTACAGATCATGTAAATATGCCTGATTGTAGTATTGGGCCCCATTTCCACTCCACTGGTGCCAGTGCTGGCACTGGGGCTGGTGCTCGGCCAGTGCTGAAGTTGGGAACCAGCAAGAGCTGGCTTGCATTTCCACGGACTTGAGAGCCCAGTGGGAACGGGGTGACAACACTCCGCCCACCTCTCATGACGACACGGGTGCTTCATCCAGACCAGCAAAGGTTTGGTGCCAATTCGGAGCCGAATTTGCGGCACCGGTGCCATTTTTTTTCTGTGGAAAAACGTGACACTGGTTCCAAATTGGGGATCGTTGCTGGAAGGGCACTGGCACCTTCGCAGTGAAAATAGGGTATTGGTGCATTCCATTTGCCCTTGGAGCTCGAGTTTTGAAGCCGGTAGTGACAACACGCATGCTCCCGTTTCTCGGAGAGCACAGAGGATCCCGAGTTCAGAATCCATGACACTGTGCCCTTTATCAACAGAAGGGAAAGTTGTAGTTCTGTACTGTTAAAGCACTACTTCTCATTTGTGGCTCATTAAATCGGTCGCACACACTATACCGTCAAACGTATCTGTGGACATGTTGCTACGGAGTTTTATACCTGAAGCACTGCACGTAATGTGTAGTGTGTAACTGATATTGCTAACAATGGCTAACAGCTAACCAGGCTAGAATTGGATTTCATAATTAGTCAGATTATTTGTCGGATTTAAGGTAGTTCAGGCTAATTGTGAGTGAATGAAGATAAAGGCCATTTAAACTGAGGTACCTTAAATCCAACAAATTGTCTGGCTAAGCAAAAAATCTTTCTTTTTCATTTAGAGGTTCAGTCTGGGTGAGTCTCATTCGTGATGTTGTGAGCCCTGGAAACCAGTGTGAACTGCTTCTGGGGCATGACCATTCAGCTGTCCTCCTTTGGTTCTACGAACCTGTGTGCCTGTGTCCTATTTATATTACGTAGTCTGCAACTTGGGTGTCCTCCGGGTCTTGGACGACCGCAATGCCATGCATAGAATGGGCCGTGGTGGCTTAATAGTTAGGAAAGCGTACTCGTAATTGAAAGATTGCAGGTCTGAATTCCTGACCAGCAAGGTATCACCGAGGTACCATAAGCAAGGTGCCTCTCCCTGGGTGCTGAACTGGCTGCCCCCTGCTATGTCGCATTGTCACATATGGGTTAAATGCAGAGAACATGTTTCATTGTGGTGCGACAACAATGACAACTAATCGCAAAATTCTGGTTCTAGAAACAAACTCACAAAAATCTCTAAATGACATAAAAAACAAATATTAGTGCAACAATGGTCTTGAAGACATACACAAGTGGAATTCATATTGAAACTTCTTAATTCATACTCTGAATCCCACAAAAACTAGAGATGTGTCTATGGCAAGATTAAGAAGAATCAAAAATAAAATTATACTTTATTACACATTTTTACAGTTTGTTCGAGCTGCGTGACCTTCAAAACTGCAGCAACGTTTTGGTCTACTGTATTTGCTACAGCTGCAGTATGTGTGCAACCAGTGTTTCGAAATGTTTCAAAATGTTACCGAAATTGTCATCTCTAAAAGGGTACAATAGGGCTTACAACTCAGAATTAATGCTGACTAGCCAGAGTCAAGTCCAGGCTGCAGATATTACTCATGAAACAATAATTAAAACGCAAATTTAAAAAATGAACAAATAATCCCAGAGAAATTGTTGCCGATTTCACAGTTCCAAAAATGTTAGCTTGTGAAAACAATTGCTAGCTCGCGCCTAAGATTTCGTCACAGACCTAGGGGCGTGGTTTAGTGAAACTGAGTTGGATAGCACACGATTCCAGTCGGCCTTCCAGTATACGCCAGTTAACAATCACTGCTTTAAATGACACACTAGTTTCTTTTAGCTTTTATGAAGTATGTTATTAACGTAGTACGTTGTATTATCTGAACTGATCTTAAAGCTATTATGACCTTATTTCTCGCTTCTTGTTATAGCATTATTGTGGAAAATGAACAATCTGATGTTAGAGTTTAAAGAAGGTAAAGAAAAAACACCTTAACTGACACCGAAATAAAATTGTAAGACACAGGTTCTAGTAGTTGGGAGCTGCTATTTAAGGGTAGTTTTTATTTTCACTGCAGGCGATGTTTGTGTTCAGCCCCACATGAATGGTCTCTGTCTTGGTGTTATCTGAAGTCGAGTAATGTCAAAAATGGCTCGGTAAAAAGCCATCTCTTACCCTGATGTTTTAGGGGCTGGGCCAAAACTGTCAAATAAATATCTGCAAGGAATATCTGTGTATTAGGTCAATTTCTCAATGTAACATGCATGGTAATTTCCGTCTAGTTCGGATTTCTTTGAACAGCAGAAATTAGACTGAATTAGATCCTGAATTATTCAAGATTATTCAAAAACTAAATGGAAGCCAAATCTTAAATGGTATGTCTACAGTAGCCTATTTTCTATTCCTTCAGCTGGTCACTAAAACTATTCTAATTGTTTCTCGTTTTCAACGCAGATATTTGTATTTGATTAGAGTCAAGTGTTTAAAAATCAACATCAACACAAATTCATAGAGATATAAACAACGCCATCAATCATCTTAACCCATTAGTTATTATAGTTGTTTTACTTAATAATCAAATTTTATTTTACAGTTTAAAAGTCTCGGTTACGTTACGCAGTACGTGCCCCTGTAATTCTGTAGGGGAAACCCCGAGTTTGAAGTTGCCAACGCCCGGTGTAGACGCGAACGAACGGGGAAAGGTAAGGGGAAATTTATTTGATTTAATAAGACCACTACGGTCAGTGTTAAAAGTTATTAATAAATCCGTTTAACCTAAAAGCTTATATTTACCGAAAGGAAAATGTTATGGGTAGGAAAATAACATCAGTTGAACTGTTCCGCTATCTTGATACTTCATTGAATGTTTGCTAACTACGTGCACGCAATTCTAAATGGCCCGGTTAAACACATATTGTATAAAGTAACGTTTTTTTTTTCCTCCTGATGCGACATTTGTAGAGTCGATCTTGATGGCTTGCTAATGGCGGTAGCTTTGTGGTACTCCACCTCTACTGCACTTTATTTACCAGCGACCTTACAGTTGAATTAACTATTCCTAACCCAGAACACGGATTAGAATTGTCATTTTCATTTGGGGGAAGTTTATATGTCCGTACATTAGATAGGAATAAGCACGATCCCTGGGTAATTTTTATTATCGGCCTTGAGTTTTGTTCTGTGTTTGAGCCTACGCCTGAGAGATGCCGGAAACGTAACTCTACAGAGAGCTGCACCGCATATGCTGACAGACTGCTAAAACTGAGCATGTAATATTTTAACCGCTGTGAATCATAGGTTTGTGTTGATCTTTGTAGGATGGCAGTTGAATTAGTATATATGTAGTTATGGGAAGTATGTTAGTTAATAACAGGCAGCCAGAAATAAATCAATTAATTCATCCATGTAGCAATCAGTCAAATGGTAAAACATGGATCCCCGTGAATCTGCCGTTTTAGCTTTGTTCAATTCAATCCATCACGATAGACTTTTTTGGAGGTCTTTCCTTTTGTGTGCAGCGCTAACGGGGGTTAAATGTCTTTGGAATTAAGTATTGTGTCTAAAATGAGTGCAATAATGATTCATACGTGCCAAAAGTCAATTAAACTCATGTTTAGTTTTACGTCTCCGCCATCTTATTTTGACACGGATGTGGGCACCGTTGCTGGGATTTCGTAAAGTGTGTGTGTGTGTGTGTGTGTGTGAGAGAGAGAGAGAGAGAGAGTGTCCGTCCGCGCGTTCGCGTCTTTAATGTAATGCTTCATGATATATGGAGGGATGTATAGGACGTACTTAATCTCTGGGAAAATTCTTAATATTAGTCGCAGAAGGGAAATCCATTCATTATAGATCATATATATCTGCTTATTTTAACCAAACCCAACATGAATATTTAAATATTGGTATTAGGTTTACAAGGTGTGTTCTATTATGGTGCTATTTTGGCTTAATTTCTGTTTGGATCTTTTTCAAAGTTTGCACAATGCCAGCTATTCTTAATTGCACATAAAATCCCAGTTTGTTCAGTTTTAAATTTATTTCATTCGATGTATTTTTGTGGCACATAAGTGGTATTTGTCATGTTATTGAAATTTCACTTATTCTTGTGGATTTAGAATTAGACAATTATTTGTTAAATCTTGTTTTATGGATGGTTGTGTGGGATTATGCTTGTGTGTAAAATTTCTCAATATATTTGTGTTATTGTATGCAGTGTGAGTACACTTATTCAATCTTCGAATGAATGAAGATAGACCTCTGGATTAAAATAACGATGCAGCGGTCGATCAGCCAGCGATTGGAATGGGCTGATTTTCGGCCTGATTGGTGATCGGCCAATCAGTCTCACGTATTACTGATTACGAACCCATCTTGCGCATGCGCAATAAATCTGCACAGTCGTGCGCACTTTCATGCAAAAATGTCTGTAATTTGGAAATTTTTCAGCATGAGCCAAGAGGACGCAAAATTCACTATCTGCAGCAAGTGTAAGGACTAGGTACACCGTGGAGGAACCAGTACAAAAACATTTAACTAGAAGTGGACGATACATCAATTTTATCAATTATTCAAATTTATAGTTCAAGATGATGTATTTATGAAAATCGATTTTATTTATTTTACATGCAAACTCCAAAAGTGGAACTAATGCGATGCACTTTTCGCGGGTAAATTAGCATGTGCACCCAAACACTGTAGCAAATTCACAAACATGGCAACGACAGGGGAAAGCTGGAGCTTGTGCCCAAGAAAGGTGTTGCTACATCTGTAACCAGTGTTAATTTTGCGTCAACAAAATTTTCGTCATAGTTATTGTCAACGACCTTTATTTTCAGACTAAAACGAGACGATAACTAAAATGTTTTTGCGACGCCCAATACTATGATGAGGTGTATTGATAATTTCGTAAACAAATAAAAACGAGACGAAAATGTTTACAGAGATGAGATACAATCAGAACTAATGCAGTTCACGTAAAGCAGGGATCAGTTAGGGCGCTTTTCCACCGCACAAAGTACGGTACTTTCGGTACAGCACTTTCAGTACTTTCGCTTTTCCATTGACTTCCGGTCGAGTACCGAAATTTCGAGTACCAAAAGTGCCAAACCAGTTGGGGTACTTCTTTGGTACTTTGGGGTGGGACTCGATTGGTTATGCAAATAGCCTGCCGCTAAAACACAAAATATAACCGCGATCTTTTGAAACACACAGCGAACAGCGAGACGCGAAATAAAAACCAGTAGAAACAAAAATATTTAAAAAAGTAAAATGGAAGGATGGACAAACGAGGAAACAGGCTTTAGTCGCTATATGGTCAGATGATCCAGCGGGATTTGGATGACTCAACTCGAAATAAAAGTTTTTGCCTTTCCGGGCAATTCAGTTTCTCTGTGTTTCCCCTGTCGCGTGCTGATTCGTGCAGCTCATGAGGTAAACAAACCATATATTTTAAAACATCACTTGCCTTTTCGATGTTTCTTGTTTTTATGGATAATAATTGAAATTATTTAATTCGCTGGATAGAGATATTTCTTTATGAGAACGGTATAGAATTGCTGTTTAACAACTGTTGCAACAAACAGAAGCAGCACAAAAAATTTATTCCAGTACCTAAAGTAGAGGCACGCAGTGGAGTGGGAGAAGTGCAGCTCCCAGAGAAATGAAAATAGCTGCAGGACCAGCACAACATCCAAAGTTAAGCTAGCAACCATCCCTGACACGTTTTCAAACTGTGTGCCATATGATAAGAATGGGGCACGATGGAAGGCGATAACAAACGCTGTCGCAATGTATATTGCAAAAGATATGGTGCCCATATATACCATGGAAAAGCCAGGATTCATTAACATATTAAAAGTTTTTAAAAGTATTTACAATGGTGTGGTCTGCCATCTCACAAGCATCTGTCTTGGCTTGTCAGATTGCACTTTAAACCTAAAGTAAATATATTTAAAGTTAAACCTTTTCAACCATTTATTTGTCATCTGCTTTTTGATTTTGAGTATAGGAAGGGAAAATCAATTAAATCGAAAATTCGGAAAAATCTGAGATTTTATTTTTAGGCCACTCAACTTTTTATGTCACTCAACTCTACATTTAACATAAATTTAATTAGACATTTAAAACCACATTCCCCCAGTGAGCACGCTGTTTGAAGAAGCTAGCAAAGCAAAAGCTGCTAGCAAAGCATGTTCAAAGCCATCTACGAGCCAGCAGTTTGTCCTATCTTTCATTAGTATAAGCAGTGAAGAGCAAAGAAATTACAAGGTGAAAATGCCTTGAACTATTGGAATATCAGCAAAGATCGTTTCCCTGCACTTGCTTCACTTGCCCATGCCTACCTCTCTGCCCCATGTACAATTGTTGAGAGTGAGCACTTGTTTAGCTTGGCTGGACATAGATGATAGATGAGACCAGAAATAGAATTTCACGTGACTGCAGAAATGCTTATGTTCATAAAGAGAAACTTACAATTAAATGCTTAAATGGCGGCATTTTATTTTATTATATGTTGCAGAGACAAAAAAAGTGCCTTGATCATTTACTTGCTGCATCTATTATTTTAAATATATTAATGTTTAGTTGTATTTGGGGTGTTTATTTATTTGTTTTAGTTTTAAAAAATCTAATTAGTTCAATAGCTCTTGCAGGGGTATTCAACTAAAATTTAAAGAGGTCCAGTTAGAGAATTTCTTGAAGCAAAGGTCCGGAAGATCATAATGTCTTAACTACTTAGGCTACTTAAATATACATCACACTATCAATTGTATCAACATTGCGTGTAATCAGTACCTGACTGTCAAATCCAGTTAATTCAGTACAATTCAATTTGAGATGTCTGCATACATATGTATGCATTCTTACCATAATAATACAAAAGCAGACAGTCTGCTTTTATATTTAACCACGTAAATGCACCTTTGACATAGCTTATTTTAGGTTTATAATGAAATTTAGATTTGCCGTAAAATTTCCTGCGTGAGTCATGTTATTGAAATTTCACTTAATCTTGTGGATTTAGAATTGGACAATTATTTGTTCAATCTTGTTTTATGGACAGTGTGGGATTATGCTTGTGTGTAAAATTTCTCAATATATTTGTGTTATTGTGTGCAGTGTGAGTACACTTATTCAATCTTTGATTGAATGAAGATTGAAAAGCACTGGATTAAAATAACGATGCAGTGGTCGGTCAGCCAGCGATTTGGAATGGGCTGACTTTTCAAAAATTCAAAATTAGTCATTTGAAAATTGAATTCGGCAGAGTGACGATTTGATGCTGTTTTTCTTCGTCACTATGGGTTCCGTTTTCGTCAATGACGAGAGTGACGAGCGGGAGCGGGAACCCTGAGGTGCTAATCCTCATCAGATCAGGGAGGCTGTTCCTCCCAGTAACCCCCTTCCAGGTCACACTGTCATTGCCCATCTGAGCGTTGAAGTTCCCCAGCAAAATGATTGAATCCCCTCGTAGCACACCAACCAGCATTAGTGATGCTCCGATTGATCGGCCACCGATCATGATCGGCCGATATTGGCTAAAAATAGCTTGATCGGCGAACCC
>JAODKE010000138.1:13278507-13293956 GCA_026779605.1 Mormyrus hasselquistii | reverse complement strand
GAGAGAGAGAGAGAGAGAGACCCTGATGATAGAAACTCTGCTCAGTGAGATCTAAATGCAAGGACGGTATAAATGGTATTATAAAATCCTATAACGCCTGTAAAAATATATCTATGAATGAATGTACAGATATAATTTCCAGCCCTATGTGGAACCAACTTTAGGGAAACCTTAACTCAGACTAAGGAAAATCTTAACCCTCTGGGGTCGACGATGCATATTTTTCTTGTGTATTTCAGTTCATAACTCACTGAAATCTTATTGCACAAACATAAAAAAAACGCTGGCTAAATCTGTAATCTGTCTTTTCAAAACGTCCATTGTCAGAAGTATTAAAGTTTTTAAAATTAGGTTAAATAGGCAAAAAAATAAACCATGTCACCTTTCTTTGTTTTACCTGCATCGGAGGCGTGTAGTACCGCCCTCACGTGAAGATCGCTATTCGCATTCTAAATAAAGATCATTGAAGTGTTCCCCGGCATAGTAGATGTACTCCTGATGACGTCACATACACATTCCTTCTCGTGTAAAGAAAGGATCCAGTGGATAATGCCAGATGAAAGCATATGGATAATAGTAAGGTAGCCCAGTGAACACATTTTAAATTTAATTCCATACTTTGTTCAACAATCTATATTCCATTGCATAATGTCTGTATGGTATGGAAACTCTAAATACTGACCAAGTCTAGGTCAATTCATTGAATGTTATCTTCTGAAACAGATTAATAGTAAACTTGACAGAGTTGAATCTAAATTAAAGATGTTCTCTGTGATTTATTTGATCTCTTCATGCAGCTTGCTACTCAAGACTCAAGCCTTAATATGGCCTGTGTGCTGTACAGGTTTAGATCAATGCTGGTGAGTCAGTTATGCCTTTTTTCTGACTGTTTGAATAAGTAACTGTACTCTTTTTTTTTTTTTTTTTTTTTTTTTTTTCTTCTCTCTTTTTTCCCCCCAGATCTTGAATGAGAATAGTGGATCCTGCTAAAATACCACTATGCAGACAATTAAATGTGTGGTTGTTGGCGATGGTGCTGTGGGAAAAACCTGCCTTCTAATCTCATATACAACGAACAAATTTCCCTCTGAATACGTACCAACAGTAAGTACACTTGCATCTTGTTCAGTTATGCTTTGATGGGTAATGGGACTTTGTATAGATGATTCTTTCAGGTTATTAGAGAAATCAGGTAAGTCTCACAAGTTAGTTTCCTACATAGAAATTTTTCAAAACGCATTTAAAGACAAATTTCCTTTTGAGGGTTTAAGAATAATGTCTAAACCTACTGTGAACATTTCTGTTGGATTTTTTCCTATGTTTATTTCCATGTTACAGATGATCACAAATTATCGTTACCGCACTGTGACATTACACCAAATGTATAATAAAAATTTTTTTTTGGCAGTTTTGAAAATAGCTTAGTAAAACTTTTATATAGCAAAGCTACATGAAACTGCAGATTTTACTGCAAGCTGACATATTTTTTTTAAAAAAAGTAACAACTGTTACATTATATAAATGCATTTACAAGCAAAATGTGATTAAGTCGAAATGCAATACTTTCACATTAAACAAGGATTCAGAGCTTTTCTTAGCTTACATGTGTAACACACAATACCACATTATGAAAAGAATATTTCTTTTATGGACACCATATTAATTTAACAAATTTAAGACACCTGGTCATAAAAACAAATTAACATAGACTACAGCACCATTAACAATAAAATAACTGTAATACAATGAGTGGCTGGAAGCCACCCAAGAAATTTCAAGCAATGCTCACAGTGCTGGTTTAAAGCATCTCCCAATATGAACATTTTCAAATTTAAAAAAATTCCAAACTCCGTACAAGTATTATTTACATGTACAATGAAATTAATGGCCATCCAGTCTTGTAAGATGAGCAGCACATGTCTGCTCTGACCAATAAAGCATTATCTTTTATGTGAGTTCTGCGTGTTGCTCACATGGGCAGTGGTGGCTTGATGGTTAGGGAAGTGCACTTGTAATCGAAAGATTGCAGGTTTGAATCCCCCACCAGCCAGTCACCACTGAGGTACTCTGAGCAAGGTACTGTCCCCAAGCACTGCTCCCCGGGCGCTGAATTAGCTGCCCCCTGCTATGTCACGAAAGTCACATATGGGTTAAATGCGCACTGTGTGCTGTGCTGTGTTGACAATGACCACTAATCACCAAATTATAATTCTAAATTCATATGTAAAAAAACATGGAAGTGTCCAACTGAGGAGGAACTGTATAGCTCTCGTGTTATGACATTCAAGAAGTAAAGTAAAGCAAAGTCCTCTGCATTCACAGTTTATTACAGATACAGTGTTTTTAATTGATCAAAACTTTCTATATCAGCAATGAGAACCTTAGTCGTCAAGCGTGACAAGCAAACTTTTATTTGGAAAAATACTACTTGCAGTAGTACCCGGTAGCCATCTTGTCACAGTCAAGGCCTTTTCCTTCAAAAATTTAAATTTAGGTTCCTTGTGGACTTCCAACAATGGTTGGAAATGATTGCAGAGGATGAGAAACTTTATCTTGGACACTTTTCCTTATTTTCACTGGTTCTACTAATGAACCCCAAATCTCCCATTAACACTTTCTTTTAAAGAAAAAGTGTGGAAATTTTTCTTTTAATATGGGAAAATACATACTTATCCATTTGAAAACTCGCACATGATCAGCCATAGGAAGATGTTCATAATTTTATTCCAATAAACTTTTTTACCTTACTATTTAAGTTCCTCGTGCCACCTCAATTCTTATTTTCATGAGAATAAACCTTTCACTGACATCTTAAGTACTCTTCATGGGGAGGATTTTGTGGAGAAAACATTTCATATGTATTGTAAATTTGTTAAATTAGCTGCTTGATATTGGGGGAGGGGGGTCATATTTTAATCTGATTTGAAATATCACAATATTTTACCCAAAATAAACTGGAACCAAATGGAAATTATCTACTAGTCTGTCATAAGTTGGTAGTGTTGCTCCAGTTGCTCCAGAACATCCACTGAGCACGCTAATGCTCTCTGGTCGCCATGGTAAACTTTGAACATCTTGTTAAAATAATTCAAGATTTACCACAAAAACAAATACAAAGTGTATAAAAAAAAAACATGACATCACCGCAACGCTGAATCAGTGATAGCCGAACAATTAGGAGACATTTGCTTTTTATACATCTTACTAGCTTGTGTGACTATTTTTAGCGGTAAATATCACGTGATCGAAGTTTTTTTTTTATTTTTTCTGTGCAGCCCGCGGACCAGTACCACATGACCCACGACCCTGTACCGGTCCGGGGGTTGGGGGCCATTACTATAGGTGACACCTATGCTAATGGACAGCTGGTTAAGCTGCTCTGTCTGTATCTCTCTGTATCAGTCTCTAAAGGCTGATTTATACTTCTGCGTCAAGCCTGTGCCTTGACGTACGCAAGTGGCCTAAGTTGTTGCAAGCATTTATTCTCAGGTGCTGGTGTGTATGTGTTACTCAGCATTTACCACCAGAATGCTAGATGATACATAGTTTTAGGTGTTGCATTGATTGTCTTCCCACCCCGTGAAATATTCTATTCTTGAATTGTGCAATTGAAATGGGGGGAATTTAATGAAGGATCCGTTTTTTGATTCCTGATTACATTTGTGCTGTTCAAAACT
Organism: Mormyrus hasselquistii; assembly: GCA_026779605.1. NCBI lineage: Eukaryota > Metazoa > Chordata > Actinopteri > Osteoglossiformes > Mormyridae > Mormyrus > Mormyrus hasselquistii. Next base: position 13,290,279 of record JAODKE010000138.1, on the reverse strand, counting down.
TCCCATAAAAAGTTTTGGAAAAATGTTGAGCTGCTACAAAGTCACTTTTTTGTATTTTCTTTTTCTAAAGTTGCTACTTTTTGATTTTTTTAGTCTTATAAAATGTGAATAAATTAATGGAAATAAGTGAAATTAGCGCTGCCACCCTAGGAGTTTTGTAGACCTGTTGCTATGCTGCCTAGGGTTGGTTATTTAATGCTAGATATAAATAATGCTTCAGTTTCTAATAGTGATACAAGTACACTTGGAATGTACGCTTCCTTTGCTCCCATAGGAACAACCATCCAAGTGGACTAATCACCGTTCTTGAAGTCTGCATTGCCACAATGTAGTTACATTTCTGGGGAGAAGCATGTCAGGTTATGGCATAGAGAAGGTCTTATGAACGATTGAATCAGAGCGATCGTAATGTGATGCTTGCCAATACAGCGGTACCTTGTGACACAAACTTAAATTGTTCCAGAAGGCTGGTCAAGGTCCAAGTTGCATTTCCCCATAAGAAATGATGTAAATGAATTTAATCCCTTCCAGACCACCAAGTTATTGGCTGCTTAGTTATCTGCCTACCTGACTAATGATAAAAAGAATTGACAACCACTATAAAACGAATACACACATGAAAAATCACACATAAAAAGCAATAAACATTAAATGACAATCTTATACTCCAAAGCGAGAGCACACACACACACCGCATTCAAGTCCTGCTATAATTTCCTTTTGAAGTTCTACAGTTATTCTCACAATTTTTTTGTGCTATCACTGCTCTCCCTCTCGGGGGCTATGATTACTGTATCATTAAATATACTGTAGATAAAGCACAAAAACATTCACATCGAACACAGCTTTCACACATCGAACTCTTTCTAGCTTTGGTGGTAGCCACTGTATTGCTCTTTGACATTATTGTACTTTGGATTCTTTATATTATACAATAATTTCTGTTCAGCTGTATTGAAACGAGTTGCCCTGTTGCCATCCATGCTTTTATGATTGGCTGATCGTTGCAGATGGCATGCCTAGCAATTTCACATGGGATTTTGGATCAAATTTGCCTTTTAAAATGATAAACTTGGATTAGTGAACACCAGTGTGCCACTGGAACACAGGATTGATTGTCGCCTGTAAGCCAATGTAGATATCATATTAATTAGCATTCATTTCCAAGTACCAAAACCATTTACATCAACAATGCCTATACAATTTCTTAACTCCATGCTTTAATGGATGAAAATTGCTTTTGAATAAGAAAATTTAAGTCATCCCAAACTAGTGTATAAATGTTTAGTTAAATACCATATTTAAGAAATTGATATTTAAGACACAAATACAGTTAGCTCCCTAACTGGTGAAAAATGTGCAAATATAAAACTAACATGCAATAAATGAATAGGTTGTTTCAGACTTGTGTCATGACTAGAACTGAGTTTTTGGTGAAAAGATATGTTTATTGACCTTTAAAATGTCCAGTTGATCTATCAAGTAATCTGGAACAGGGTTGGTGCTTTTAGTTTGGCATATGTCACTTTTACTATTAGGCTAAATTCTTCCTAGTTTCAAATGTTTCCATTGCTTTTATACTAAAGCGTTTGTGCATAGTACACCCATGCCACTTTTAGAAAGCCACTGATATACTGGGGCATTATCAGGCCTTTGATTAATATGGGTTCGAAGCATCAGTGCATTGGCATTTTCTCCAAGTTTGTGATATTTTTTTTTCCCTACCTCAGTGCCAATGATTTTGCATTTTTGTATACTTATATTGAAGTTTATGTCAAACATAAATATGCACACAGTTTTTTTTTTTTATATCTAGAATCATCTGTGCATTATAAGTGCATTATAAAACTTGGTCAGAAAATTTTTATGGATCAGAACTGTATTATTAATTTACCTTTTGAATGCTATTATGCTTGTATAAACAGTGGATATTCTTTTATTTATTACTTTTTCAGGTCTTCGATAATTATGCAGTAACTGTCATGATTGGTGGAGAACCGTACACTTTAGGGCTGTTTGATACTGCAGGTATAGTATGACTGGGTGGGATTTCAACCATATTTGACCATTCACCTGTTGTAACTGGCCATGAAAGAAAAGGGCTTTAGCTTTGTGAAATACCATTTAGCAGTCATCCTGTAGTCCTCTTCAGAAAGTATGTGCTGTCAGGGAATCTTGAAAAATTCTTTGGTTTTGGTATTGGGTGTGATGTTCCTGGGCCAGTCTTCAAATTTATATTTATGTACTTATGCTGATTCTGGTTTGATATTGCTGTTTGGATGTTATCAGGCAGTGAATTAACTTTGTGTCCCTCCTCCACCCAAGGTCAGGAAGACTATGATAGGCTACGACCACTGAGCTACCCCCAAACAGATGTCTTTTTAGTCTGTTTCTCTGTTGTTTCACCTTCATCTTTTGAAAACGTTAAAGAAAAGGTAAGTGTTGCCTCGCTTTTTTTTAAAAAAAGATTTTTTGGAATTCTAAAGAAGTACATGGTGAAAATATTGCTTCCTGCTTTGCAGTGGGTACCTGAAATAACTCACCATTGTCCAAAGACCCCATTCCTGCTGGTTGGGACACAGATTGACTTGAGAGATGACCCATCCACAATTGAGAAACTTGCAAAGAACAAACAGAAGCCTATCACCCCAGAGACTGCTGAGAAGCTGGCCCGTGACCTAAAAGCAGTCAAATATGTTGAGTGCTCTGCTCTTACCCAGGTAAAGCCACTCTAAAAGTAGTAGTATTTTTTCCCTGGTTTTCTTCAGGTTTTGTGGTATTTTGGCTTCAGTCTGCAATTTATAAGCAGGATTTTGTTGTTACACCTGAAACATTGGTCTTTTGTTTATTTAAAATTTTATAATTACGATTGCTCATTTACTGTTGCATGCTGGAAGACACCGAGGCTTTTTAAGATTTCATATTCTTTGGTTGGCATAAAACGTACCTACTCCTGGAGATCTACCGCCATGACAGCTTAGGGGTACCCCTAATTTAATACAGATGATCAGACACTTCAGTACCACCTCAGTATTAGAGCCAGCTATGTTGAATATTGGTCTGTTAATTTGAGCTATTCCTAACGTCTTCATGGTGGTAGATCTCCAGGAGCGCAGGGTAGGACCGCCCAAACATGAAAAGTTATTAATGACCATAGTACGTTTGTGCATTTCCACACCACCACAAATTGAGCAATGACATAAATGTAGCTAGTGCATTCTGGCTTTATGAATATGAACTTGTTCTTTTGAAAGCCTGTTAGAGTAACAAGAATAAGTTACTCTGTAAAAGGAATAAAAAAGCGTAACTTGAACATCAAATTTTTAAATTTGTGTTGGAAGGCTAATGGTACATACTTATCTTGTCAATTTTAAGCATTATCTTCCTATGTCCTGTACCATATTTTGTGTGTTATGGGTGCCATACACTATATGGACAAAAATATTGGAACATGACTCTTGAACATTGGATTCAGGTGTTTCGTTCAGACTCATTGGCATAGGTGTATAAAATCTAGCACCTAGCCATGCAGTCCGGTTTACAAACATTTGTGAAATAATGGGTCATTCTAAAGAGCTCAGTGAATTCAATAATGGTGCTGTCATAAAATTGCCACCATTGCAATAAGTCAGTTTGTGAAGTTTATTCCCTGCTAGCTATTCCACAGTGAGGTGGTATTATGCCAAAGCTTTTAGGGACAACAGAAACTCAGCCACAAAGTGGCAGACCACATGAAGTAAGAGAATGGGATCGCCGGCTGCTTAGGCACATAGTACGTAGAAGTCGCCAGTGCTCTGTTGATTTAACTGCAAATTCCAAACTTCCTCTGGCATTAACCACAGCATGAAAGCTGTGCACCGGGAGCTTCATGGAAAAGGCTTCCATGACCAAGCAGCTGAATTCAATCCTCACATCACCAAACACAATGCCAAGTGTTGGATACAGTGGTGTAAAGCATGCGACAACTGCACTCTGGAGCAATGGAAATGTGTTTTGTCACTCCACAGAACATGATTCTGTGTCTGACAGTCTGGTGGACGAGCCTGGGTTTGGAGGATGCCAAGAAAATGGAACATGCCTCAGTACATTGTGCCAATTGTGATGGCATTTCATGCACATGCAAATTTCACATCGCAAGCACCACAATAGTTTGCTTGGTTAAGATCGTAGTTGCTCTAGAATATTTTTGCAAGTCACAGAAAATTAAATCTGGCAAGCTTTGCAATTTTAACGAAGGTGCCTTTTCAACATTGCCTTGTATGCATTAAAAAAAAAAAAAAATCAATGTAAAATATCACCGCTTCTTTTGCATGAACCCTGCAGGCAGTCTGTGACACACTCATTCTTGTCCTTGCTGTTTAAGTTACTCATAGACTGTGTGGACTGTTAATGAGAAATTAAACATCAGTTGGTAAAAAGAAAAGTGAAAAACTGATTATAAATGAATTTGTCTTCTGCTCTATGGAAATATTTTGTATTCTATAGTGATATTGAGTGAAAGCAAGTGATTTGTTTGCACTGCTTTGGGCTGTCTTTTGACGGTCTAATGCAAAGTGTAAAGTGCAAAGGATAACTAACATTTATAGGCGTGTCCAAATCCATTTCGCTTTTTGATGCCGTCCTAACGCTCTTAATTATTCCGAGGTGTGTTTAGCGCATAACATGCAATGAACCAATCGGAATGGTGTGTCATCTCAACTTTAAAAGGTAGCATTGCCTGAGCTATGGCGGATGGTTATTACAATGACGTGTTTGCCCGACAAACGGTCGCTTTTTGCCTAAGGAAATGGATATGCTCCTGCATGAGGTGATAAGATGTGAGCACATCATCTTCAGGAGCACCACTGTTTCACCAAAGTCTTTTCGAGATGAAGCAGCCGTGATCCGCACATATCCTTGTTTTCTGGCATATCCGGATCATCCACTCTGTGCCAAAAGTGGATTTTTAAGGTGTTTTAAAAGGCAATAGGGCTATTTTGTTTTTTCCATTATTTCCGTCTCACAATTTAGATTCCTTACCTGGCTACAAACAATTCAGCTTTTCTGCCAGCTCTTGCCTGTACTGCTGCAGGCATACATTTTGTTGGCATCAGCTCATACAGTTCAGCATCACACCAAGTCCTTGTGTCCTCCTTGATGTTCAACAGACATCCAGCAACATTGCAACATGCCACAAAGAATGCTGCGAACTTCTGATGGCTGTATTGTGATGTTCCACCTGACTTATCTGGAACGCATTTTCAGCAGTCCAAATTTTCCTTTCAATTACAGTCTGATAATGAACTTGATTTTTGTTCAATGATATGGCTTATTCTTTACTTAATACATACTTTCTTCTTATTTCATTGAACAGTATGATTACGTAAAAGGAGCAGGTGTACTCTATAATGAAACGTATATAAATGAAATAAACGAACAAACCATTAGTGCACTTTGAGCGCATATCTGTGTCAGTAATGAGCATCGTGCTACGTTTCTAAAACGAACCTCTTAAATGCAGTTTAATGATGTGCCACTGACTTTAGATGCAGTGACCTACAAAAATCATGTCATTTCGCTGCCTTAAGAGCAATGCACAAACAATTTGCCTGGCTATGCTGCATTAAAAAAAGCATTGCTCCTACAAGCAGGAAGTGGACGCAAAATCTTTAGCTATTTTGACGACATGAGCGCTTGGTGTGAAAATGAGCAATGCACTGGTATGAAATGAGCAAATCCAGTTTGCGCCAGTGAAAAACTGGACCCTATGTGTCTCTTGGCACAACTTGCAGCAACACCACCAACTTATTTGACACACTGTTGGGAGAAAATGTTCTATTTGGCTATTATATATAATTTTCAACTTTTCAATTTTCAACTAATTTTGCAAAGAAATTACAAGGTTCAAGGTCATCAGCAGCTTCATACATATACAAAGAGTGATGAAACAACATTTCTCCATGGCCCCGGTGCAACATATAGTATACTTAACATCACAGTAACTGGGCATGCAAGGTGCACAACTATCACAAGGTTAACTTATTCTCAATATCATTCAGCCCCAAGATTATAAAATACCTTGTATGGTTATGCCGGATTAAAGGGCTAAGCGACGGGTCTAATCTTTGTTTTAGCAGTGATTGATTATTTTGATATACAGCAATCTTAGAAAATAAGCAAAAAGATGTCAAAGTCATGAAAACAGGCTATATGGCACATGCTGACCTCGCAGTATTTGGCGAGTCCGTCTGACCTAAATGTCTTCATTTTAGATGTATTTGCATTTCTGCATTTTATTCACATTTTAGTGCAGTGTTTTGACACGACTGCTTTCGCTCTTTATTTGGACACAGTGCCATCTTATTTCCTCCATGTTGCCAAATCATCGAGAAGAAAACTTTAAATTGATTTTTAATAATCAAGTAATCGTGAGAGCTCTAATATGTTGTCCTAATACACTGGAGCATTACCACATCCGCGATAGTATGGGTGCAAAGCACTATATTAGGAAACTTAGTACCTCAAGCTAAATGGGATATACTAGTAAAATCTTATGTAATTCTGTGCTTTTATTAGGAATTTCTGGGTATTTCTGAAAGTTTGTGAGAGGGAGGAGTTGCAGTTTGGTACTTATGTGAATTTCAAGAACTTAAGAAATTTGTTTGCTACTTGACGTGTGATATTTGTGTTGTCCTATGATTGATTAACCAGCAATAGTATTAACCAACTAACAGCCACAATCAGTATGTTATCTATACTATACACCTATTTGTGAATTTAGGTTCTCTCTCTGCCAGGGAAATATATTCATTGTATTCATTATGTGCACCAAACAAAGTAACCAAATGGTATACGACGTAAGCAGAATGGTGGTGCGGTGGTTAGCATTGTTGTCTCACATCTCTGGGACCTGGGTTTAAGTCTCCACCGGGATTCCATTTGTGTAAAGTTTGTGTTCACCCTGAGTCATGGAGTATTCTCCAGGTACTCTGGTTTCCCCAGACAATCCAAAAATTTGCTGAGACTAATTGCACAGTCATTAATCCACGTTCATATACTTTACTTAACTTTGTGTGTGGCTGCTAAGCTACAAGCAAGGTAGTTGAAAGCTGTGCATTTCTGCGTAGCTGTTTGATGGAGTTTTGCTAAATATTTAAATGGATTGCTCATGTTTCTGCCTTTACACGCAACGGACTTGTCAGCATCGACTTTTGAATGTTTAGTTTTTTTTCTCTTTCTCTCATCACTCAATCTGTTTACATGCACACTATGAAAATCAAGCTGTTGTGTTAGTCCAACTAACACTGGACTTTTAAAGTACATGTAAACATGCTAGTCCGACTAAAATCATACTAAATCAAATTTCTTGAAGTCTTGCATACTTTCAGTTAAACTCAAACTGACCTAGGCACTCTGCACATGCTCCACAGTTTCCCCCACAAGCTTTGACCCAGAAGTGACAGAAGAAGCATGGAGCATAGTAGAAGTCACGTCAATAAATCGATTCCCTTCCGGTGCATGTATACTGGGACAAGGACAGTGGTCTGATTTTAAATGGTGTAGTATAGCTCGACTTAGCTGTGTGTGTAAATGTAGTGATTAAGAACAAGATCTGTGTGTGCATGCTGCTCATTGCTGTGCATGAAAGCACGAGTGAACAAGCTGCCCCCTGCCCCACCCTTTGCACACAGGCTCTGAGAAAGATCCCTTTCCTGGATTAAGCGTAATGATCCAATCAGAAGCAGAGCTGATGAGCCGAACTGTGCAAGAGGACTTTTAAATTGCAATAACAAATCTATTTTATTAATATCTTCAGTACAGATAGCAAAACTGATAATATTGGAGCTTATTGATACTACAGTCTTTAAAAATTTAGCCGTGGAGCCCTTTTAATATCGTGTTTCAGGTTTAGCGGTTTCTTAGCTTGAGTTAAAGTACCATCATTTTTATTACGCTATTGTTATGTACTGCATTACTATTTTTCTGACTTCTTGTTTGAAGTCTAACTCAGCAACTGCATTTTGCATATTCTAGAGTAAACTCATCATATTACATGCAGTTTTGCAGTCTACATATTATTCGGCTTAATACACTATACATCTATAGCTTTATACACTTTTACCATTTTTTAGGTTTTAAGATTTTTTTCATTTTTTTTGTATTCTTGTACCTTAATGGATTTTTTTTTTTTTTTTTTTTTTTTTTTTTTTTTTTTTACATCTGTGAAGTAGTAAAACTTATTTAACTTTAATACTTTGCATTTTTGATTCCCCCAACATTCACTTGTTACAACTGCAGAGAAATGAATAAACATTGAGGCAATGGATTCTTTTAATTTCATGTACAGCTGTTGGTTTCAGTAAGTTGCTTAAGTATACCTTGGAATAAAACTGCAATATGGATGTTTTGAGGGATCCAGGCACTTTTAGGACTGGTGTGTGTATTTCTGCACAAAGTTCAGAACAGGTCCAAGTTATGTTGGGTCTGTTTGCGTACTTAAGTATTGAAGCACTTTAATTGATGGGGATGCTGTTGATGTGGTGAATACTTTTGCCAAGCAGTGTATGCAGGTATTTGTTTGAGGTGGTACAGTAAAGATGTTTAATACTCCACTTTGTAGATTATTTGTAAATGTGACAAAGTGCAGACACTCCCCTCTTTACAAACTTTCAGACATATGAACAAAGAGGACTGTAAGTCCAAATTGTGTTCATTGGGCCCCAGGTTCCTGTCCGCAACATAATTTTTTTTTTTTTCTGCATGCTGATTCTGCCTAGTACGACTTCTGGCCACTACTCCCGGTGCGCAGCAGTGTAGCGTGCGTACTCCCAGCATCCTAGTTCTTTGTACTTGCGTATACCCTTAAAATAATGACTTACGAACATTTCAATTTAGGAGCGGTCGTTCGGAACATAAGTTGAGGACAGTCTGTATTCAATGTACATTAGTCGAAACAATGCTGCTGCATGACCTTGACGGTTCTGTGATTCTTGTCATCCTCTCTTCCTATTTGTATTCTTTTATTTTTGCACAGAATTTCAAGGAATTACATTTAGTCTCTCCTGAAGCTTCCACCTGTGGAATTTGGCTCCTTAATGCCAAAGTGTACTTCTACTTGCTTTCTAATCTGCTTTGATTGCTAACATTGGTGCCATTCTCTCCCCTTTCCTCTGTCTTTATAGAGAGGTCTGAAGAATGTTTTTGATGAAGCTATTCTAGCTGCCCTTGAGCCACCTGAAACTCAGCGAAAACGGAAGTGCTGTATATTCTAAAGTCTTTAACACCCAACCTTCCAATTGTTGGCTACTTGTTGTCCCCTTCTGTGACATTTAAAATAACTGCCAAAATAACTTTTAGGCTTTTCTGACAAGTTTGATAAACATTGCAGCATTCTTGCTTTGTAATTACTGTCATTAACCCTGTTACTTTGTAGGCTATGCTCTGACCCATATCCTTATTTGTGTGTTTACAGATGTTAATTTGTATTTTGGTTGGGTAAGGCTGTCAGTCTGAAATGGGAATTGGAAAGGCAGGGTTTTTAGACACTTTCCACTGTTTACATTTCAATCTCTCCCTCCCCAAAAAACTTTTTTCAGCTTTAATGCATTGTGAAGTAAGACTTGATAGTATAACATTCCTTGTTTTTTTGTACTATTGTATCATAGAATATTGAATTTGAACATTTTTATGGCTTAACATTGCCATAGATTATCCTTGGTGTACAGAAAATATTGAAAATCTAGTATGATCTTGTGTATTTGTGATGAATAAAATTGTAAATTTACAACATTTCACATCTTTTGCATTGTGTACAAAGTGTCACAACTGTGTTCTCTAAATGCTTGCTTATTTGCTTAAGGTCTTATTTTTGGAAATTTTCTTAGTGTGTACAGTTGCAATGTAACAATATTAAGTTCTTGTAGTTTGTGTCAGTGATACATTTCAGTCTAGTCACCTGTTGTACTGTAATGGTGCTTACTTTTCTATTATCCATTGCTCCATTGGAGCCAAGTCAACTCCTAAATTCTCTGACACCAGAATGAGGCATCGTGCTCAGGGTAGTAGGTTAACCAAAGGGCTGATCGACCCAGGGCTGATCGACTTTAATCATCAAAGGCAAGTGGCTGGGGAAAACTGTAAAATTTTGTTTTGGAGGCAACTTTCATCTGCCCATGTCCTCTTGGACCCGTTTTGTGTCTACAGTCCTTTTTTGTGTCATTTTGGTTTTTTTTTGTTTTCAAGTTTTGGCCCCTTCTATTATCTGTTGAAACACAGGAAAGTATCTGTTGGACTTGTGTTCAACATTCACCTCAACCCCGTGACTAGTTTTGAATTTGCAAATTTTAGTTACCAAACATCTCCCCCTCCCCCCCAAAAAAAAAAAAAAAAAAAAAAGCCAGGAGGGGGGGTGTTTGGCAGCTAAAATTTTGCTTTGTGTACATGTCCTTGTTTTTTGTGAAGTGCTCAACACAAGACAATGTAATTGTATGTTGCATCATCGTGTCTGTGTCCTTGTTGAAAAGCCCATTTGTAAATATTAACTAGAACGAAAATTCCTGAAGAAATTGAGATGGGCCTATTCGGCTGACCGTGGAAGCTAACAGTTGGCTGGTCTACATTGCTAGGTGATTGCTAGGATGTTGCTGGCTGGTTGCTATCGTGCTTCTACGTGGTTGCGATGGTGTTGCTAGGTGGTTGCTATGATGTTGCTAGATGGTTGCTATGGTGATGCTAGGTGGTTGATAGGGTGTTTCTAGGGATAACCAGGTGGTTGCTTAGGTGTTGCTAAGGTTTTAGTAGGTGTTGCTATGGTGCTTCCAAGTGGTTGCTAGGTGGTAGCTATAGTGTCGGAAGGCATTGCTAGGTTGTTGGTTGCTGGCTGCTAGGTGTTGCTAGTGTTTCAAGGTGGCTGCTAGGGTGTTGGTATGCAATTCTAGGTGATTGCTAGGGTGTCAGTAGCTGGTTGCTAGGTTGTGAAGCGTTGCTAGGGTGTTGCTAGGTGGTACCTAGGGTGTCAGAAGGCTTTGCTAGGGTGTTGCTATGCGATTCTAAGCGGTTGCTAGGGTGTTGGTAGGCATTGCTAGGGTGTTACTAGCTGGTTGCTAGGAGTTGCTAGGTGGTTGGTGGGCATTGCTAGGGTGTTGCTATGCAATTACAGGTTGTTGCTAGGTGGTACCTAGGGTGTTGGTAGCTGGTTGTTAGGTGGATGCTAGGCATTGGTAGGTGATTGCTAGAGTGTCAGAAGGCATTGCTAGGGTGTTACTAGCTGGTTGGTAGGCATTGCTAGGGTGTTGCTATGCAATTACAGGTTGTTGCTAGGTGGTACCTAGGGTGTTGGTAGCTGGTTGCTAGGTCATTGCTAGGCGTTGCCAGGTGGTTGCTATGATGTTGCTAGGCATTAGTAGATGGTTGCTATGGTGTTTGGTTGCTAGGCTGTCGGTAGGCAGTGTTAGGGTGTTACTAGCTGGTTTCTAGGTGATTGTGTGGGTCATCGTGTTTGGATTGGGCAGGAACTTAGCTTCTACTTATTGGGCTTCTCATTGCAATGAAAAGATCCATATTACTCTTCATCTGGTTTTCAATGGCATTATTTAGCTAGCCAAAGTTAGCATTCAATGAATTCATATGGGAGTTTTAGTGTGTTTGACCATGAATAATATCACCATGGTAACGTGAAATACCAACAAAAGTAATACCACACCTCACAACATAAAGGCCTCTCCTGGAGCCGACACCTTATCGTGGTGGAGGGGTTTGCGTGTTCCAATGATCCCAGGAGCTAAGTTGCCTGGG
>JAODKE010000138.1:13250968-13261874 GCA_026779605.1 Mormyrus hasselquistii | reverse complement strand
TTTTTCAAAAAAATAAAAACAATTTAGTTTACGGGAATCCAAAAATTTCATTCCTTTTCTTTTTCTTTTTATGGTGTGCATTTTGGGGGCCCTGCCCTCTTTCGGGGGGAAATTTCGGGGGGGGGGGGGGGAACATCTGCGACTGCAATCAAAAAGCTAAACATGTATGTGTTTGTGTATGCTTGAAACATTCAGTCTCAAAGACTTTGGTTCATGTTGATATGATAACATCACATTTGCTGAAGATTATTCAGTTGCCCCTTCATGATGTGAATTTTCTGTTCCACTACATCCCATGGATGTTTTATTGGACTGAGATAGTGACAGTGGACACCATTTGAGTACAGTGAACTCATCATATTCAAAAACCAATATGAGTTTTGTGACATGGCACATTATCCAACTGGAAATACTCATTAGAAGCTGGAAACACTGTGGTCACAAAGAGATGGACAACAACAATACTCATGTCGGCTGTGGCTTTTAAGTAATGCTCAATTGGCCCAAAGTTGCAAAGTAAACCATTACATCACCACCATCAATCTGAATTCTTGATACAAGCCAGGATGTATACATGCTTTTTTTGTTTACATCAAATTCTGATCTCACCATCTGAATGTCACAGCAGAAATCATGACTCATCTGAGCAGGCAGCGCTTTTTTCCAATCTTCCTTTGGCCAGTTTTGGTGAGCCTGTCCCCACTGTAGTCTCAGTTTCCTATTCATAGCTGACAGGAGCAGTACCCAATGTGGTCTTCTGCTGCTTCAAGGTTCAACATGTTGTGTGTTCAGCAATTTTCTTCTGCATACCTTGGGTGTAATGAGTGGTTATTTAAGTTGCTGCTGCCGCCAGTCACTGGATGTTTTTTTTTTTGGTCTAATCTGGAAAGTTAGAGATAGTAGTGCAAAGATCACAGATCAGCAGTTTCTGACATACTCATATCATCTACAACCATGGACCCCAAAAACCACTTAAAGTCACTTAAATCATCTTTCTTCCCATTCTAATGTTTGACGTGAATATTAACTGAAGCTCCTGACCTTCATGATTTTATACATTGTGCTACCGACATATGATTGGCTAATTAGATATTTGCCTCAACAAGCAGTTGAATAGGTGTAACTACAGTAATAAAGTTGCTAATCGGTGTAAATACACACATACTATCAATCCTTCACATATGGGTTAAGGGAGGAAAATGTGAAAATACTATGGACCCATTATTAAAAATACTAACTTAATAGCACTGAAAACTGTGAGAATCATAGACAGCTAACACATGAGTGAGGCTAGAGACAAAAATGTACAACATACCCAAGCCATGATTAGCTCCCACAGTTTTTTTTAAAACCAAAAATAACTTTTAATACTCAAGATACAGCATGCACCAGTACTAATGAATACTGAATAACATTAATATTTATCTGTTATAAGATTTTATGTGAACCAAATCATTTTCAGTATTTTTTGTATAGTGATTCTGGCTTATATGCCGTCTGTGAATTTCTGTGGTTTTTTGGAAAGCTCCAAAAATATTCCTATTTAATCTTGCAAATAACCAAAGCCATGAATGTCAGATTCGTAAATCTGGAGGGATGACTGTGTGTGTGTGGATTAGGTTTATATTATATTGAAGGGACATTTTTCAGGATTGTGAATGCAATCAAAAAAGTTACAAATGCCAAAAGAATTATATTTTGTTTAGTTACTTATGGTTAAGGTTAGGGCTGGGTAGTGGTTAAGGTCCTCATGTTGATATTAGAGTTTACCCCATAGAAATGAAGGGAGAATCCCCACAAACATATAATTACAAACAAGTGTGTGTGTTTTTAAGAATTATGTTTAGTTGTGTGTGTGTGTGTGTGTGTGTGTGTGTGTGTGTGTGTGTGTATAGTACCTTGAAAAAGTATCCATACCCCTTGAACTTTTCTACATTTTCTCATGTTACAACCATAAACCTAAATGCATTTTATTGGGATTTCATGTGATAGACCAACATAAAGCAGCGCATAATTGTTAATTGGAAAGAAAATGATGCATGGTTTTCAAAGATTTTAAAAAATAAATTCATTTGTATTCAGCCCCCTGTACCCCTAAATAAAATCCAATGCAACCAATTAACTTCAGAAGACACCTAATTAGTAAATAGAGTTCACCTGTGTGTAATTTATTTTCAATAGAATTACAGATGTTTTGTGAAGGCCTCAGAGGTTTGTTAGAGAACAATAGTGAACAAACAGCATCACGAAGACGAAGGAACACACCAGACAGGTTAGGGATAACGTTGTGAAGTTTTAAACCGGGTTAGGTTATATAGAGTGACCAGATAATCCATGTCATCCTGGACACCTTGAGCTACTTCAGGTTTACAAACTACCTTAAAACGGAAGGGCTACTGCGCTTGGCTAAATTGTTCAATTCTTCTTGTGCTTTCACTGGTTTGTTTCCTTGAAAGACTCATCCAGCTGTTTCACATTAACATTAATGAAACGTGCATGATTATAGGAGACTGACCAATCAGCATGCAACAATAACATGGTGCTTAAGTGAAATCCAGGTCCTTTTAAGTGACATGTTGGGTAACAAATCCAGTCCTAGCTCAAAGTGTGTAGGATGACATGGATTATCTGGTCACCCTATGTTATAAGAAAATATCCCAAGCTTTGAACGTCACACAGACCACTGTTCAATCCATCATACAAAAATGGAAAGAGTATGGCACAACTGCTGCCACTATATATATTTTTTTTAGTCCCGCCACTACCCCCCCTCGTTGGAGGACAACTTTATATTTATTTCCAATTGTGTAGAAACAAAAATTTCTCCAGACAGGCCCACATCACACCATCCCTAATATTGTGAAGTAAGGTGTAAGCAGTAACAAGCAAGCACAATAACTGATGGCAAGTTGAACAGAATTAAACTGATTGTATAGATGATGCGGACATGCAGGCGGATGGACAGAAATACAGATAATAGACAGAGACATAGAGCTGTACAGACAGGCAAATCAACAGCTGGCTGAACAGACAATTAGACAGGAAAACAGTAGGCAGATAAATACACACATATAGACAGGCAAATGTATATAGTTATATTGTGTATTATTTGAGTACCAAGGTCTAAAGAGAAGACTGGTTGCTGTTCAGGAGGAGGGAGAAAGAGAGAGAAAGAGAAGGAGGGAGAGAGGGAGGGAAAGATAAGTTATATGTACTAGGATAATGACCAGGCAAAAGTTGAGAATAGGAGTTATAAGGAATATAAGTGGTTCAGTTATTATTGAGTTGAAGAAAATTTATGAATGGATTAAAGTCTTTGAAGGCTGATGTATTATTCTTCTTTTGAACTGAAAGTTTTTCTATAAGGATGTGTTCTGACATTAGGTTGATCCAATGCTTTATGTGACATGAATTTCTAGATTTCCAGTTTTGAAAGACTATCTTCTTAGGTATAGTTAGAGAGACAAGTACTGTATGTTTCATTTTCTGTGGAATGCAGGTAGAAGTGGTGTCTCCTAGAAGGCAAATAACCCCCTGGGATGCTACAGTCCAGGATGGTAGAAAGTGTCTTTTTGACTGAAGTCCATAGATGATTGATTGGCTGACAAGTCCAAGTAGCATGCAAATATGTGTCAGTGCTCACTGAGGTACAGTGTGGACAGATGTCTGAGTTGACTAATCCCATTTTAAATAGTTTACCTTGAGTTATGTGAGTCCGATTAATGGTTTTATATTGTATAAGTTACAGGTTAGTGTTAGTGGTCATAGAGAATATATTTTTGCAGATATTTGTTCAGAAATCTGGGGTTGTAGGGAGGCCAGGTCATTTTCCCATTTTGCTATCGGAAGTGTTATGGACGAGGTTGAGGAGGCAATCATTTTGTAGAGTTTAAAAATTAGTTGATTTTTTTTGGATGAACTGCAATTCTTAATAACTGTTCAATAGTATTTGTGGGCTGAAGTATGTTGTTTTTTATTAATTTTGCTATTAATTATTGCTTTCAGTTGTTCGTAATGAAGGAACTGGTCTTCTCCAATCCCATATTTCTGGACAATAGTATGAAAGAGTAGGAATTGGTTATTTTCAAATAGGTGATGGAGGTGGATGATACCTTTAGAGTCCCATTTGTAAAAGTGAATTGGAGTCTTATGTAGTAAGAAGTCAGGGTTGTGCCATATGGGGGTCAGTTTACAAGGTGTCAGGGTTGATTTAGTTATTTTATTGGTTTCCCACCAGGCTGTCAGAGTGGTACGAATAGTGATATATTTGAAAGAATCCAGTTTTACTGCTGTTAGTGATAGAAATAGAAAATCTGCAATTGAGAGGGGGGTTGTTAAATTTCATTCTAATGCTAACCTCGGATAGGAATTTTGCTTCTGTGTCCATTTGAGAAGATACTGAGAAGATGTAATTGATGTGCAAGACAGTAATGATGGAAATTTGGAGCTTCTAGTCCGCCCCGATGCTTGGAATTCTGTAGAGTGGCAAGTGCGATTCTTGGTGGTTTATTTTTCCAATAAAAGTGAGTTGTAAGGGAATCTAGAGTTTTGAACCAATGGTTTGTGGGAGTGGTCGGGATCATTGAGATGAGGTAAGTAATTTGTGGGAGGGTTTTCATTTTGACTACTGCAATTCTTCCTATTAGGGACAGTGGGAGTTTGTTCCAGCGTTTATTGTTGATATAATAAAAGATCATCGGCATAGAGACTGACTTTGTGTTCTGAATTGTAATTTTGGATACTTTGGATTTTCCCATTCTGTCGTATTGCTGCTGCTAATTGTAGTGGAGACTGCTGTAAGGATCACTCTGCGAAGTAGCTGGGTCTGATTCTAGTCGTGTGTATCCCGGAGTGTCGGTCAGAACACCACTTAAGGCTCAAGGATCCTAATGAATCTTTATTAATTCCTATGCAACATCCTTCCTCCAGGTCTCCCGTGACACAGGTGCTTATGGAGGTGCTTAGGTGTGTATGGGTGTATGTGTCTCTGGGTGTGTGTGTGTGTGGTCTAAAAGGAACAAAAGTATGGTAAGTATACACTCAGCAAACTACAAAAACAAGGTCAGTTTACAACCATACATGAACACAGCGATCTCTCTATTTGCGCATAATCGGATTTGCACACTAAAGTTAATTATACAAACACAGCATTGCATTGTATAATATGCCCCGCAATATACAATTATAATCTCTTCCTAATTTAACAGTGCTAATATGCACAAACCTACGTTTGACATATAATTATCTTTCGCAATGTGAAAGAAGCGAATGCACATTTACTAATTACTTTACTAATAATAGAACAATTGCATAGAATGATAAATACAACCGCTTGTATACTGAAGGTGCAAACATAAAGATAACCAAACTTAATATTTATCTTACCTTTTTGTCCTTTACGCACACGAAAAAATGGATTGGCACTCACAGTTAGCCCCGCTTTTTTTTACTGTTACAGAACAGAAATAAAATGGAGACTGCAAAGGTTCGCGCCATGCGTACCCACGTACTACCATGGAAACAGTAAACTAATGGCTCCCCCCATGTACATTATCATTGAATTACTGAAATCAACTAAATAAGAATTTCTAACACTAAATACTTAACAGTCGGGGGGGCTTTTGTACAGCCACCCCCAAATGTATGCGATACATTTGCTCCTAACAAAGGCCCCGAAGTCCCCAAAGTCTCATGGAATTGAAGGCGTAGCGTTGTCCTCAACTTCTCCCGGAGGTAGAGCTGGGAGAGTAGGTCAGGTGGATACTCTGTCCTTGACTTTCACATCAGCAGACCTAACGTGACCATCAGGGCTGTGATGGGTCTTAGCCACTCGCCCGATGGGCCAATTCTGGCGGACTTGTAGGCTGGGAAGATACAACCGGATGAAACAAGCCCAGAAACGATCAGCAAGTATCTGGGAGTGCCTCCATCAGCGTCGACTTAGGATATCTCCTTCAGGATAAACGACTTGAGGTAGAGATCCGTCAGGCCGCCCCATCAGTAGCACATTGGGAGTTACTTGGTCCAGGTCATTCACGTCAGTTGGAACATAACCAAGGGGCTTGGAGTTAAGGATCGCTTCTACCTCTATGAGCGCTGTCTGGAGGACCTCTTCTGGGACTAACTGAGCCCCAACTGTAGTACTCAGAGCCGCCTTAATGGAGCGGATTTCTCGCTCCCATACTCCTCCGAAATGTGGTGCGGCTGGAGGGTTAAAGTGGAAGAGGATTTTCTGCTTTGCCAGGTGTTGCTGTAGGTCAGGAGATAATGCCGCAAGGGCCTCACGAAGCTCCCTCTCCCCTCCTCGGAAGTTCGTTCCCTGATCAGAGAACAGCTCGGCTGGTGTTCCTCTCCGGGCGATGAATCTCCTGAGGGCCATTAGGAAAGAGTCCGTATCCATGTTAACCAACAGGTCCAGATGTACAGCTTTTGTAGTGAGGCACTTAAATATTATCCCCCATTTTTTTTCAGTACGACGCCCACACTTCACTTCCAGAGGCCCAAAGCAGTCCATCCCAGATGAATAAAAGGCAGGCTTGAAGAACCTCAGACGAGCTAATGGGAGGTTTGCCATCTTTGGTACAGCAGGCCTAGCCTTCCATCTACGGCAGTCAGTACAGGTGCGCTGGTAACGACGGATGGCTTCATGCCCTCGCAAAATCCAGAAAGACCTCCGGATCTCGGCGAAGGCCTGGGTGGCACAAACGGCTATCATAATCCTGTATTAAGAGCCTGGTGACTGGATGAGATGGGTCAAGGACTACTGGATGCTGGGTTGTCAGGTCTAGGTCCTCAGATCGGCGAAGCCATCCACCAACACGTATGAGCTCTCTGTTTTCATCCAGCTCGGGGGATAAGGTCAGCAATCTACTACTTGAGGGAATGGACTTCCCAGCCTTCAGCAAACGAAGCGTCTCTGGGAAACACTCCTGCTGGGCTCTCTGCAGGATCAGCTCCTCTATATCGCGGTAATCTTTAGCTATTGGGTAACCACTTTGGTTGGCCGCCCCATGCAACTCCTCCGCTGTGACCTGCAGGAGTTCCTTCCAAGTACTCGGCAGGTTTGGTGCAGGGGAGACGAGGCCACAGAAGACAGTCTTACGGAGCTCTGAAATGTCATCTGCTTCGCTCATCACTGGGTATCCTGGCCATGACTCTGGGCTCAGGAGGAGGAAAGGGGGTCCATGGGTCCATCTATTTAGCTCTATCAGATCCCTCAACATCTTGCCGCGGGTGATGTCATCGACAGGATTTCTTGCAGAGTCTACATATCGCCAGGTAGACTGTTCGGTGAGGTCCTGTATTTCCGCCACACGCGTGCCAACGAAAACCTTAAATCAACATGACTCGGATTTTAGCCAAGTCAATACCATGATGGAATCTGACCACAGGATCATCTGGGTGACTTCTAAGGTAAGCTCCTTCTCCAGTAATTTTGAGAGTTGAGCTCCGATGAGTGCGGCACAGAGCTCTAACCGAGGCTTGAAATGTAGCCGCTTAGGGCAACCCTGGATCATGCCAAAAGGAATGCTAGGTGCACACAACCATCACGACCCAATGTTCTCAGATAGGCCACCGCACCGTAAGCCTGCTCAGACGCATCACAGAAAACGTACATCTCTCTGCCAGTGTTTAGTGGGGATATGTCCTTGGGTAAATACGGTCGAGGAAGGAGGACCTGGGGCAGGACTTGAAGCTCTTCCTCCCAATCCTTCCACTGCTGCAGGAAGTCTTGCGGCAGCAGGGGTTCATCCCAACCCCTCTGCTTGTCCCAGACGTCTGACTAGCAGTTTAGCCCAGGTGGTGTAAGGTAGAATGAACCCTAAAGGATCATACTGGCTAGCTAGGACTTTATAAATATTCCGCATGGTCGGGGGCCCCATAATCCACATGACGATACTTGTAGCCGAGGAGATCGGTCTGAAAGTGCCAGCTAAGCCCTAAGGTTGACTCTGGAGCTTCTGACCGATCTTGAGCTAACCAGAGCTCAACTGTGTCTGACCTCATTGCTTCAGGAAGGTAGCTTATGACGGCTGGCTCATTGCTAGCCCACTGATGCAGTTCAAACCCTGCTGACAACAGGAGTGCTCGAAGCTTGTCCACTAACTGTTTGGCTTCCTCAGTGGTGGGTAGGCTTTGTAAGCAATTATCAACATATAAACATCACTCAACGGAGCGCCTCACCTCTTCATCTGGATGGCTGTGGTTAGCAACATGGTGCTGTAGGGTAAACACTTTGCAGCAAGGGCTACACGTTGTGCCAAAGGGCAACACTCACCATTCATATACTTCTGGAGGTTCATGTTGATGTAGATTGTGCCACACAAACCGCAGGATGCAGCAGTCCTCAGGGATCAAGCGGACCTGATGGAATATGCTCTTGATATCTCTGCTGATAGCCACTGCATGCTCGTGGAAGCGCAATAGGACTCCAAAAAGTGATGCTCCCAGTGTTGGACCCGGTAGTAGGTACTCATTCAAACTCTGCCCTTGATATTGGTAAAAGCAGTTAAATACAAGCCGATTCTTACCATTGTGGCTAACCATGTGATGGGGTATGTACCATGACTCCCCCTCTTCTCCTAACGTCATGGGGTCAACCTTCCACACTGATCCTGCCTTTATGAGCTTCTCCATCTCTTTGTTGTAAGCAGTGGCTTTCTTAGGGTCCATACTGAGTCTCCTCTCTGTGCTTCTCAGACTTGTCATAACAGCTTCCATGTGTGCTTGGAGGCGGGGCATGTTCTACCGCCAGAGCAGTGGAGTTGCGTATCGAAGTATGTCATTTACTTCCACATGTGTGATCTTGGATTCACGGATGCTGATAGCTTCATGATCCTGCTTGGAGCGGGTCACTAACTTCTCATTTCTAAATGGAACGGTGTTTAGCTGCCATAATCTCTCTATGTGTTTCATCAGCTTGTTCACTTGGGGGGCCACGGAGGTCAGGAGATACTGTTGTGGCTGGATGAGCTGACAGACCAGCTTTGCAGGGCCTTGGAGTGTCCATCCTAGTCGGGTACGGATAGCTGCTGGCCCACCTGGTGAGCCTAGCCTAACAGGTTCAATAGGGGTTATGAGATGTGGATGGTCATTCCCAATTAGCAGTAATGGTCTGACATTCTTGAATGACCTTATTGGCAGGCCAGTCAGGTGTCTGTACCTCTTCTGAAGCAGCTCCATGGGGTAGGTATGCTCTGCCAAATTAATGTGGGTTGCTGTGAAAGCTCCTGTAATGGAGAAACTAATCTTTGGTCTTGTGAATGGAGAGATGGCGAAGGACACTGAAGTGCCACTGATGGTTTGTATATCTTGCCTGATGGTGCGTAGTGGGAGATCTTCAGGTGTCCCTCGAAGCCAAAGTCTCTGGGCTGCAGCAGGTAGCAGCATTATCCTCTCTGATCCATCGTCAAGTATTGCATACGCATCCAGCGTTCGATTACCGTGGAATACCGTGGATGAGGACTCTGACAACTTTCAGTAACACATGACTATGTTCAATTAGCCTATCCAGGTAGAGCACTTCCGTTGGTGAAACCCCTGCCCGGTCCCCCTCCACAGTAGGCTTCACTGCTCCCTTTGAGGCCCTGATGTAGACCTCATGTAAAACCTGTAGATGCCTTCCTTGACACATACCGCAAGGTTTCTTGAGGTCACATTGTGCTGCCGAGTGGGACCGTGCACAGCGCCGACATCTTCTATTCGTCCTTATCCACATAATTAACTGGTCTTTAGTTAACTTGGAGATCTTTGTGCACTGACTGAGATGATGCTCCGACTTGTCACAGAACGCACAGTATAATTTGTTTCTGTTCATCTTAACAGGGCTGCTTTGAGCAGGGGGTTCCTCCTTACTGAGGCTGTCTTTAGTCCCATGGGGGACTGTGACAAGCCGTTTGTTTGACTGTCTGTCACCCTTAAACGCAGGTCTATCTTTGGTCCTCAACATCTTGACACCACTTCGGCCAATCTGAAAGGTACGTCAAGGTGTAGTCTGTTCCAGAACGCCTGAACATACAACGCCGAAACTCTGCTCTCTGCTCAGGAGGTAACTTGCTGAGAAGACGAGCCACATGTGAGTGACACTGCAGCTCAACCTCTCCCTCCAAACCTAGAGTCTCCACCAGTGACTGGACCTGGAGCTCAAACCTCTCAAAAGCAGCTGCATCTCCACGTCTGACATCTGGAGAGTCCATCACAGAAGCAATTTTCTTTAACACCATCTGATGCGGTTGACCAAACTTATCATTTAGAGCGTTTATTGTGTCAGTGTAAGGAGTGGTGGAATGGAGATAGGCATCAGCCACCAACTTTGCTTTCTCCAGTTTTAAATGGTCAACTAAAACCTGGTATTTAAATAGCTCTGTTCCATCTATTAGTAGAAGGTTTTCCAGGGCAATCTTAAGATGGGCAAACTCACTGGGATCCCGGGTTGTAAAGTTAGGGATCATTGGACGTGGCCCACGGTAGGCTGATTCAGGCACGAGGTGGTGGCTGGAAGACTATAACAGTGGTGGCTGTGGCCTTGGGATGCCTGAGGGGTACAGTTGGGGGCTAAGCTGATACCCTGGCTGAAAGTGATCCTTAAAGGGGCGCGGCTGGGCTAGATGAAGCACAGAACTCTTCGATACTAGGGAAGGTGGCGTGAGGCCTGACTGTGGAGGAGGCTGTACAGGTATTGATGACATCAGGGGCTGATGACCTGGGCTTTCGTGCCAGTCTCTAGTGAAGGGGGAATCACGGAAAGCGGGGCAGATTGGTGAGCTCACCTGGGCAGGTTTGTTGCCTTTGGTTATCATGGCCTCCTTCATGACCTGAAGTTCATTCTGATTCTCGCCAGTGTGGGGAAGCAATAAAAAAGGCCAATAGGATGTTGGGGTATATCTTCAGGTGTGTGGAGTTTAAG
>JAODKE010000138.1:13228931-13242628 GCA_026779605.1 Mormyrus hasselquistii | reverse complement strand
GGATCCGAGACCAAGACAAGACCAAGACAATAGACCGTTGAGACTGTGACAAGACCAAGACAGCGTAAAAGTGGTCTCGAGACATACAGCTCTAGTGTGAGGTCAGCTGGGGTGAATATCACCATGAAAAGTGGATAGGGTGTTGGGTAGAAAAGACTTGTAGATGTGAGATGTGACCGAAAGCTTTCCCATGTGGCACAAACAAACAGAAGTGCTATTGTGGCTCAAATTGCAGATAATTTTAATGATCATAGGAATAATGTGTCAGTCCAAAACATCGCAAAGATGCTCCACATGTACCTAGCAGTTCACAGGATGCTACAGAAAACAGGATTCATTGAACCAATTGAACTCCAGCCATTGCTTCAAGGACTAATTTTGATGCTTTCATGCCTATTGTAGGCCCTTTCAACAAAGGACAGGGGTCAGCATGGACACTGTAACAGGCCTGTGGCTACATAATCTCATACGTACGTTATTTGTTTGACATAGCAGAAGAAATGGACAGGGGTAGAGATCTGAGTGACTTTGACAAGGGTCAAATCTTTACATTGGTTTGTAGCAGATGGGATAGCCTTTGCTCACATCTCACATCAATGAGTCTTAGATACCCAACACCCTGTCAGCAGATCCCTGTTTTTCCCTCCTCTGACTATTTTCAGTAGTTGCTCACTATGGCTGACTATGAGCACCCCATCAACCCTTCCTGTTTTGGAGATGTTCTGACCTGTCATCTGGCAATAACAATATGGCCTGTACCAAAGTCTTTCATGTTTTTATCCTTGCCCATTTCTTCTACATTCAACACATGATGATGAGTAACAAATGTCAGCTTACAGTGTAATATATCCCAGACCTTGACATGTACCATTTGTACAAGATAGCCAATGTTTTTCACGACATGTGACGGTGGTCATAATGTTTTGGGTGACCTGTGCATGTATGTTTGATAAATTAGATACAGTTAAAGTCAGAATTATTAGCCCCCCCCCCAATGAAATCACACAAAACCCTTAATATTTCCATGGAAATTACCATAACAATAACTGTTAATACTTGTATTGCTTCCAAAAGAACAAAGACAAAATCTCCACAAAGTTTGATTAAGATATTCTATTGATGTGCGGAATTTTAACAAGAAAACAGAAAAATGACAAGGTCAAAATTATTATCCCGCCTGACATTTAACGGTCAATAGTGTGGCCTCTCTGTCTTACAATGAACAACAACCTCTCCCTGTAGTTCTTAGCTAGGTTGGCACATGTTTCTTGAGGTATACGAGCCCACTCTTCCATGGTAAATCGTTCCAGCTCATCCAGATTGGTTTTCGAGCATGGACATTGACCTTTCAATGGGATTGAGATCCAGGCTCTGTGAGGGCCACTCCAGTACCCTGATTTTGATGTTTGTAACCCAATTGGAGGTATGCTTTGGGTCATTACTGTATCTTGCTGAAAGATCCAGCAGCATCCTAAAGCAAGACTTGCAGCAGATTTCTTTAAATTATTCTTCAAAATGTCAACACACTGCTCTTTTTTCATGACCACAGGAACATGAACGAGTTTCCCAATGCCTGAAGCAGCACAACAGCCAGACAACATGATGCTCCCACCACCATGTGATTATATAAGGGAGGCTAATAATTCTGACCTTAACTGTATATCTGTGCATTAATGTGAACAGCAAACATTTACTTGAAGCTCTTTCAAATTCTAATTCTAATTATTTAATTATAAAACAATCAGTTTATTTTCAACAAATCAAATGTTGTTACATTATACAGTTTGTTTTCAAATAAAACAGTCAAGCCTCAGTTAATTTTACCTTCCTCCCAGCCTCATTATTGTGGAGGTTCATCAGTGCCCTACTTGATGAGGAGCCTTTGCTTCTCTCCCTCACATCCACAAATGACTGGGAGAATGCAACACCATAAGCAATGTTGTCTGAGCAGCCAGACCATTGGAACCCTGCAGGATGACAGTGTGGTCAGGGTCTGTGTGATCACCACCCAGCATTAAGCTCAATGTATACAGAAATAGTGGTATGCTTGACCCAGGATGTATGCAGGTTACATAGATGCAATACAGAGACATTAAGGAACATAGTAAACTCTTGTCAAGTGCCTTGGGGCAAATGTGTTGTGAAAGGTGCTATGGCAAAGCACCTGAATTCAGAGTAAAGGCAGTGTAAATATCTGAGGCCTACCCTCTGGGCTGACGCCATGCACATTGTGGTCACATCCACACTTCTCCAGTTCACCACTACTGCACGCCTGAGTCACTGCTAGGGCTACACTTGCTGAGGAGATGGCATATACAAAGGCCGCCTCTCTGGTGCCTGCTAGGACAGGTAATACAAAGGTTAACATACTGGGCCAGCAACCAAAATGTTTAAAATGAGCCACATGATCTGTTGAGTAGCCAGATTACATTCTTTGATTGAGTTTAATTGAATCCTGGTCTTAAGATAAAAAAGGTTTAATAATCCAGTTATTTAGCACTTATCCAATACAGAGTAACTGGAGCATGCAGGAATTCTCTGGAGAGGATATCAGTCTGTTATCCAGCACACACTCATAAACTATGGTCAGTTTGTGAGAATCCAACTGCAAGTCATTGGATTATAAGAGGAAACCAGCACTACCAGCACAGATTGATAACATAACCACAAAACGACGCACACAAAGAGGGGGGGGTAGGGCCTAACAGGGATGAAGCCACAGTATTAGCCACTAAGCATGTACCCAAATTCAAAAAATGCGCATGCAGCTGTAGCTACTACAACAAATATAACAAAGCATTTCTTTGCACTATTTTGAAGGTTAATTATTACAACCCTGTTTTCAAAAAAGTTGGGATGCTGTGTAAAATAAAAACAGAATTTTCAAATCTTATAAACCCATATTTATTTAAAAATAGAACAAAAACAACATATCAAATGTTGAAATGGGGTAGTTTTATTGTTTTATGACAAATATATACTCAATTTGAATGTGATGCCAGCAATACATTCAATTAAAAAAAGTGAGGACGGGGCATGCTTACCACTGTGTTGCATCACCTGTTCTTTTAGCAACACTCTGTAAACATTTGGGAACTGAGGAGACCAGAGAAATGCTGTCCCATTTTTCCCTGATTCAGGATTTCTGCTGAACAGTTCAGGTCCCCTTTGTGATATTTTTTGTTTCATGATGCCAAATGTTTTACATGGTCTAGCACCCGGATTGTTTTACTATGGAGCAATGCTGGTGTAGTATGCACAGAATTAGGTTTGGCATTGTCTAGCTGATATATACAAGGCCTTCTCTGAAAAAGACATTGTCTGGATGGCAGCATATGTTGCTCCAAGACCTGTACAAACTGGATCGTCCCTCTAATCTTTAGACCCAAAGACCACGTCTATCCAATATTGGTTTTCAGCCTTATTTTTTGCGTACAGTTTGCTATATTACTTTGAGGAAATTGTTGCACTATTTGCCCATACACAGGCCTCTCTGGGAGACTCTTTTTATACCCAGTCATCTTACTTACCTGTTGTCAAATAAGCTAATTAGACTTGCAATTACAATATCTTACGATTAATTGTAAGATATTCAACCAGATGTTTTGTTTTTAGCATTAAACAACATTTCCAGTCTTTTTTTGACCATCTACATTATCCCAGCAGCCATCCCAGGTACAGTATTCACCTGGCCAATTATGCTAGGAACCAACAAATGTGCCCCATTCCCAGCAGAAACTCTTTGCCGTTGGACTGTTCCACTCAAGGAGGAGAGCATAACCAGACCTGACAAGCTGGTAACAGTTTATACTAACAACATCTTTCAAGACTAAGCTTGCATGCCAACTCAGTCAAAAATAATTGTTTGCAAGCATAACTAAAATGCCATAGTATCCTTTATCATTTGGTGACTATAGACGATTGCTTTTTACAGGGAGGCAATGCCCTGATCACAGAGTCTAATTGCTTTGAGTAGTACGCTTCGGGTCTACAACCGTCCCCATAGTGCTGGGTCAGTACAGAAGTCACGAAACCCTTCTTTTAGTCCACATACTGTACAAATGACTTTTTGAAATCTGGTACTCCCAAACCTGTGGCCAATATTAACGCCTGCTTTACTATTAATGCGTTTTTTGTCTTAAGCATCCACGTCAGTCTTTCTGTCTGTCCCAGTTCAATCATCAAATTCACTAAAGGCTGAGATCTCTGTGCATAATCTTGAATTCCAGACTATACACACTGGGCGCCTCTGTATAATTTGTGGCATCACTGTTCACATCCTCCTTTTTACTTTAAAGGTAAAGGCAAATCTATACTGGGAGTCTTGGTGGATTCCCAGTATAGAAAAAAATGCATTAGCCAGATCAATGACTGAAAATCAGTTAAGGTGCTTTTCCACCACACCAGGTACTGTACTTTTGGTACTTAGTAACAAAAGTACGGTACTTCAAGGTGTTGGTTTTCCATTGGCATAAAAACTGTTACTGGTCCCGAATGACATCACAACATGAGGTATGGTATTTTGTACTGAATTTGAAAAATGGCTGTAGTATATATAGGGTTGGACAATGTGTGACATTAATACCGACATTGCATGTTATGCAATTCTTGCATCTCTAGCTACATACTGTAAAGATCAGGCTTTTCTTACTTTCAATTTTGTACAGACAATATAGCACGGGGAATTTAAGTTTCAATAAAAAAATTTAAAATTTTGTTAAAATTTTACTCTGTCATAGAAAAAAAGCTAGCTTTGCAATTTTCATTATTCCTTCTATACATTAACTATTAAATGTTTAAAATCAGTTTAAAGTTGACCTCGCACCACTTTTTCATTAGTGCTGCATGCATTCTCCCTGACAATCATAATCATTTGTGAGAAATTCATTAACTCCTTTTTGCTTTAAAAATATTAAATATCGATATATTAAACAAAATACTTTTTAATTTCTTGTCATGCCATTATAATTATTCTGTATCTCTTCCAAAAAGATCGCAATTTTTTTTTTTTTCTGTTGTTTCCTGATTATGCATCTGTTTTCAAAGCTGTGACTGTATTGTGTTTTAGAGACAGGCTATTTGCATAACCAATCAACAAAGAAAGCCCCGTCCCAAAGTACCGAAGTACCAAAGAAGTACCCCAGCTGGTTTGGCACTTTTGGTACTAGAACTGGTACCCTAGTCAATGGAATAGGGAAATCACCAAAAGTGCCATACCAAAAGTACGGTACTTGGTGTGGTGGAAAAGCACTCTTAGTATCAGCCAGGATGGAGGTCAATATGGTCACATAGGTTAGGCCCGGGGGTATATAGCTACTTTAACTGTACAAACCTCCAGCGTCATTTGACTTTTTTACAGGCAAAATGAGGGAATTGATGGGATACTACGCTATTTCCTTAATGCCCCCCTCCCTTTTCACCACCCTGCATGTATTTCTGTAATCCCCTACTCTAGATAAAGGATACTGGGCTTTATGTGGTTGGAAATCAGACTTGGGGTGGACCACTAAACGTTCGGCAGGCACTACCTTCCCAAAATCATTCTATCCTTTGCCCAAAGGCAATCAGGTACACCAGTTAGCCAGGAGGGAAATACGTTATTTTGCCCTTCCAGAGAGAATCTATGCTCCTGGCTCCTGACTCATACCGTTTGATAAACCATTTTTTTTCTTGTATTTCTTCATCCCCAAATTTCACCCAATCACTTCTGTTGCTACAGTTCAAAACTCATAGCCTTAGATCTTACCACTCTACCTGACGCTTCTTTCCATATGATACATACCAGGCAGATCCTTGCATGTACCACTCCTGCTGAACAGGTGACACAGATACTGAGGCTGCTGACTTGTCATCTGAGACATACACTGCTCAGAAAATTAAAGGAACACTTTGAAAACACATCAGATCTCAATGGAAAAAAAAATCATGCTGGATGTCTATACTGATATGGACTGGGTAATGTATTAAAAACAAATAGATGCCACATTGTTTGATGGAAATTTAAATTATCAACCTGAATTTTAAGAATCATTTTGCCAAAATTTCATTGCAGCAACTCAAAATCGTAATTTTCATGGCCCCCATGTGCTGATATGCAAGCCTGACAACGTCAGGGCATGTTCCTAACTAGAGAACAGATGATGTCTTAGGGGATCTCCTCCCAGATCTGGATCAGGGCATCACTGAGCTCCTGAACAGTCTGAGGTGTGACCTGGCAGCATCAGATGGACTGAAACATAATGTCCCAGAGGTGTCTATTGGATTTAGGTGAGGCGAGCATGGGGGGCTGACCTAAATTAAATTTGTATGGGGTTGTATTTTTACTGGCCCAAGTGCAGACAAGAAATCCATTTTTTTTTGTGCATTGATGATAGGTGTGCATGGCTTGGAAGGATCCTATTTGGCAATCCTGGACTCCCTTGCAGCCATACCTGGTGGGCGTCCCCATGCTGCATCTGGGGATAGACATCCTTGGCTCCTTTTACTGCAGTGATGTCAGGAGCCGCTACATGCTTGTGGCCATGGACTCTTTGATGAAATGGCCTGCTGCATATGTGATTCCTAACCAGAGCTGAAAAACTCTGAGGTGGAGGTATTTGGCAAGGTTTGCTAATGGCTGGGGATCATGAAGACCTCAGAGCAACAGACTGGTAGAGTGGTTTCATCTCACTCTAGCTGCCCTGCTAGTGATTCTTATCTACCAGCACCAGATGATTGGGATGTCCTCCTTTTTCTGGTTCTGTAGGCATATCAGCCAGTGATGCATAACAGCACTGGCTGCACCCCTGCCACCCTGATATTCGGCTGTGAGCTGGAGACCCAGCAACTCAGCTCCAATACCATCATCAAATTTGCAGACGACACCACCATCAACGCTGCATTTCTGATAGAGATAACTTGGCATACAGGGCAGAGGTGAGAGTCCTGACATCATGGTGCCACAATAACAACCGGCTGCTCAACGTCAGCAAAACCAAGGAGCTCATCGTGGACTACATGAGACTGCAGGGAGGAGGCCACACCCCCATCCACATTGAGGGAGCAGAGGTGGAGAGAGTCAGCTGCTTCAGATTCCTGGGCATCAACATCAGCAAGGATATGAGTTGGTCACACCATGTGGGTGTGATCACAAAAGCAGAAAGACAGCGGCTCTTCTTTCTACGGCGCCTGAGAAAGTACAGCATGGACTCCAGAATACTCACAAATTTCTACCGATGCACCATCGAGAGTATTCTGTCTAGCTGTATCACCACCTGGTATGGCAGCTATAACATATCTATATAGCTATAACAACTAATATTTTAACTCCAAAAGAGCTCTAAAAGCTAAAATTACTGATTTGTAGGATAGTAAGGGCCTTATAATTAAAAATGAAATTGATATATTGTTGCGTACCGTGGTGGGCAAGCAGGCGAGCTGGCAAGCCGCAACGAAGGAGGAGGCCGTCAGGCAGAATGACCGGCAACGTCATTCAACGGGTTTATTTCAGGGAGCTGAGACAAACAGCGACGCACAGTACAACAATGACCGACAACTGACTGAGGAGGACATGGACTAATATACACGAAACAAGCTGAATTATTAGGCCACAATCGGGGAAGCACACGTGGATGATGAGGGGGCATGGCACACACTGGTCGCGCAGGCTATGACAGAACCCTCCCCTAAGGCATACACTCTGGGCATGCCCCAAGGGGAGCAGCAGACAGGATGGGACTGGGAACAAGACGAACTTGGAAAACCAAATGAGACGGTCACCGGGGCACAGGGAACAGGACCGAAACACAAAACAAACACAGGGGCAGCAGCCACGACAGAACCTGACATAGGACAGGGAACGTGGACAAACAAACCAAAAAGGGAGACATATGGGGAACACCGACAGGCGGAACAAAAGGGCCAGGAGTGAACGAAGAAACCAGAATGGGATGAGGAGCGGACAAGGGAGGCCAGACTGGAAAGGTCAGGGGACAAAGGGGAGCCCGAGGGGACCCAGGCAGGCAAGGGAAGACAGCCAGAGGGGTCACAGGCAGACAGGAGGCGGAAGGGATCACACAGGGGATGAGGAGACGGACGGAGGAACAGACAGAGGAGACGAGGAGGGAGCAGGAGGGAACACTGGCGCAGGCAGGATGGGGAAGCCGCGGCAGGCGACGCCGGAGCCGGGGAAGTCGCTGTCTGATGCCAACCCGGAGGCATCCGATGAGGCGTTGTTGGAGGGACCGCAGGTGGGCGATGAGGCACCGGAGGGTAAACCAGAGGCGACAGCTGAGCTGGAGCTGCAGGACCCGCAGGCAGCCACTGAGCCGCGGCCAGGGGACGTACGGGTGAGCCAGGGGGCAGGGTGGGCGGGACCCAACCCCTGCGGAGGTGTCCCCTGCCCTTTCGGGACACCGAGTCGAAGGAGTCATTAAGGAGGTCCCCGAGGAGTCCCACTCCAGTTCCTCCTCCTCCAGGGAGGAAGGAGCAGCGGTCAGATAGTCCAGGACCTCCTCGGGGACAGGGACTGGGGCCATCGGCCCTGGGGCAGGAGCAGTAGCCTTGGGCAGAGCAGGAGGTGGCGGCCTAGGAGCCTTGGACAGAGCAGGAGGCAGGGAATCTGCGCCAGGACCTTGGGTGAAAGAGCTGTAGCGTCAACTGCCGGGACAGGCAGGACGGGAGCTGGAAAGACAGGTGGCGCCAGCGAGTCTGGCGAGACGGGCAGGGCAGACAAGACGGGCAAAGCAGCGGCAACAGGTGGGGCCGCGGGCATTACAGCAGCAACAGGCGGAGCCACGGGCACAGCCAAAGGTGAGGCCAGCACTGGAGCCCCGGGCATAGCTGCGGATGGAGGCAGCGCCGGTACCTCGGGCATAGCTACGGGCAGAGGTGGCGCCGGTACCTCGGGCGTAGCTGCGGGTGGTGCAGCAGCCACTGTGGGAGGTGCAGCCAGGAGCTTGGGCGATGTAGTGACCGCCAACTTTGTGACAGGCAGGACAGAAACGTTGGGTGCCGGCGGGACAGGCAGGACAGGAAGGTCAGGCACCGGTGGGATAGGCAGGACAGGAACGTCAGGCACCGGTGGGACAGGCAAGACAGGAGCAGTGCGGCTGCCACAGGCGGTGCAGTGGGCGTAGCGGCTGCAGCATCAGACGGTACAGTGGGTGAAGCGGCTGCAGCATCAGGCGGCGCAGCAGGCATAGCGGCTGCAGCTGGCAAGAGGTCGGGCGCCTCCCAGTAAAACGTGGTCCCTTTAAGGGATCATGGGACCGGTTGGATAGCGTCCAAGACCGCTCTAGCCCCTTTACGAACCTGGCACATTCCCTGGAAAGGGCAAGCTGCCCGCGACGGCAACTTTGAGGGAGCGTGGAAGTCCGGGGTGATCGTGGTTTCTCCCCGATCGCTGGCAGGAAGAAACGTGGGAGAGAGAGCAAGCCTCAGAGAAGATTGTCAGGGCTTCTGCCGGCTTCTCTTTCGCCTTTCTCCTCTTTCTCCGGCTCGCAGTGGAGGAAGGGGACTGAGCCATCTCCAGAGGAACGGGAGGCATTGCTGCAGCCCCAATGCAGCACAACACGACGGTCTGGGTTCTCCGCTCCATTATCTGCTGTATCAGCTGCCGGAGATTCTCACGTACCTCCCTCAAGGGGTATGTGTTCACATAAGAGGTCCCCGCTCCGGCTGGCTAAGTTCCTAGCTACGTGGTCCTCCTGGACCTCGGGTTGGGACAGCTAATACACCACCTTTTGCAGCAGACCGAGACGCTGGCTCTCGGTCTGCTGCGGTGTGTCTTCTTTAAGGTCGGTCATTCTGTTGCGTACCGCCGCGAGCAGGTAAGCAGGCAAGCCGCAACGAAGGAGGAGGCTGGCAGGCAGAATGACGGGCAACGAGGGTTTATTTCAGGGAGCCGGGACAAACAGCGACGCACAGTACAACAATGACCGACAACTGACTGAGGAGGACATGGACAAATATACACAAAAAAAACTGAATTAACAGGGAACAGCAGGTCATGACATATAGTAAATGAGTTTAATGATTATTTTACACGGGTGTTCATAGTAGAGAACACGAGTAACTTTAGTACCATTTAGTGCGAATTCTTTTAAATCAGAGCTAGATAAGATTTTAACAACTCTGAGCTATTAGTTACTCCCTAAACAAGCTTGATGGGCTGAATGGCCTCCTCTCGTTTGTAAATTTCATATGTACTTACAATATAAAATATAGAAATATGTGTGTGGGCTTATTGGGTTTGTTGATAGCCAACTGTATATCCAAGTACATCCCCTTTAAAAAGTTAATAAGTTTTTGAACTCTATGAACAATGGGTAACATAGTTGCTATAGTAGTATGGATTCTAAACATGATGATGTGTGTATGCATTTGTGTGTGGTTGCATCTTCTCTACATGTACATATGTGTTTCTATCAGTCACTCTGACTTCCTCTCACAGCCTAAAGAAATTCCATGTTGTTCACGTGAATCACTGTATTTCAATAACCATTGTGTACGGCACAGTCATTGAATTGAAATGTGGAAAATGAAGTAATATTCGCATTGTATTACCTTGGACTGGACTTAATAACAACCTCAATTAGACCAGCTGGCATGGATATAAGCCTAGCTGGAATTAAAGTGGCAGAAGGTGTTCTCTCTTCCTGGATTGGATAACTCTGTTTTCCAGTCTGTAGGTACTATTTCTAAATGAACCAATTTATAAATCATCTCCAAAAACCTTAACCCTCTTTCAGAAATATAATATTACATAATGTAGAACTTTGTGTAACAAACAAATGTGGAATTTTGTTTGTGTAAGTATGTGTGAAATACATCTTATTAAGAGAAAACAAAGCATTAATTGTACATTGATATGTTATGATAGTTCCTGAGTGTTGGCTGATCCAATATGAAGCTGTGCCCGTGATATATATTTAGACTTTTTTAAGAACACCTTTGTAATACTGGTGACAGAACAGCCTGAATTCATCATTTCATGGACTCAACAAGGTGCTGGAAATATGGAAATTCTGGCCTTTGTCATCATTAATGCATCACTGTTTATTCCAAATTCAGATCCTATAATTTGCATTTCACAATAGAAATTAACATTCATTAGACCAGGTTTCACGCCCAGCTCCGTCCGATCCTCGTGTGTGCCACGCCCACCTCGTTACCTCGTGTGATTCCCCGATTGTAATCACCTGTGTCTTGTTACTGCTGCTTGTGTCTTGTATTTAGTCCGTGTTTCAGTCAGTCTTCCGAGATCCGTCATTGTCGTCTTACCCCGTCAATGCCTGTTTCGATTGCTTGTCCTTCAATAAACCTCTGTTTCATCGTCAACCTGGCTGCTCTCTCCTCCCTTGCCTGCTCGTCGCTCACGGAGCGTGACACCAGGTGATATTTTTCCTTTATCTTTATCCAATTTTGACCTGAGCAGAACCCAATGTGGAGATAGAGCTTTCTTACCTTGAGAGACCACTTTTCCAAAAATGGGCAGTGTATCCATGGTGGAGCAGTTCCAGCGACGATTGCGGAACTGGAATTGGCATTCATCTATAGCAAGTTGGGCTCCCCGCTGCACAGCGTCCATGACTTCCACATTGCGCTTACAGATCTGTACCTGCTTCTGGATCAGGCCTTTTAGTTTTTCACATGTCTCCTCCTCAGAAATACTTCCCATGGCTGAAAGCTTAGCTAGGTACCTGCAGAAACCAACAAGCAACATTACAAGGAAATGCTGTTAAAGACTCACACATACAGAATGAAACATAATCAATATCTATTGAATTTTAATAATATATATCAGGCCAGAAAAAATATATAGATATTTTAAAACATAGAAAATACAAAATTTTAATGGATTCCATTTTGACTTGCAGTTACTATTGTAAATGAAATTTTAATCACAATCCACTGTGAGACAGGAGCTCCCACATCAGAGAACACAATCAATCACCAACTAGCTTAACTCACTTTACTTTATCTCAATGGCTCATGGTGCATGAGAGTTATTTTGCAAAGCATCATTTATACCATCACTACAAAGAAGTGAAGAAGCTTTTCAGCCAAATGGAAAAATACTCAATACCAATAGCTGCAAAATTTATCCTGCTGACTGACCCCACAGTGTAAAATTTTGTCAGTCGATCATGGACAGTTAGTGGCATCACTGCTCATACAACATTGTATTGCTAAAACAATATTGACTATATTTAAAGCATGTAGCTACCTTTATGAAAAGATCAAAATAAACCATTTTCTGTCGATACATTTAACTAAAGAAGAGAACCCAGAATTAGTGTTTGCATAAGTATTCAGCCCCTACACAGTAATATTTTATCGCGGACGGTTTTCCTGCGATAACAGCCTTAATTCTTTTGGGGTAAATATGTACCAGTGTTGCACACTGTTCAGGAGGGATTCTTCCCCACTCTTCTTGGCAGAATTTATAGAGATCCTCTAGGTTGGAGGGACGGTGCCTCTTGACAGCAGTTTTCAAATTGTGCCACACATTCTCAGTAGGGTTAAGATCAGGTTTTTGACTCAGATATTCCATAACATTCACCTTTTTGTTTTTGAGCCATTCCAGTGTTGCTTTAGCCTTATGCTAGAGTCCTGTTTGTGGACTTCAACTTGGCATTTAACACTGTTTAACACCATTGTTGCAGAAGTCCTCTGCTCCAAACTCAAACAACTGACTGTACCAGCCCCCATCTACCAGTGGATCATAAACTTTCTGACAGACAGGAAGCAGCAGGTGAGGCTGGGGGAAAATCACATCCAGCACCCGTATAGTCAGCACTGGCGCCTCACAGAGGTTTGTCCTCTCGCCTCTGCTCTTCTCCCTCTACACAAATGACTGCACCTCAGCGGACCTATCTGTTAAGCTCCTGAAGTTTGCAGATGACATGATGGTCATTGACCTCATCAAGAACAGTGATGAGTTTGCATACAGATGGGAGGCTGAACAACTGGCCCTCTGGTGCAGTCAGAACAACTTTGAGATGAACATGCTTAAAATGGTGGCGATGATCGTAGACTTCTGGAGGTGCCCCCCAGTAATGCTCCATCCCCCCTCATCACAGTACAGTGTCTACTATGGAAACCTTCAGGTTTCTGGGATCCACAATCTCCCTGGACCTAAAGTATGCGATCAACATAGACAAAACTTTCAAAATGGTCCAACAGAGGATGCACTTCCTGTGCCAGCTCAGGAAGTTCAACCTACCTCAGGAGTTGCTGATTTGGTTCTACTCCGCAATACTACAGTCTATTCTCTGCACATCTATCACATCCATCATTGTCTGGTTGGTTCAGCCACCAAACAGACAGAAAGAGACTGCAATGGACAGTTCGGACTACAGAAAAAAAATATTGGTGCTGAGCTGCCCTCCATTTAGGACTTGTTCAGAATCAGGAAACGGGCAGGCAAAATCACTGCAGACCAATCACACCCTGGTCACAACCTATCCGAAAACCTCCCCTCTGTCAAGCTCTACAGAGCACTGTACTCTAAAAGAACCAGACACTTCTTTCCACAGGCCATCACTCTGATGATAACCTAAATGTCAAGGACAATACTTGTGCAATATCTGCTATCACGAAGCATCCATTGTACTTCATGTATATACAGTATAGCATAGACAGGGGCGCTGTAAAGGGGGGGTAAACGATGACGATTCTCGGGGCCCACGCCCTTTAGGGGCCCCCAGAGATCT
>JAODKE010000138.1:13200915-13228110 GCA_026779605.1 Mormyrus hasselquistii | reverse complement strand
AGATCTGCTTTATTAATAATAACACTGGTAGGGGGGCCCAACCTCATATTTTGTCATAGGGCCCAAAATTGCTAGCGACGCCCCTGAGCATAGAGCATCTTGGACTATGCATCTTTG
Organism: Mormyrus hasselquistii; assembly: GCA_026779605.1. Taxonomy (NCBI): domain Eukaryota; kingdom Metazoa; phylum Chordata; class Actinopteri; order Osteoglossiformes; family Mormyridae; genus Mormyrus; species Mormyrus hasselquistii. Next base: position 13,227,993 of record JAODKE010000138.1, on the reverse strand, counting down.
CACTATGTCCTTCTGCCTTAAGTCTCTTCTGTTTGTACTGTAGTTAATTGTTTGTTTATTTTTCTTGTTATCTAATTTTTGTATGTCTGTCTTGTTTATAGTTATATTTTTAATGTTGATAGAAAACTGGCATGTTTTGGTGTTTGAAAATAAACTGGAGCAAAATAATTCTCAACATTAATGATGTTTGAGAAAATTGTGTATATATATTTTATACTCTAGACTTTCGATGGGGTTGAATACTTTTGCAGGCCATGGTATTTAGCATTTTTCCATATTTTCAGAGATGTTCAAAAAGCTCTAAATGAGTCACAAATTTACAAATGCAGAGTCACTGTAAACAAATTGTGAAAACCACTAAAGAAAATGCCAAAGGTTTGTATACTAAAATGTTTTTATTTGAGGAACACAGGTGTATAGTTCCTTAAGAACAAAACCAACCATGTCTCTTTTAAAGCCTAAAAAGAATAATTTGAAGTAATTATAAATACAAAATAAAAATAAATACAAAATACCAAATTACATAACAAGCCAAGAGTCAAGTGGGTCTTTATTGTCATGCCATCTCTATACAATTCACAACATACAACAGCATGAAATAACGTTCCCCAGGACTGCAGTGCAGTATATATACCTGTACATAAAATGCAAAGACTGTAAAGAGGTGCAACACATGAGGAGGAGACTATAAACAAGTGCAACACAAGAGGTGAGAAGGAGAGTAATAACTAATAAATAAAAATAATAGTGAATACACAGGGGAGCTAGGGGTACACACACAATGTAACAGATATGGTGGTGACTGTAGAAATAAGAAATACAACAACAATACGACAGATCTGGCACAGATGTAGGAAAAGGTGTTGTACTGGGCAATTTCTACCGGATAAACGTTCCAATGTTGGAATCATTTTCAGTTAAATACGGACACACTTCAGGCTGCCTAGCTTTAGACATTTTATTTGTGTTTAAGGGAGGCACTAACTAACATTAGGTGGCTGCTGACATTAAAGCAAGTGTATTGTTAACTAGCAAAGGCATGTGAAGTTCAGTGAAGCTTATGTTGCCTGTGCACCACAGGGCAAATATTGTAATGGATAGCTTGGGCATTTAAGTGGCACCAAAATCTGCCTTGCAATACAGTCCAGTACATCTGTGTTTAACCATTATGGAAATTAACCTAGTAAACTGAAAAAAATGCATATTAGCTTAAAAGATCAATCTATGAATCTATGAATGAAATCAGGTAAATTAAAACAATCCATCAAAAAATATATTTTTGCACACCTCTACATCTAAACATATTCTGTGGATCTTTTTGCATACTTCACAGGAGCATTGTACAGGTCAGTGATTCTAAAACTATGGGGGTGTGAGATTTTCTAAATATTCAATTCAAATGTTTTCATTTGCGCGTCCAATCTTTGTGTGTGCCACGCCCCCTCATTACCCACGTGTATTACCCTGATTGTGATCACCTGTTACCTATTATTTTCTGCTTGTCTCGTGTATATCAGTCCGTGTCTTCCCCTGGTTTGGTAGATCCAACATTGATGTTCATCATCATCTGCCCCTGTATCCTCGCCTGCCTGCCTTCTCCCTTCCCAGCGATCACATCAGAATGACGGATCTCCATGTCACAACTCGGCGATTCGAGGACCAACGCCTCGATTTGCTTTGGGAGTTGATATACTGACAAAGCCGGACCCCGGATATGCTGGCCGAGGTATCTAAACTCTCACAGCCTGCTGCCGCTGCTTTGCCCGCTGCACCACCAGCCGGCTGCATGCTTTAACCATGACTCCTGCTGCGCCCGTGGTTCCAGTGCCGGCCTCCCCTCCGGCTGCGCCTGATGTCCTACCTGTCTCGCCAGCAGTCTGCTTGCCTGTCCTGCCCGCAGCCACACCTGCTGCAGCTGCAATGCCCGCATCCCTGCCTGATGCTGCTGCTACACCTGTCTCGCCCATCCAGTCTGTCCTGCTCGTCTCACCTGACTCATTAGCGCCACCTGTCTGGCCCTTCCTGCCCGTTCCGACGGTCACCGCACTGCCCAGAGAAGCTCTGGCTGCTGCAGCGCCCCCTACTGGCCAAGAGTCGGTGATCGCTGCGGCACCGCCCGAGCTCCCTGCTGCGCCGCCTAAGACCCCAGCTCTGCCTACCCCAGAAATCTCTGTCCCCAAAGAGGTCCTGGACTGCATTACCATTGTTCCTCCTCCCTTTGTGGAGGGAGAGGAGGAGCTCGAATGGGACCCCTCAGGGATCTACCTGCTGGGCCCCCAGGACTCTGGTGGTGGACGGACTCCTCCACCTTCGCCCCAGGGTGGTGGAGCCCTGCCAGGTCCCCAACTGTTTGTGTCTCAGAAGGGGAGGGGACATAGGCGCAGGGATTGGGTCCTGCCCCCCGGATCGCCTGTTGCGAGCCTGTCGCCTGCAGTCCCACCTCCGATGCCTCATCGGTCGCCTGCAGGTCCCATAAAATGCTGTGTCCCATTTTTAACCAATATGGGATACAATATTTCTGAAGTTGTCTGTCAACTTAATATTTCGTGGAAAGTAAATGAAACATGATGTAGTCCTGTAGCTCAACAGACAGAGCATTACACTGAGAACCCAGATTTCTTCGATTTAAATCCCAGGTAGCACACCTAAATTGTAGCACTTCCCTCTTCTCTAAGTCTTTTTCAATTAAAATGTTAGTTAAACTTAGATGAGTAAAATTTACATTATGTGTACAAAAAATAACCTGTCCCTCCATCTCTACTATATACTGGTATGCCACAGAAAATGCTGGTGTTAGTGTAGAGGAAAAGTAAATAGAAAATATCAATCAACGTTCAATCAATGGAACTCGAGGAAAGGGAGTCCAGCTTCAGACACATGGGTGTACACGTCATATAAGCCCTGATATGGGCAATGCACACCAGCACTCTTATTAACAAGGCACGTTAAATCCTCCACTTAGAATGCTACTGCAGTTCCGGTTGTCTTTCAAGATGCTCAAGGCATTCTACAGCCATGGCCAAAAGTTTTAAGAATGACAAAAGTATTGTCTTCACAAAGTTGCTTTAGTGTTTGTATATCTTTTTGTTCAACGTTTCTATGGTATACTGAAGTATTTCATAAGTGTCAAAGGCTTTAACTGACAATTACATCAAATTTATGGAAATAGTCGATATTCGCAGTGTTGGCCCTTCTCTGCAATTCGCCCTGACATGCTTTCATTCAACTTCTGGGCCAAATCCTGACTGATGGCAGCCCATTTTTGCATAATAAATGTTTGGAGTTTGTCAGAATTTGTGGGGTTTTGTTTGTAATTATAAAACCGTTTGCCTCTTGAGGATTGACCACAAGTTCTCAATGGGATTAAGGTCTGGGGAGTTTCCAGGCCATGGACCCAAAATGTCGATGGTTTGTTCCCTGAGCCACTTAGTAACATTTTTTCCTTATGGCACAGTGCTCTATCATACTGGAAAAGACATTGTTCGTCACCACACTGTTCTTGAATGGTTGGGAGAAGTTGCTCTCGAAGAACGTTTTGATACCATTCCTTATTCATGGCTGTGTTCTTACACAACATTGTGAGTGAGCCCACTCCCTTAGCTGAGAAGCAACCCCTCACATGAATGGTCTCAGGATGCTTTAATGTTGGCATGACACAGGACTGATAGTAGTGCTCACCTTTTTTTCTCCAGATAGTTTTTTCTCTGCATGCCCCAAACAATCAGAAAGGGGATTCATCAGAGAAATTAACTTTTCCCCAGTCCTCAGGTCTAATCCCTGTACCTTTTGCTGAATATCAGCCTGTCCCCGATGTTGTTCTTTGAGAGAAGTCACTTCTTTGCAGTCCTTCTTGACATCAGACCATCTTCCAAATGTCTTCCCTTCACTGTGCATGCAGATGCACTCACACCTGCCTGCTGCCATTCCAGAGCAAGCTCTGCACTGGAGGTGCCCTGATTCCGCAGCTAAATCAATTTTAGGAGATGGTCCTGGTGCTTTCTGGCTTTTCTTGTGTGCCTTGAAGCCTTCTTCACTACAACTAAACCTCTTTTCTTGAGGTTCTTGGTGATCCAATAAATGGTTGATTAGTTTGATTAGGTGCAACCATACTAGCAGCAGTATCCTTGCCTGTGAAGGCCTTTTTGTGCAAAGCAATGATGACTGCACATGTTTCCTTGCAGGTAACCATGGTTAACAGAGGAAGAACAATGATTTCAAGCACCACCCTCCTTTTAAAGCATCCATTCTGCTATTCTAAGTCAATCTGCATAACAGAGTGACATCTCCAGCCTTGTCCCCGTCAACACTTTCAACTGTGTTAATGAAAGAATCACAGAAATGATGTCAGGAGGTCCATTTGTGGCAGGGCTGAAATGCAGTGGGAATGGATTTTTTGGGATTAAGTTCATTTTCATAGCATTGAGCAGGGATTTTGCAATTCATCTGATCACTCTTTATGCAAATTGCCATCATAAAAACTGAGGTAGCAGACTTTGTGAAAATTAATATTTGTGTCATTCTCAAAACTTTTGATGATGGCTGTACACCCTCATTATTAAGAGCATCCTGACCGGGAACAACAAAACCCAATAAAAGCCTTATTTCTTTACTGTAGCCAAGCACTATTGCCAAATGAAGGCCAACAATGAGAACCTATTCCTCATTCTACATCTAACACCTTACATTGTCTTATGGAAATAGAAATGTTAGTATTACTACTTTTATATTTTACTTTCTCTTATTGTTATTTATTTTTATTTGTATTTTCTTTTGTGTATTGTGTCTACATCTAATGAACATGTGGCAATGGTATATCACTTGGTATATGTTTGTATATGTGACAAATAAAACTCAAAAACTTGATATCACTCATATTCCTTTTATTATTCCCCTTAATGGTGCTTACACAACCCAGTGCATAAGGCACTGTGGATAGGAGTCCAGTCCATCTTCAGTTACAGGCACATCCTCACACTAACTACATACCCCTATTACAATGTAAATCTATTAAATATACTTGCAAAATATGTTAATACTGTAGAAATAATAAATACAACAGACAATTTTTTGGCATATGCTTTAAGCCAGTGTTTCTCAAATTTTCCAACCACACAGCCCACTCATTCATCACTTATCATGTCAGCTACCTGGGGTACATTTAACTGTAGGTGGTGGGGGCGGGGAAGATACTGTTTAAATTTTGTTGTGACTGGGGGGAGGGACTTCTGTAAATGACTTATGCACCATTTATATGTGACCATTAGTTCCCTTAGTGCTGTGACATTTAAAAAGGTAATTATGAATGGACACATGCTGAAATGTAATTTTAATATAATTTCATTTAATTTATGGCTCATCTCGCTCCCTATCCAGGTCATCAGCCTCAGTTTGGAGTAGAACTGCTAATTGCATCTGTCTATGGTATTCCCAGACTTTAGCTGCAAGCATTTAAGAGCAGCAGAGAAAGAGAGTTTGCACTACTAAAGATGGCCCTGGACAACTTCTTGAGTAATCAGCAGTAAAATGATCAGGTCCTGCTTATCCACCTTAAATTCCCCAGTGCTCTTCAGCTGGTAAGAGCCTATAAGCATGATTCCCAGCTCTATACTGCAGCAATGCAGACATTTCAGAAGTTTGGCAATTATGACAGCTTGTGAACTCAAGACTGGGTGCTATCCTGAATGCACCACCACTCAGAATGGGTGACACTAATGCATTTGATGCCTTCTCCCTGTCAGTTCTGCCTCTAGTGGGCATGTTGCAGACCCTGGAATGAACGTCTATGAACTTATGTGCGACTCACATGTTGATTACTTATTTAGCAAGGTGCCTCCCCCTTATTATGACAGCTTTGTTGAGTATTGTCTGAACTGAGGTATCCTTAAGATGGGTACAAACAAGACCTACACACTTCCTGACCTAGCGGCGTGGCTGCAGATAAGGTCACAAGCTAAACGTATTGCCAGCTGTGCAATTTAAAAAGTTAAGTTTAATAAATTGACAATCTGATAGATTGTCACCTGGATCAAGGACAGTATGAAATGTTGGAGATGTGGGTGAGAATAAAATTAATGTTTTGGAATGACCTAGTCAAAGTCCTGACCTTAATCCAATTGAGATGTTGTGGAAGGGCCTGAAGTGAGCAGTTCATGCGTGTAAACCCACCAACAACCCAGAGCTGAAGCTGTTCTGCAAGGAGGAAAGGACAAAAAATTCCTCTAAGCCATTGTGCAGGACTGATAAACAGTTACCGGAAATGTTTAGTTGCAGTTTTTTCTGCAAAAGGGAGTCACACCAGATACTGAAATGAAAGATTCACATACTTTTGCCACTGACAGATATGTATTATTGGATCATTTTCCCCAATAAATATTTGACCAATTGAAATATTTTTGTCTCATTTATTTAACTGGATTCTCTTTATCTATTTTGAGGACTGATGATATTTTGATAATCTGATTTTGTTTCAGGTCATATTTATGCAGAAATTTAGACAATTTTAGACAACTTTAGACAACTTTCAAGCACTACTGTACCACCGACCAGATGGCAAGCCTACCACCTACCAGAGTCTACCTGTATTGACCAAATCACTCTCAGAGGGTCATGCTAAAGGTTGTGAAGATCCTCATCCACAATGATGATGGCAGTATGGAGGCCCATGCCATCCTCCAGAGACAGAGAGAGATACTTTATTTATCCAGAAGGAAATTTAGGTTTCCAGTAACTTATACACAGTATACATACATATAGGCGCACAGACCTATGACATTCATGCACACATACATACTGCAACAGTACAAAGGAAAATAACAGGAGGGCAGTGTGCTATACAGGCCTAAACACTTAAGTCCGTCACACTTCTCCCCTTCCATGTGACGTTGAAGAGCTGTATGGCCCTATGGACGAAGGACCTTCTGAGCCTGTCTGTTCTGCATAACAGAGACAGGAGCCTATCACTGAACATGCTCTTCTGTTTGGAGAAAATGGTGTGCAGAGGGTGACGGTCATTGTCCAATATTGAGAGGAGTCTGCTCAGGGTCCACCTATCTGCAACTGATGTCAGTGACTCCAGCTCCATGCCCACGACAGAGCTAGCTTTTCTCACCAGCCTGTCCAGTCGCCCACCATCCCTCTTCCAAGTGCTGCCTCCCCAACATACCACAGCATAGAAAAGGACACTAGCCATGACAGACTGGTAGAGCATAGGAGTTTACTGCAGACATTGAAGGACCCCAGCTTCCTATGGAAGTAGAGCCATTCACCCCATCAATGGTGACAGACAGCAATGATGGGCCAGACCTCCTGAAGCCCACTACCATTTCCTTCGTTTTGGTGATGTTCAGCTGCAGATGATTGGTTCAGCACCATCCCACAAGGCTCCTGTACTCAGCCTCTTGCCCATCCTTGATACAGCCTACAATTACAGTGTCATCAGAGAACTTCTGCATATGGCACAACTCAGAGTTGTACTTGAAGTCTGTGGTGTACAAGGTGAACAGTACAGGAAAAAGAACAGTTCCCTGTGGCGCCCCAGTGCTGCTGACCACAGCCCCAGATGTGATGTCCCTCAGTATAACAAACTGGGGCCGCTCAGTAAGGTAATTAGTAATCCAGGTCACCAGGCTTGGGTACACTCTCATCTGCAGCAGTTTGCCTCTCAACAGAAGGGGCTAGATGGTGTTGAAAGCGCTGTAGAAATCAAAAAACATGATTCTCACAGCACTGCCTCCATTGTCCAAGTGAGAGTACACCCTGTGTAGCAGATAGAGTATGGCATCCTCCACTCCCACATTCTCCTGGTAAGCAAACTGGAAGGGGTCAAGCGCATGGCAAACCTGGGGTCTTAGGAGGAGGTGGAGTAACAGGCGCTCAAGGGTCTTCATTATGTGTGAGGTGAGGGCATCAGGCCTAAAGTCGTTGAGTTCTTTGGGGTGTGGCTTCTTGAGAATCGGTACCAGGCATGATGTTTTCCATAGTGTAGGTACCATCCCCAGATGCAGACTCAAGTTGAACATATGTTGGAGGGGCTCCCCCAGTTCCACAGCACAGGCCTTCAGTAATCTTGACAGATGCCATCTGGCCCTGCAGCTTTTGGTTTCAGCCTCTTCAACTCTCTCCTCACCTGGTCTACAGTAATAGTGGGGGATGAGGGGACACTTGCAGAGTCTGGTAGTAGTGGTGAGGGCGAGGGGGGAGGGGGGAATGTCACTGGTTGGCAAAGGAGGTGTGGGTTTGATGGCTGTTCCATCAGCAGACCCATCAGCAGACACTGCCCAGCAGTTCACAAGAATGTCACAGGTTGGTGGTGACCCAACTATTCTGAATAATTATAGGCCATAGCATCTCAAAACTCTCTGTTGTTGCAAAAGTGCTTGAATCTTTGGTCAATGTGCAAGCAAAAGATTTTTTATATAAAAACTCTGTCCTTTCACCATATCAATCAGGTTTTCATAAAAATCATAGCACTACTACTGCTGTAATGAAGGTCCTAAATGACATCCTAAAAGCTCTTGATGATAAGCAATGTTGCCTTTTCTTGTTTGTAGACTTATCTAAAGCCTTTGACACTGTTGATCATAAAATTTTGATTAATAGTCTTATAGATATTGTTTTTTCCAAACAAATAGTTGGGTGGTTTGCAAACTATCTCACAGGAATAACATCTTAATACCCCTGAAGGAATTTAAATCTCTTGTAAAGACTCTGGAGGCTAGGTTGTCCGTATGCAAAGGTATATCTTGATTATGTTTTTTTTTTTTTTTTTGTAATATTATGTAAGACTCTGCACTGCCACTGTGTTGCCGCTACCTTGGCCAGGTCTCCATTGCAAAAGAGATCTATGATCTCAATCGGAGCATACAGTTATAGAAATGATTTAGTTGATTTGTTCTAGCCACATCCCTATACGCCCTGGTGCTGTTTTTCCCGCATCCCCTTCCATACCTCCTTCATGTTGTTTTCTTCCAGTTTCCTTTCAACCTTTCTCCTGTAAGACTCCTTTGCCTCTTTCAGACACTCTTGTGCTGAGCTCCATCAGAACACTCCTCAGTTCAGTTAAGTCACCATCCTTAAATGCTCTCTTCTTATTATTAAGGAGGTTTTTAACATCACTGGTCACCCAAGGTTTATTATTAGGGAAGCAGCGCACAGTCTTTGTGGGAACTACAATGTCCATGCAGAAGTTCTGGTAGTCCATTGTGCAATGTGTGACCTTCTCTAGATTCTCTCCATTCTGTAGCACACTGCATTCAGTGGATTCAAAACAGTCTCTCAAGGCCTCTTCTGCTTTTGGTGTCCACTTCCTGAAGGTTCATGTAGCAACTGGTAGCCTCTGTACTTGCGGCTTGTACCTTAGCTGAAAATGAATGAGGTTGTGGTCCGACTTTCCCAGTGGGGGTAGGGGGGTGGAGCTGTATGCATCCCTTACGTTTGCATACATGAGGTCTATTGTCCAATTTTTCCTAGTCGGCCATTCAACAAACTGGTAAAAATTATTGAGGGTAAGAATCCAGTGTTACATGATTGAAGTTCCCAGAGATTGCAAAAAAAGCATCTGTGTGTTGAGTTTGGAGACTTGCAATTGTAGCGTGGATGTTGTCACACACTGTGTCTGGAAGGGCTCGTGGTGGAACGTAAACACAGACAGCAATGGCATGCGAGAACTCCCTCGGCATGTAGTACGGCCGGAGAATAACCGCTAGTAACTCTACATCCTTACTGCATACAGTTTCTTTAACTGTAACATGACCGGGATTACACCATCTGTTATTTATGTACAGCGCCAGTCCACCTCCCTTCTCCTTGCCGGAAAGTTTGTTATCCCTGTCCAAGTGAACCACGCTGAATCCCGGTAGCTCTACGTTAGCAGTGGGAATGCAACTAGTTAGCCACATCTCCGTCAGGTATATCAGACTGCATTCTCTGAACAACTTCTGGCTCCTTACCAAGGCAGCCAGTTCATCAGTCTTATTAGCAAGTGATTTAACGTTCCCCATCACTATCGATGGAATTGAGGGCTTGTATCTCTACTTTCTCTCCCGTCGCCTTGCCCTCACCTTGACTCTGGCTCGGCAGCCCTGAAAACACCACAATTCCTTGGGGATGTTAAAGTGAACATCGCCAGCATTCCTTCATGGCGCGACCAGCTGATTCCTTGTAAAAGCAAGTTTCTTGCTGCCAGAGCGTTGCAATTCCAGTTCCATATCCACGGAATCGAATAAAGACACTCCTCAGATTGTGTAATACAAGAGTTAAAAATAAACCAGTAAAAAAAGTAAAAAATGTAAACAAAAAGACGTAGAAAACACACAAAGACATGGCACTAAAGGACATGCTGCCACTCACGTCGGCGCCTAACTAGATCCATGATGGATCACAGTGAACTATCGTTCTGCCTTAGGTTGTACAGCAGCTAAACCTCACTGGCATGCCTGAGACGTTGTCTTTGCAAGCAGTCCACCAAAGGGTAACCCAGATTGTTGGTTTTCTTGTCTCGTTTGAGGTTTCTCCCTTAGGTAGCCCAGATGAGAGATACCAGATCCCAAATGTTGTCACTGCAGATGGATTGAATCTGGTTGAACATACCTATCCAGTAGCTTTCATGCAGAACTACCCACACCTCAGAGGGTTACTACTGCCCCCAATTGATCATGCCCGACCCTCCTGATCAGACATGAAATACCACACCTTCTCACTACTGTGCAGCCAGTACTTAAAGGGTCAGAAGGCAGATTGCTGTGTGCACACCACTCATCACATGGAACACATGGAGTGTGCGACAATGTCCACCACAGCTTCACCATTTGATGAGCTTACAGTGAGAAAGTTATCACCAGATCCAAGCAAGATCAACAAGCCTACACCCTGCTTCAGACTGCTACCATCTGAGTAGAGGGAGGGGTATACAGCACTATGCCACCCTTCTACTATGGCATACTCCAGTCAATATTCTATATGCATCAATAGAAGCTATACTCCCACGTCTACGTAACAATGAACATAGGCTCATCAGGGACCCCAAACAGGATGAATCTTACTATTCAGAGATCTCTCCATGTATCTGGAAGTTGGAACAAGTTGGATACATGGCAAGGATTTCACCAGAAGAAGCCAGTAAGACCATTGAGTCCGGATTCATTCCACACCATAATGTGCACCACAGACAGAATTGTCTTTAACTGCTCATTCCAGTACCAGGGACAATCCCTGAATGAACAGCTGTTACTTGGTCCAACCCTTGGTTCTTCCTTACTTAGTGTTCTCCTTAGGTTCCAGCACCATGCGGTAACAGTGAGTGGCAACATTAAGAGTATGTTCCACCAGGTATATCTCCTTCCCGCTGATAGACCACTATTACGATTCATCTGGCATGAGATACATTGAGAGGATTAGCCCACTATTTATGAAAGGCAGGTTTTTCCCGCTTGGACAACTTGTAGTTCTTGCTGTGCTGTGTATGCCCTCCAGCACCATGCACGTGAGCATACAGATAAAGCATTTAAGCTGGCCGATGTAGTGAACTCCAACTTCAATGTGGACAATTGCCTCCATAGTACTCCTATGCCAGAGGAGGCCAGAGACATGGTTGATTGTCTATTCCAGCTAATAGCAGAGGGAGGATTTGAGATCAGGCAGTGGACTTATAATATTCCTTCTGTCATTGAACAACTCCCTGCAGGAGCCCGATTAGCTAGCAGTGAACACTGGTTGTCTCAGAATAGCTCTGACATACAAGAGCTAACCCTGATGAGTGGAACTGCCTTCATTACATACTGGGCTACAAGCACCACACTTCAGAGATGGTCCAGCCAACTTTGAGGAATTTTTATGAAACGTTTGCTAGCCCAGTATGACTCACTTGGGTATATCATTCTCTTCACAATTACAACTAAGGTGCTCTTCCAGGAAATGCAACCTTGGATGGGATGATCTGACTGAGCCTCAGCATCTTCGAGACCAGTGGCTTACCTGGGTCAGAGAACAAACCTGCCTCATCTGTGCTTCCTGCGACCCTACACTCCACCCTCCAGCAACATGCTGCTTGCTACTTGGGAGCTGCACATATTTTGTGATGCTTCAGATCAAGTGTATGGGTAAGTCACCTACTTACGCACCATGGATGAAACTGGTGAGGTATATGTCAGTTTCATCCTGGCTAGGTCTAGAGTAGCCCCCAAGAAGCATTTGTGGATGCTGCAGTTATAGCTCAGTGCTGCTCTTACAGGTGCTCAGGTAGCCAGTGTGGTCCAGAACGAGCTGACCATCCCTGTCCGTAAAGTTTTCCTATAGTCAGACTCAACTATAGTGTTGTATTGGTTGAGAGCCATGTCCTACCGCTATAAGGTTTTTGTAGGATCTGTGTAGCACAAATTCAGAACCTGAAAGATGGGGCCTGCTAGCCCTATGTTGATTCAACCAGTAATCCAGCGGACTACATCACAAGGGGGTTCATGCCAGAAATGGCCCATCCTCACCAGTGGAATTCTGGGCCAACAGATGCCTCTATAGCATCTCTTCCTGACACGAACAAGTTCCACTCCTGGAAGGGGCCGCCAATATTGGGCCGCCAATATTGGATGCTTCGAGGTCTGGGAGGCTATCCACAGATTCTACCATACATGCAGGCTCTGTCAATTCTGGCGGGCTAAGCCTGACATATCAAAGATGGTGGATCTTCCACCATGCAGGTTACGGTTATACAAGCCACCATAATACTCAAATGGCGTTGAATGCTTTGGTCCTTTCAATGTGAAATATGGGCCAAGAGAAGAGGTGGGGGAACATATATAATTGTCTGACCACAAGATATGAACATTTACATCATCTAGAGAGTCTTGACTGCAACTCCTTTCTGCTGTCCCTGCATTTCTTTTTTAGTCAGCTATTCAAACTGCTTTGCGACAATGGTACCAATTTTGTGGGTGGAGACCATAAAGTACGAGAGGCCATTGAGGTGGTGGGGCCTTAGTTGAAGGGACAGCTAGCTAATCAGGAGATTCACTTCCGGTTTAACCCTCCAGCTGCTCCTCATTTCACAGGAAAATGGGAACGAGAAGTAAAATCAGTGAAGTCTGTGTTGAGGGTGATCCTTTGAGAACAGTGCCTGCTATCTTACAGACAGTCATCCTCAAAATTTTGAATATTTTGAACTCCAAACCTTTGAGTAACATCCCTGCAGACCCAGCTGACCCTAACCCAATAACACCTAATATCCTACTGATGGGAAGATGGGATTCTTCTCTTCCTCGGGCGATCAAACAACATGTTGGGTAAAGGTGATGGAGACACAGTTAAATGTTAGAAGATAACTTCTGGACAGCCTTCATTTGGTTCTACCTACCAGGCCTGCAGGATCATCAGTTGACGGCAAAACACTTAACATAGGTCACGTTGTTCTCATAGTTAACCCTCAGCTACTGTGTGCTCACTGACCAATGGGTGTAATCACCAAGACCTTTGCCGGAGCAGATGGACAGGTTCAATCTGCATCAGTGAAGGTTGGAGACAAATCCTATGTCCAACCTGTTGCCTGATTGGTCCAGCTCCCCAGACTCAATGAGGAGGAAAAGAGCACCTCAACTCCCTTCACCCCTTGGCTGTACCTAAAAATACTGTCCATAAAAGTTAAGAACAGAATCGGAATGACAAAGGGCAGCATTGGCTGAGTCCAGCATCCACTGGGAACAAATCTGTCTAACTGCCAGCAATGCAAACCTCTTGCTCAACTTATACAGAGACATCATAGCCTGTAACAATGGATCCCATACCCCATTACCCTCAAAATACACCTCCACAGGACCGCCCAAGAGATACGGTCATATGCTACTTCCAAGTCCAAAAAACAAATGTAGACTGGCCGGGCAAATTCCCCTGAACCCTCCAGCTAATCCAGTGTTCCATGACATTTCTCCTGGATCTGGGGTTCGACCAACCAATGGAGCCTCCTCTCCAGTACTTGAGGACAAGGGTGCAGATCACTCTGTTATGCTGATTGAGTTAGAATAGCAGACTGGATGCTTTAAAACGAGGGTGGTGCTTGAAATCATTGTTCTTCCTCTGTTAACCATGGTTACCTGCAAGGAAACACGTGCAGTCATCATTGCTTTGCACAAAAAGGGCTTCACAGGCAAGGATATTGTTGCTAGTAAGATTGCACCTATATCATCCAATTATCGGGTCATCAAGAATTTCAAGAAGAGAGGTTCAATTGTTGCACCCAAGAAAAGCCAGAAAGCACCAGGACGTCTCCTAAAATTGATTTAGAATTAGGGCACCTCCAGTGCAGAGTTTGCTCAGGAATGGCAGCAGGCAGGTGTGAGTGCATCTGCATGCACAGTGAGGCAAAGACTTTTGAAAGAAGGTCTGATGTCAAGAAGGGCAGCAAAGAAGTGACTTCTCTCAAGTCCAAATCTGGCCATCATTTTTCTGTCGAGTCACAAGTCATCAAATTTGTGAATGAAGTCCGAGTCGAGTTGTGAGTCATGTAACTTGAATCCCTACCTATGTCATTTTTTCACCTTTAGTGATTAAAACTTGCTGCAGCTAAAACCCACCACAGTACATTGTAGGTTAAATCCTTCACAAAAAGAGAATCTCCATTCTATTTCAATTCTAATTTCCAACAAGCTATGTCAGCTAAATTAAAATGCAGACAGCAGAGAATTAATATACACTGAAATGATAAAATTAATGTTATGGTATCCGGAGTGGGAACTGTAACCTTCTTGAGTCACAGTGTCCAAGTCAAGTCCAAGTACTAAGTCATCTGCCTCTACTCCGCCCGATCTTCCAAAGTCTGGCCCAGGGGGGCTGTACCCTCTTCTCCTAAGCCTCCAGAGCCAGCGCAGAAGGCTGTTGCTCATCCTAAGATTCCAGAATGAGGCCCAGCTGGAGTAGTCTCCCCTCCCCATGGCCATGCCTCCAGAGCCCATCTTAGCCTCTGTCATCCCTCTAGAGCCTGTGTTTAACTCTGCCACACCCCTGGAGGTAATATGCCAGGACATGGATGCATGCATGTCTTGGCCCAGAGAGGGCTGCTCTGCTGGTGCTCCTGATGCTCAGCTCAAAGAGGGCCACCCTGACCACACTCCAGGAGTCCGGATCAGAGAAGGATATTTTCCCCCATAACCCAGGCTCCAGATTCAGAGAGGATCGCTTGACCCGAGTCCCTGGCTATCAGCCCAAGATGGATCATATTGCCTGCGCCTGGTCTTGCAACAGCCATGTACCCTGGCTGCACTCTGCCCAACAGGCAGCCCCTTGGCGCTTGTCACATCTCATCTCCTGGACCCATCGGCCATCCCACTCGTTCCTGAAATCCCAGACCCATTGCCATTCCTGAAGTCCTGGACCTATCAGCTGTCCCAACAACCCTGGTGCAACTGGCCATTCCTCTGACCGTTGACATCCAGGCCATTCCTTCAGTAGGTGCGCTCCTGGCCACATCTATGGCTGCTAAATTTTTGGTTGCACAGTCTTCTCTACAGGGCTGGACAGAAATG
Source organism: Mormyrus hasselquistii (assembly GCA_026779605.1). Classification (NCBI taxonomy): domain Eukaryota; kingdom Metazoa; phylum Chordata; class Actinopteri; order Osteoglossiformes; family Mormyridae; genus Mormyrus; species Mormyrus hasselquistii. Next base: position 13,212,490 of record JAODKE010000138.1, on the reverse strand, counting down.
CCCAGACTGCTGGCTCCTTAGTGGCCCAGCTGAATCCTGCCCTGCCAGCACCCCATCCAGGGCCCTCTTGGAAAGACTGTATTCCATTGACCTGCTTCTCTGCAGAAGCCAAGGATCTCCACAGCCTCATCTCAGGATCCACCAGGATCATACACTTCCCTTTCTGACTGAATTTGAGGAACTTCTTTCTGACTTAGTTATTTACTTAGAGAATTTTATAATACTTAGAGATTTCAATTAGTGGACATAAGAGTCTGATACCTTCAGAAAAAAAGTTTCCTGTACCTCCTGGACATGTTACCAACATGTCACGGGACCAACGCATGTTCACAATCATACATTAGACTTGATTATCACTCACAGAGATTATGTTCATCATGTATCTGTCTGTCCATTGAATACGTCCTTCTCTGACCATTTTCTAATCACCTTTGTGATTGAGCCACCCTCTTTGACTATGGCTGAGAAGATTATTATGACTTCACATGAATGATGGAAACTCCCTATGATTTACTAATGCAGTAAGTAAAGTGAACTTTATTTCTATTATATATGTCAACTCTCAAGTCAACCATGTTATTTGTGATTTACTCTCTCAAATGCTTTAGAAGCATCAATAAAGCACATAAGAACCGATGATTTTTTTGGTCCTGTAAAGATTCAGTATTTCCTTAAGTATATTTATATACACATGTCTGTGCCATGCTTTGGTTTAAAACCAAACTGATTATCAAGGGAAATAACGTAGTCACTCACCCTATCAAGCAAAATGCTTTCCATAACCTTAGATAAGGTGCTGGCTGATGCTGGTCCTATTACCCTTATATAGTTTGTGAAAAATTTTATTGCCATCAAACAGAGCAGCCACTACACCTCCATACATGCAACAGAGATCTCTCTTGTGCTCCTCAACCTGACAGTTGACATCTCTACACAAAAGAGCTTCTCTAGGTAAATAAATACTAGTTAAATATTTATCTATGTTGCTAAAATAAGCAGAGAAGTCCTCTTTAGTATGAATTGACCAATCTAATTTTGCAGTGGCAACACCACTGGAAGCATTGTTATTACCAGCTGTCGATGGCAATTTTTCAACATTTATTGAAAAACCAAATGGTATATGGTCTGTTAGTGCTAATCCATACCCAATATACATATTTCCTAAAGCTGCATGCCCATCTGCCGTACTAAAACAATGGTCAAGCCATGATGTACAGTAGTATGCCAGGCTTCACTTATGTATGTATAACTGTCTGTGGGCAGCAACACCTTACTTGAAAGAATAAAATTATTATCTCCACAAAAGAGGATCAAATGACTAGCAAATTGAGAGTTACTATCTGTAATATCAGCATTCATGTCCCTCACCACATATACACTGTAGGTGCTATTGTCTTGTAAAAAAGCATCAATGAAAGCCAGCTTATTTAGATATTCATCCTCATTTTCATAAGACTCATATAGCATATATACATTTAGAATGACAAAATTATTATATTCTTGAGTTATTTGTATACCAAAACACCAATCTGCACCAAGCCTAATCAGCTTTATCACACCATCGAGCTTTTTAAATATGTTCAAGTGCCGAATAACAGTACTTTATTGTCTATGTAATCAGTCAAATATGGAGTGCCACAGGGATCAGTGTTTGGTCCTTTATTGTTTTCTCTATGCATGCTGCCAATAGGTTATATAATAAGAAAAAGTAATGTAAATTATCACTCCAAAACTAATGACACCCAAATATACATTATGCCTAATGACACCGGATCTATGGTCACTTTAGCTAATTGTTTTAATGAAGTCAAGACTTGGATGGCTGAAAACGTTTTATCACTAAATGCTCAGAAAACCAAGGTTCTGTTGTTTGGAGGGAGGTTTGCAGATAGTAATTTTATAATCTCTGCACTCCATTCCAAAGGGCTGAACTTTTCCCTGGGCAGCTCATTTAGATATTTCTTTAGCTATATGTGAATGAGGCAGTCCATAACGCACTTCTGTGATGTTTTAATGGCATATTTTACATCTCAAAGTCATTCTCTATGATGAGAGTACGTCTCCAGTCAAATGGTATGCTTTCTGGAGTTCTCTTTAGCACCTGACATTGGATGTACGATTCAACATTTATCGGGATTCCTAATTTTTTCATATACTTTTTGTAGTAAATCGTCAACACACCATCCCAGGTCTTCGTAAAAACTATTTTCTCAGATTTACATATTATAGCCAGCTGAGTTGTGGCTACATTTGCGCTGCCCGTAAGCACAGCAGTAGTGAAGAGGAGAGTGAAGGGCAGACGACTGCAGAGCAGAACGAAAGAAGGGATGAGGGTGAAGTCCATTGCTACAGAACTGAACAATGTTGTAATATTAGTCACCTTTGTGCTGTTACGTGTCCGAGTGATTTAAAACTGAGATGCCCCCCAAAATTGGTTTTCTTTATTTTTTGTAAGTACTTGAACTTTTGTTTTTGTGTTAAATGCATATATTCCCATATTACATAAAAAAATCATATCTCAAATCCCCTTCTCTACCCATTGCAGCTCATTGTAAATCTTGGTAGAGATAAAAAATGGTTCTTTGCCTTAAAAACGTTGCAGACCCCTGGTTTAGCACCTGCTTTCCAGCAACATAACACATAGCACACCATAACTATGGCTGCTGGTGGTGCTGTACATGCTATTTTCTATTTACTATGCTTGTCCATTAATGTGTCAAGATATGTTCTGACCATCCATGCTTTCTGCCTTCCCACATGTCCAGATGGTGCCCTGGGGCATTGATGGGACTTACGAACTGTATCATTGTGGGTGCAGCCTTCAATCTGCCACATTATGAAGGCCATGGTGGAGAACAGACTCATTGATTGATTTTGGCCACCCTACACAGGCCAATGTGGAGAACAGACTCATTGATGGACTCAGTCTTGACCATAAGCTCATGGCTTACACCTTGCTTTTAGCAAGCAAGTCCACTCCTTCTATTTTCGATAATGCTAGCATGCCCAGGGGGGTTGGGCAGCCAGTTGACCCTGGACCTGCAGAGATTTTTGTTCTCTGTACTTGGGAGTTTTTGGTTCCTCTCCTCTGTTGTGACCTGGCCTTTCTTATTTAATTTCTGTCTTTCCTTTTTCCCGTTTTGTATTACTCTCTCTTAATGAATTGGCAATGTATCACAACACACCCATGTAAAGTGCTTTGGTGAGACACTGTTGTGAAAGGTGCTATAGAAAATTAAATTGTCTCGCTGATCAAATTTGAATAGATACCACTAATGGACTGTGAATCAGGACAGCGAGGTATAATGATTTTAACCCCATGTCTCATCATCTGTTATGTTAATGTAATAAACTGCTGAATAAGATATTATGTACAGGGGTAGTAGAACCTCTTTCTTCAGAGCAAAAACCCAAATCAGGATGACAACAGTGGTGACTTACAAACAGATAAATAATATTTTATTATTCTGGATATGGACGTGGATATGGAGCTGTATTGAGTTATGTAATCAAGATCAGCTATTTGGTACAAACTACAATGCTCTGTTGCACATAAGGTGTTTGACTAATGCAGAATACTGTTGAACCTAGATTCACTTACCTTTAAATGTCAACAGGTGAAAAGTATTTTCAGTGTTTTTCTAATGACTACAGTAAACAACATTTCCATTAAATCTGCTAAGTCAATTATATGTTTTTGTTTTATACATGGTTCCTTGCTATTTCACACTATAGACAAGATATAGACAAGAAGTCTGTAAAACTGCACAGACTGACCTTTTGTCTTGTTTTAAATTCCAGAAATACATTAATACTAAATATATCTTTCTTTCACCCAAATATTCATACATACATGGATAATTAAACTAAAACCATATCTCTTTTTCCATCATCCTATCTGTTTGAAAACGATACAGATGATACCATGGTAAAAGCAAAGGCAATAATAGCTGTAACATAAAATACACTTTAACATGAAAAGAGATATTCAAAAGAGATTTAATGCACAATGATCATGTGATATAACTTCCAAAGATTCCTCTTTGTCTATTGTTTCGTAACAAATTAAAACAAAAAACAAAATCAGACTGATCTCATTCAAGACATCAAATATAAAAAAGCATTGCACAAACTATTTAATCTGCATCAAGTTGAAAAGTGCCAACAACACTGATTTTAAAATCAGATAAACATAATGTTTGGCCTTTCTTCATAAGTTTACTAAAAGTGAACTGACATCTCTAGACTGTCCATGGTGTGAGTTATATGTGTGTGTGTGTGCACCCTGCAATGGTCTGTCATCTTCCTTTCTGGTGCTTCCCAACTTTTGGCCCAATGCTGCCTGGGATAAGCTCCTGGAACTCCTGTAATAATTGAATAGAGGAAGGATGGAGGGATGGAATGTTCTGTTGCACTTCTGTGACTGTGGTTACTTGGGGTATTTGAAATACCTAATAAAACTGACTGTTGCAATTTTCCTATCTTTAGTAGTTTCTGTGTAACAATGACAAACCCACAAAACACATTAAAGGGTTTGTCAACATCATATACCAAAAGTTTGTGAGAGTAACATACACCATAGTCTTTTCTCATGAACTCAAGCTGCTAGCTGAGTAGGCTACAGTTTAGCAAATTGTCATATCACATTTCAGTTCACCCAAGAATGTATTTAACTGTGACAGAATGCAGATAAGTATACAATACATTTTGAAATGCTGAATTTTAATCCCTGAAAATAAAACATATTAAAGAAATTTCCTCTGTCTAATATTCATTCTCCAAAATTCTCACCAACACAAACTGTCCATACATACATGAGTAATATTCATTCCTAATCCATAACTAAAAGACACAATTTCATATGCAATTTTACCTCCCTATTCCTTATGTCATTAACAAATTTAATGATTCCCACTTTCTTCCAAACTGTCTTGTGTATTCCTTCCTAAGTCATCAGACACAAATATTTACTGGCCATGAAAACATAAGGGATTCTCAGATATGTTAATGTTAATGTTCTGTTTTTACAATCGAAGAATGTGCAAGCGCCCATTTGAATAGTTCTGCTCTGTAAAAATCATTTTTTACAGTGTACCTGAGAGGTTCTTTTCTTAAGCATACGTGTCTCTACATGTCTGTGGCTTACTTCTGTCACCACGCCTTGGCAGTTAAATAAATACATTCATACATGCATGCATGCTAAATGTCTTTCAAAATATACGTTTATACGTAATTTTTCTGAACGCTAATTTAAAACAGATATTATTGTATTTTCGCAATTATTGCAATTTTATTAAGCCCCGCAGCAAGTTGAAACACTGATTTATTTTTATAAAATATAGGCCTACGAAATCAATTCACAAATATTTGGATGGCATAATTCTTTTCACTGACAAAGAGAATATTACAGAGACGAAGTTCAAATGAACGACCCGAAGCTATAGTTCTCTGCTTACATATTAACTTACTAAACGAAATAACTAATAAACAAATATGCAGTGCTGCACATGTAGCCTAGACTGAAAATAAATTGAAGTTGAGAATTTACCACCGAGAAATGCAAGAAATGCAACCACCCCTCCTAAAAACTCAGAGCAACACGCAGGCACATGAAACACAATACACAAAACCCATTGTATAATACTTTGAATTAAGAAAAATACAACGATTATTAAGATTTCGGTGTGCGTTTTGGATGAACAAGTAAATGGGTCAAACAATATTCAAGGTAAAAATTCACAATTGATTAATCAATATGTCTATCGTATCAATAAGCTACGTAAACTGCTTTTATTCAACAAACACATAAATTATTTCCAAACGTCTTCATACACTTACAGCCAGTTGCTAGCATTTGCGTAGAAGAGCGCTAGAATTAGCATCAGCAGTGACCTTAACAAATACTCCGATGTCATGTTGAGTAGTAGAACGCTGAACTCCACAAGCCAACAATCCACAGACGATGTGATTTTATTGCATATGCTGTGGTGGTGGTCTCTGTAAAGGGATGATGCACATCAGTTGTGTTATACATAATAAATCCACTTGAAAAAAATCTTAAATCGCCAAGATGTTTTAGTAATCCTTACCTCTTCACAGAAAATGCTACAGATGAGCAAAAAAGTTAGTGACACTTTTTTCCTTTCTAGTACAACAGTTGTATTATATTTACCCTCTGATAATCAAATCGGAAATTTACTTCGTCCTTCTCAAAATGATCTTGAATGCAGTAAAACTGTTTTCCACATTCCTACTCTGGGTTTTGATTATTCGCCTAATATTTTCCTCTGACTGACAGCAGTACGATGTGGCAATAGCGCAACATAAAACTGAACGTCGAATTTACTAGCTCCTGATGTACTTATGAGGGGCGGTTCGGAGTTTAGGGGAGGTTTTGATGTAAGTATGGTGAGAAAGGCGGGTTTAAAGCTCCCCCATGAGAGCGCTTTTATATTTTTAACCAGAATGAAAGCAGGGCTGGAAGGGTGTACAAGCGAAACAAATGTCTGCGCTTTTTTATTAAAATACTAAGTGGTGGTTCACTGCATCTCATCATTTTGTTAATAACATGCATGTGTTCAGCCGTATATAAACATTATGTAATAAATCGTATGCTAAAAATTACAGCCTTAACAAACCTACCTAGGCGACAATGGATTTTAAAATATAATCTTCATATGGACTGGTTTAAATTTGAGATTGCAGACTGTGTATATTTGGTCATTCTAGCTTTCACAATCGGGAGAAAAGAGGTGAGAAAGTGCATTTTATTCTTCATTTCTCTTCGGCTTACAAGGAGATCACTAATGCATATAGTGTATTTTAATACACAGTGTTACGAGTACATAATACAAAAGTAACTGGATTGATATTTGAATTTATTTGTCTGCATGTTGTTACTACTTTAAAGGAATACTATATAAACTAAGAATTATATATGATCAAAAATTATTTGATGTGGGTATTGTACATATCGCGTCGTTAAATAGTACTTGGATTTTTTAAAAACATACCAGGTAAGTAAAACTTAAAAATCCATCGAAATGGCTTACGGTAATATTCTTGCTTACTCATTAGTAATGCTCCAGTGAAAATCCATTAAGATATCAAGTTATTCACATATTTTTTCTTACACGCGTACCTCTAGCAGAGTCAGGGACGGATTACGGACTGAGCCAGCGGGGCCGCTGCCCAGAGGCCCTTGGGGTGCAGGGGGCCTGTGGGGCCCCTAGCCCAAAACAATTTGCAACGCTTATCAACAATGTATTTTCGTTTCTCTATTTTAGAGGGCCTACATTCTTTGATCCTCTGCCTACAAGGGCCCCTGACCCTATAGGGCCTCTGATGGAAACTTGGAAGGAGGGCATTTGGCTGCCAAGGGCCCTTGAATTGTGGTGGTTGTGGTGGTGCTGGTGCTGGTGGTGGTGGTGGGGGGGGGGGCCTTGCGAACATTTTGCCCAGGGGCCCACACAACCTATAATTCATCCCTGAGCAGAGTCTAATTGGTAGTAGGTCCTACTGTAAGTAAAGTTCTGGCAGCAGTACAGTAAGAGAAACCAAAATACGAAAACACGGTGTAGAAATCATCAGCTCATTTAGGAATATCTCATCCACTCAAGAAATGAATGTCTGGTCAACATTCAAAGAGGTGGAGCTTTGGTCCGCCACACTGTCTATATAAATACACTTAATTAGGTACACGTTGCTAGTACCAGGTTGGACCCCATTTGCATACAGCCCAGTCTTAATTCTTAGCAGCATAGATTCAACAAGGTGCTTCAAACATTCCTCAGAGACTTTAGTCCAATTTAACACGATAGCATCATGCTGTTCCTGCAAATTTGTCGCCTGCACCTTCATGATGCAAATTTCCCCTTCAACCATATCCCATAGGCGTTTTATTAAATCTGTGGAGGATGTTTGAATACAGTGAACTTATTATGTTCAAAAAACCAGCCTGAGATTAAATGAGATCTGTGACATGGCACGTTATCCTGCTGGAAGTCGCCACTGGATGCTGGAAACACTGTGGTCATAAAGGTGGCAAGATGGATTCATGTTTTTATGTTGTTTCCATCAAATTCTGACCCTTCCATCTGAATGCCACAGCAGAAACTGAGACTCATCTCACCAAGAAACATTTTTCCAGCCTTCCATTGTCCAATTTTGGTGAGCCCCTGTCCATTGTAGCCTCAGATTCCTGTTCTTAGCTGTCAGGAGTGGCACCTGATGTGGTCTTTTGCTGCAGTAGCCCATCTGCTTTAAGGTTTGACGTGATGTGCATTCAGAGATGCTCTTCATTATACCTTGTTTGTACTGCATATTTGAGTTAATCTTGCGTTTCTATCAGCTTCCAGGCCATTCTTGTATCCCATCCAGCCAATACCAAAATGGGGGAGAAAAGTTATTTAAGTGGCTTTCAATGTGATATTTTTTTGATTCCAGGTGGGCAGTTTTTCAGAAAGTGGGATTTTCACACACATAACCTCCTCTAGGGTTTACAGGGAATGGGCTGAAAAAGAAAAAGTGCTGGTGTTCTGGGCAAAGTCAGAGAAGAGTACCAAAGGTCAGAGAAGAATGACCTGACTCCCCTCATAATCCCTGGAACTGTGCCATTGACCAGTTCACCTCTTCCCATAGCCAGCCCCATAATGAGGTGAAAAAGTGGCCATAAGAAGAAGACCATCTGCAGAGGCCTAGAAAATCTGGACCAGGAACCTAAAGCAGCAATAACCAAGACAAAAATCCCCAGAGAAAGGATGTCAGCAGCACAGCACACCAGCTGTGGAACTGTGAAATGGTGGTCTTCTGGTATCATGTATCCCCAACACAGAAACTGGCTAACAAGAAGCCAAATGCAAGTAAAGACCATGAACCCCAAGCTACACCAACCCATAAAGCCAGTACCTGCCAGCTACTGACAGGCACAAAGAAAGCACACCTGCACAGATAGGCACAGGGAAAACAGACGTACACAGACTAGCCCCAAAAACCAAACCAAACCAAACTTCTGCCAAGGTTGCTACTGAGCCCACTGCTCCAAGAGTAATGCTAATAAATGAGCAGTGCTCACTGCACTACTTAAATAGGGGTGGGCCCTAATTGAACCCATCCCACAGCAGGCTCAATCTCCTGATTAATTAATCAGAGGCAGGTGTGCCAGTTATGCATTACAGTTTAGACAATGCACCAGAAGTGTTCCAATTCTTCATGAACTCTGTTTTCCTGGAATGATGAACTGCACCCAGAGCAGGTACTGGAGACCGGGGCAAAGTGGGCCCTTCTGGTCCTCAAAGGGGAGACCCAGATGAGATCTCTTCAGGGCCTGATCCAGGTTCAGGAGGTACGGGATTTGGTGAGATGAACGAGGCTCTTTTGCAGAAAAAACTGGATACACAGAACAGGCCTCTTCTGGGCCAGAACCTGAATACACGGCAAAGGGGACAGACAAGGGGCGAGCAGCCAGGGCACCCTGGTCAGGACGAGCAGCTGACGGGTCAGAGGCACCAACAGCCTGGGAAGGCAGGGGCTGGCAGGAAGGCAGGGGTCAGTGGAATGGCCGAGAGGTCATAGGCTGAAGGGCAATTCCACTGGTGGGAATGCAGAGATGGATGCAGTCATGGCCACTGGTGAGGCAAGTGTGGATCCCAAGGCCAGAGGTAAAGATGAGGCAGCAGGGGTGCCACCATAGCAGCAGGTAGAGAGGGTGCCAATTGAAAGGCAGGTGAGACACAGCTTCCTGAGCAGGTATGGGCAACATTTTGGCTGGAGATACAGTCTCACCTGAGTTGGGCATGGGTGGCTCAGCCTCTCCAGAGTTATGGGGATGCAGCTCTGCCTGGGTTTTGCATTGGCGGTGTGGCCTCTCCTGGTCCCGGGACGGGTGGCGCAATCTCTCCTGGGCCAGGCTTGGACTGCAGGCTCGTGAATGCTGCAGGCTGAACAGCGGTGTGCTGTGAGATGGCTGAGCAGCGGCAGGCAGCCAGAGAAGCAGCAGGCAGAGCAGCCTCTCACTGCGAGGAAACAGTAAGCCAATCAGCTTCTTGTTACGTGGAAGTGGTGGGTTGAGCTGAAATAAGCTGCAGGAAGCTGGCCTCTCCTTTGCCAGGCATGGACTTTAGTTAGGCAGATGTTGGATGGCTGTCTGTGGACTGAGCTGATTCAGTGGTGCCGGGAGTTGGAGCAGTTCTGTTCCCCAGTTTTTGCACCACCACCAGGTCCTCCAGGATTCTGTGCACCCTTTTGGGATTCAGGATTGCCAAATTCTGCTCTACCTGGTGGAGCAGGGCGACAATCTTCAGAGAAGCTAGCACGCTTGATCAATCAAGTGAAGAGAAAAAGGCAAATATACTGAATACACCCAGTTATAAAAAAGCTTATACTATACAATGATCATTGCTCAGTCAAAGATTTAAATAGCTACAGGGGGGATTCCAGAAAGTGGGTTTAGCAGTATTAAGCAAAATTAATACTAAGAACATGATGTCACGATCAGGCAGGCGAGCGAACGGACAAGCAGGCAAGTCCAGCCGGGAGTGCAGGCAAAAGGGGGGTTTATTATCCACGAATAGGGCAGACATCCACAAACATTGACACTACAATGAAAACCACTCAGTAAGGCTTGTCATAGCGCAATACTTCACAGTTTAAGCTTCTTCTTCTTTGTAGGGCTTTATGGCGGGTGGCAACCAGCTGAAATGGAGCATTACCGCCACCTAATGGGCTGGAGTGTGATACCAGAGCTGAGGCTAAAAAAAAAAAAAAAAAACCCGCAACTATATCCTTTTAATTAGCCTCGATTCTTTCAGGAATAGTATTAGATATGTAATACTGACTTCCCCCGACCTTTTTCGCAGTAATTCATAAATATTCAGTGCGATCTTCTCCCCCTCCAGTCACACCTGCAGCCTTTCTCTCTCCCCCTGATAGGCGGGACAGTGTAAGATTACATGTTCCACTGACTCCGCGCAACCACAGAGCTCACAACACCCATCCACATGCTTCGCCAATATAGCTAAAGAGCTGCTCAATCTCGTGTGCCCCAGCCGCAGTCTTGAGAGCACGCCTTCCTCGCCCGTACTTCTGTACACAGGCCACCCCCGTCCTACTTTGCTCTGGATAACATAAAACCATTGTCCTGTCTGCCCCCTATCCCACAAGCCTTGCCATTCATCCTTGAGCTTGGCTTTCACTAGACTTTTAATCTCCGCCTTACTATACACTTAACCTCCAGGTCACTGTTGGATTGCCCAGCCGCTCGTTTCGCGTATTTGTCAGCCAGCTCATTACCCTCAACTCCAATATGGGCTGGCACCCACACAAACGTTATCTGCAGGCCCGACTCTACGAGCCTAGTTGCCAGCAGCAAGATGTCCAACAGGATGTCCTGCCTTGAATCCGATTGTGCCGCATCAACGCTGACCAAGGCCGAGCTGGAGTCAGATGCAATAACAGCCCTCTCCGGCCTATTGCCATCCACCCACTGCAGGGCCAGCCACACATTTACATTTACATTTACAGCATTTGGCAGACGCCCTTAGCCAGAGCGACTTACATAAGTGCTTAAGACTCTGCT
>JAODKE010000138.1:13170016-13182495 GCA_026779605.1 Mormyrus hasselquistii | reverse complement strand
TACAAACAGGTAAAGACACAAGCAGGGGCACAAGGAACAAAACGAAAACCAACTACAAAATCAGACACCAAAACTAGTGAAACTCAACTATGTCTATTTTGCTGAGTGACCAAATTTCAGAGGAAAGACTTAGTCACTGTGAAGAGGTAGCTGTGATGTTTATTAAGAGGTTTGCACATCTTTATGGTCAAGAGCACATATCAATGAATGTGCACTTGTGCTTGCATCTTGTGTATATTGTAAGGAAATGGGGTCCACTGTGGACCCATTTAGCATTTGTGTTCGAGTCATTCAATGGTTGCATCTTGAAGATGTTTCATGGCACACAAGCAGTACCACAGCAAATTATGCGGACTTTCACATATACTAGAGCATTGCCAAAACTGGCAAAACAGCTCATGTGTAATGCTTCGACCATTTGTGACACTCTCTTTCATAAACTGACAGACAGAACAAAAGTGAAAGCCCTTGAATATGTAGGTTCAGATACAGTAGTAGCAGGTTTGGGAAAATGCACTGTACTGAAGGTGGAAAGGGAGAACCTCCTAGCTCTTAGGGAGAAATGTGATGTCACATTTGGTGCTATGCTTAAATGCTTCTCAAAGATGATGAAAACAAAAAGAAATGATGAAACAGTCATGCTCAATGGATTGTTGTATTGATCAATGGAAATGTTGCAAAACTGCTGTCTTTTCTTTCTGCCATTAATCTATTAATCTGTGTTAACTATTGAGATCCATGTATGTGTACTGCTATAATATGAACTGCATATTCTGTGAAAGCTTCAGACAATGTATATATTGAGCTAGTGTAGTTTAAAGTTGTGAGTACATTTTTAAGTGCATAATAAACATTTCCATCTTTGCTCATTTGACAAAAGATGTCCTCATTTAGTAATTGTGGTTAAATTTTGTATAATTTGTAAAGAAATAAATTATCGTAATTATCAATAAATGAAAAGTACAGTGAAAGAGAGTATTTATCATTCATCCACGAAGCACACAGTGCTCAACAACAAAATGTTGTAAATTTATGAACACATGACATGGCAGCAGGCAGCTATCATTACAGTGTCCAGGAAGCAGTTTATGGGGGGCCATACCTTGCTTACGATAATTTAGTGGTAACTTGTCAGTCAGGCTATTCAAACAACCTTTTGAGCCCAAATCCTTAAACTTTAGGCCACTGCTGTGCTGTATGAATTTGTTTGTTCTAATTGTCAAATAAACGACATAAATTAATAAATGAAATTTGAAACAATCTAATTGATTTAAATATATTTGGGAATATATAAGCAATGTATTGGCTTATAGTATATTTAACTGGTAATATGTGTAACTATATTTAAATATATATTTTATAATATGCTGACAAATCGTTTCTGAATGCTCTTCATGATAAACTCTGCTGGTAACTGCAGCTGTTGGTTAGTATGCAAGGCCTCTCACCTGGCAAAGACTACCTTAACCTGCTCAGGCTCTATGTGGCTCATTTTTAAAAAGTATCAGTTTTCTGTTATGCAACAATCTCCAAAAGACAATACTGCCCTTCAGTGCTGCTCCTGGGGTGGGTACTATCATGTCCTCTGGGTTTTCATGGTCACAGAGATGATGCAAATGCTTCGGTTAACAAGACTTTCTGGCAATATATATACCGAGTTCATCCAATGCATAAAGTTCAGTCTATATGGAGACTTCCTAGTCTGATTTACATTATTGTGTTGTCTCTCCATTCCCTTCCAGACTTCATCTCAGTTACGACCACGCAAATGATCCTTTCCTTAATTCCTCCTTCCTTGACCCTTGTGTCATCATTGTTCCCACCTTCTGGTTCATCTGTACTGTCACTCTTGGTTTGTCCAGCTCTGTACGCCTTGCCTGTGTATTAGCTATTACGTACACTAGTCCTGGTATCCTGAGCCCTACCCAATAGGGAATGGTGTTTGCCTTTAAGCAAAAACAATGCCTGTTATAACAGTCAAATGCTGGACAATAACATAACAGTTACTTTGGCTGTTTTAAAAAATAATAACTACTGTTAAAAAAATAATAATATTAGAATCTGAATCAAATGAAGTAAAAGATTTACCTTCTACAACCCCTGTCAGAAATTATGGAATCACCACACTTAGAGGATGTTCACCCATCTTTTTTGGCTTCATAGCAGATAAACAAATCACAGATATGACTTTTTTTTTATAGCTGAACATTCTGGATATGTGAAATGTATCTCAAACAGAATAAATATAATTATTTTAATGAATGTCATAGTTTTGTCTAGATCAAGTACAGGAAAAAATTATATAATCATCTTGTAATTTGCATTTCTAAAACAAATACCGGCACTACTGGGGGCAGCATGTGGGCTAAGCAGTGGGCTAAGCCTGTGTGCCTGTAATCACAAGATCGCAGGTTCAAACCCAGCCTCAGCATGTCTGCGGGTCTTTGAGCAAGACCCTTAACCCCCAGCTCCCTGGGTGCCCCAACAAGTGGCAGCCCTTCGCGGACAACTTGCTCTTTGCTCTTTCATTGGGTTTTACAATGAGATCACAGACAGAACACCACCCCAGGTAGCGGGGGAGGTTTGAATCGGCGCGCTGAGCTCGTAGTTGAAGTCCGTAGTCCAAGGTCGTAGCCAGGGGGTCCATCCAACAGGGAGGCTCGGGACAGGGAGACGCAAGGAGGGGAAGACAAGGATCGCCGGGCTCAGCAGGACAAGCAGGTTAATCGCGGGGCGGGTCTGAGGAGGGAAGATGAGAAGGTAAGGACTGCATGGAGGGCTGACAGGTAAGGTCGGGGAGAGAGGTAAGACGGGAGACAAAGAAAATGCTTGGTATGGCTGTCAAACATCGGTTCAATACTTTGCGACGTCTGCCAGGAGCGGTTTTGGTTTTGAAGGCGGCTAATTGTCCGCCGACAAGCCGCATCTGTCCGGTCCCACCCCTATGGGCGTGACAGTACCCCCCCCCCCCTCGCTTCCGGGAGTCTGACGGCGCTAGGGGAGTCGACCCCAAGGATGGGGGGCTGGCTTGTCTGGGTGGCCCAGATGGAACGGGTCCGATGTACCATTCTGTGAGTTTTCGGCACCCTGGAATCCAAAGATTCTTTGTGGACAGCCAGACTAACTGTCCCACTCGAAATGGGAACCCGGGTCGACGGTGGTGATCGGCTTGAGTCTTCTGGTGATCAGCTTGGACGCGGAGGGTGGTTTGAATCTGGCGCCAGGCTCGCTGACTGTTCTGGTACCAAGACTCCACTCGAAGCAGCCCCCCTGGAGGAGAATCCCAGGGGAACAGGGGAGGTTGAAATCCTAGCACACATTGGAAAGGTGTGAGTTTCGTCACCAGGCTCACCCTCGAGTTAAGCGAGTACTCCACCCATACCAGATGTGAGGACCAGCTTGTGGGATCCGTGCGGCATAGAAGACAGAGAGCCTTGGATACCTCCCTGTTAGTACGCTCAGCTAATCCGTTGGCCTGGGGATGGTAAGCAAAGGTTAGACTGAGTGACACTCGTAGTTTACTAAAGAATTCTCAGAATACTCTAGAGGCGAATTGTGGTCCTCGATCTCACACGATGTCCTCCGGAATGCCTGTGAAGTGGAAGAGTTCGTGGATCAAAATCTCCGTGAGTTCAATTGCGGAAGGGAGCTTGGAGAGGGCGACCAGGCAACACATTTTGGAGAATCGATCTACGATGGTGAGTATCATGGTCTTATTTGAGGATCGAGAAAGGTCCGTAATGAAATCCATCGCGATATGCAACCAGGGTCTGGAGGGAACAGGATGAGGCTGGAGGAGACCAGCGGGATTCAGGGTAGAGGACTTACATTGAGCACACTCCGGACAACTGTCCATGAAGGCTTGGACCTGTTGCCGCCATCTGGGCCACTAATACTGCCATGCTACCAGACATTAGGTAGCCGACACCCCTGGATGCCCGGTCCCGGGCTGAGCATGTTCCTGTCTATGGGAAGGCGACACATACAATAGATTGGTGGGACAGCCTATGGGTGGTGTTCGATTCTCGTTTTCCAGGTTGATGGTGTCCTTTAACCGCCAGGTTATTGCAGACACAAAGCAAGACAGACTTAGGATAGGGTACGAACTCTCCTCATTTTCTTGTCGGTCAAACTGCCTAGACAAAGAATTGGCCTTCACGTTCTTCTTACTGGGTAAGTAGCTCACCTTGAACGAGAAGCGGGCAAACCACTGCGCCCAGAGAGCTTGACGAGCGGTAAGCCGTTTAGCCGATTGGAGATACTCCAGGTTATGATGGTCGGTCAGTACTACGAAGGGGTGCCAGGCCCCTTCCAGCTAATGTCGCCATTCCTCCAGAGCCAGTTTAATGGCCAGGAGTTCTCTATCACCCACGTCATAGTTCCACTCCGCTGCTGTTAGCTTCAGAGAGAAGTATGCACATGGATGACGCCTCCCCGTCTCGGGATCCCGTTGTATCAGAACGGCTCCAACTCCGGCTTCGGAGGCGTTGACTTCCACCTCAAAGGGCAGCTCTGGGCGGGGTTGAATCAGCACAGGGGCCATGCAGAAGGCTCGCTTTAAACGGTTGAAAGCCATCTTGGCTTTTTCCGACCAGGGGAGGCGACTAGGCTTTCCCCGAGTGAGGGAGGTGAGAGGGGCCGCTATCCGACTATAATTGCAAATGAATCTTCGGTAGAAGATTGCAAACCCTAGGAAGCGTTGTAAATCCTTCAGGGTTCGAGGCTGCGCCCACTCTTGGATTGCTGCAATCTTCTGGTCGTCCATAGACGATCACAGACAGAACACCACCCCAGGTAGTGGGGGAGGTTCGAATCGGTGCGCTGAGCTCGTAGTTGAAGTCCGTAGCCCAAGGTCGTAGCCAGGGGGGTTCGTCCGACAGGGAGGCTCGGGACAGAGAGACGCGAGGAGGGGAAGACAAGGATCGCCGGGCTCAGCAGGACAAGCAGGTTTATCGCAGGAGTGGGACTGAGGAAGGAAGGAGAGAAGGTAAGGACTGCACGGAGGGCTGACAGGTAAGGTCGGGGAGAGAGGCAAGACGGGAGACAAAGAAAACGCTCGGTGTGGCTGTCAAACATCGGCTCAATACTTCGCGACGTCTGCCAGGAGCGGTTTTGGTTTTTAAGGTGGCTAATCATCCGCTGACGAGCCGCATCTGTCCGGTCCCGCCCCTATGGGCGTGACACTCCTAGCCTGTTAATGTAGGAGAAACTACTAAAAATAATGGCCATGTCAGTCCTAAATGTAGGACTCCTAAGTTACTAAGACCAATTCAGAAACAGTTGCAAAATGGCTGCTGTCAAACCAGCTTGCAATGACATTAAAGGATACCGGCTCTTTCGAGAGGGAATAATGTGGAGCTTGTCAGGGAAGGCACAACATCTCCAACAATCTGAAATATCCAAATGATATACAGTGGAAACCACTTATAGTGATTATCATAACAGATTTTTTCTTTTAATTAATTCTCAGGCAGATTACCATTTAATTGACATTTGCATATTTATTATATGAGTATAAGGTAATAAAATAGACAGCGTCGCTATGTACTGAATTTTATTGACTTGTTCAAAATACAATACACTTTTCAAATTACTGAACTGTGTATAATTCATATATGCTATAAAATGGTACTGTACATAAAATATACCTTATTGTAGTTTTGCTGCTGTATCTCAGTGGCTTGGTTTTTGGCAGTTTGTGCTTCCCAGTCCTGTGTTCCCTAGTTCTGACATTGATGTCACTCCCCTTGCTAGTCGGTATCCTTCTCCGTTGTAATACCCTCATTTTGACTTGCGATCTGCTTTATTTCTTGTCCCTGTCTTGTTTTGTTTTTCTTTAATGAAACTCCATTTGGTTCATGAAAATGCTTTCCTTTCAGTCCTTCATTTCTGAAGCCATTATAGATGTATTCTTTATATATGTATGATATACATTTATAAAAGATCAGCTGAAAATATTAGAATCAAATGCCCATTTACCTAAATATATGTCTAAGATTATGAAATTACTTTTCTCATGAAGTCTGAATGGGTAAATAAGACTTAACTCATGAATAAAATTGTTATTACAATTATTTACAGTTATTACAGTTATTTACAATGTTTGAATTTTTAACAACATTTGTTGCATAATTTCTTTTCATCCTATGTTCTGTACATGGAGAGAGACTGCTTGCCATCCAGCCACTGCAAATAACTTGGTGTCAGTTTCACAGCAATACTTTCACAAAATAGAATCTATTCAGTCAGCTTGTAACACAATATTGGATTCTAAAGACCTGGGATTAAGGAAAATGTTTTGTAGTGCTTTCTCTTATATAGAGCCCCTTCTGATTTCTCACTTCCTGAGCCAGACAGCAACACAAGTTAGAGGGGACCAGATGAACTGGAGGTGAGGCTGATCAGCAAGTAACAATCAGCCCATATGGCTAAAACACATTGATTGTATATGTGATATCACATATTTAGCATTATGTGATAAATACCCATAACTTCTATCGTACTATATTTTTAAACTAAATACTGAACTCTGGAAGGTAACCTCATATATTTTAACATTTTTCTTGATTCCTTTGGAGTGTCTCAAATGACAGTTAGTTTTTCTCGATTGCTTTGTAACATATGATGAAACATACTTAACATAATCAGAACTAAAAGAACATTTTTCAAAACAATTCATGCATACAGTATAGCATGAAAATAAAGTTAATCTACAAAAGGCCATAAGTCACCTAAAACAATTAGCCAGTGCCACCAAAATGAAAAGTACAATCAGTACAGCACAATATAATTGTTTTAACCAGGAATGTCAAAATGCTTAGTTATATTTTCAAAATGTCATTTTAATTTCCTGAGCTCCACAATTCTGAATGATAATCATTTCCTACTTTCTTACTGTCATTGACTGATCATAATTTTTTAGTAAACTGATATTTATTCATATCAAAACATTGTAATTGTTTTGAGAAATGCTCTTATAGTCATGAGAAGATATGTTTCATGAAATGTGCTAAAGCAATCTGAAAAAACTCTTAACTCTTATAATCTCTTAACTGATTCAGTTTCACTTTTAAGAAATTTAGTTATAAGCAGCACCCTTCAGACACATTATACACATGAACTGTCTGATAAATAGTTAAGTTGCACTGAGAAATATAGGGGACATTCCGAACACTCTTCTAAAACTCTTCTCAGGTTGCACTTGGCTGCTTGAATGATTATAATTCTAGCTTCATCTACAGATAGCATGCCTTTCAACACGTCAGTCCTCCATGCTGATCTTATCTTTTATTTACTGCACAACGTACATTCCTGCTGTTAAGGTGGGGTAGGAAAATAACACTAAGGAGGAACACCTGGAACCGCATTTGTTCAATTTGTTCAGCAAGTCCATCAGTCTGTAAAAATTCTGATCAATTTATTGTCTTGTTATAAGATTCTTTTTTTAATAAATGGTTAATTGAAACATGTTAAGACACAATGATTGATGGACTCTTACTGAAGGAAACAGACCTACAAACAGACTTAGACATGGAATTATTAGCAGTGAATGAACTGATATTACAATAACATATAATAGAAATTAGAAAGGTTCATTTCATTTTCTATATTATATGGCACCATTTCATATTATATGTGAAGATACGTTACTCTTTTTGTTAAATAGTGAAAAATAATGTGAATTCATGCAATTGAGAGCAGTGTCCAGAACCTCAGTTGTTTGCCCCAACATAAATATTGTTTCCACTTTGACTGAGTAACAAAGTTACAATACCCTGTTAGGAATCTAATCTCTAAAATAACAGATTTCAAAACAAACTTTAGTTCCAGGGGGCATTTTAATTCAAATTATATGAATTAAATGTGTTTAAAGAGTATTCCAAAGTGTAGATGCAGGGCCCTTAGAACTGTGCCCTTATGCAAGGTATTTATTCTAAATTTCTTCTGTAAGATGCCCAGTTGTCTAAAAGGATGAACAATAAAAAAGTGTGTGTAGAACACTATTGACAAAAATCTGCTAATCAATTAAGTATTACAGCATTATACAGTCCTCTTCTGCCAGTCACAGCCTTTGGGTAATGTAACATTTTTCAAAAATAATTTAATCCGTGATTTAATTTTATAGCTTTAGCCTTTGCACCCAAACTCTGTCAGCTGAAATCTGCAAACAGAATGAAAATTGAAGGGTATATTCTATGGATGGGGCCAAGAGAAAAGTCCAAATTACTTCCAGTTTTGCAGTGCATAGGGGTTAATTTCCTATTCATTATTACTGGTACTGATGGGAGTCACAACTCTCCTTCTAAACACCACTTCAATAAATGTATGGTTCTCAGGTTCAGATGTGACTTAATTGGTCTTTTATGTCATAAAGGTTTTGTGATGCAAGTGCATGTCTGGAGAAATTAAAATTGAGCAAAGTAATTACACTAGTAAAGTGAAGTGAACATTGCTTCAAGACCCTGATCCCTTTTCCCAAAATACATTGTATGATACTATAAAATATTATTCCCACACTTATGTAAAATTGATCCCAATGTGGGAAAAAAAACATTTTCTTTCCTTTCACTGGATTTCAGTTTCCACTTTACTGCCCACCAGTTAATGAAGGATTAAGTTCATTATTTGAAGTTCCATTCTCTTTCCTGAATGAACTAGTCTCTTAGTATATTTATGAAGCACAATCCTGATATACATAATAAACTATGTGCCATTTATCCTCATGATAATTTTGTGAGGTGGATAATTAATGTTTGGAATTGATAAATATCTCATTTTCAGAGTCACAACATTTTATAGGTGATATACTCAATTATAGGAGAAATTATACAAATTATACAGACTGGACTAATGGATACAGAATACTTCACCCAATATGAATTAACTGTGATTATGGGAACATATCTTATAAAGAAAATATTTTTTTAAATGAAAATGAACCTTTAAATTATTTTACTCTAGCACAACATTTTTCAAACATATTTCATCATAATGTATTAAACCCCATTCCTGCCAGCATGCACATTGTCTCGCTCCAAAAAATCATTTATATTAGGCCTAAACTTTAATGAGAAAACTAACCTGGCATCTGAATGTCTGGCTGACCTCTGAGCTCTCTGCAAATCCTGAATTAATTAAAGAGTGAAATCCTCTGACATAGAATCAGATTTGGTGTCTTTTTCTCTGTGAAACAAGGGGATTAGACGACTTCACTCAGTAAAAAAGGTTCAGTTTTCAAAACTGTGGCTATATTTTTTGTGAACATGTAACAGGTTAAATGTTACCCATGTAAAATACATATGTATATACACTTGTATATATATGTATATATATATGTCTGTATATGTATATGTGTTTACAGATAGATAGATAGATAGATAGATAGATAGATAGACAGACAGACAATAAAGTAAAACTTCACTGGAAGAATTACAGCTGTGGCTGCAAGTCAAAGCTGACTAACAGTTTCTAAACAAAATAAAAGTATGGCCTTAGTGACTACTGGAGATCTGAATTAGTGTCTCTATTGACCAAAGGTGCCATTCAGAAATAAGTTGAATCCAAGATTGCTACACATTGGCACATAACGTGGTGTAGCCTGTCATCTCATAAAAGCCAATAAGTCTGATGATGCGTCAATGAAACAGAGGCCTTTTTAAAATACCAAACTCTCCCTAAAGTGCAAGTACCGTTCCCTCATGATGTTCCCATGTCCCAAGATTAAATTGTCCTCATCAACATTGTGAAACAATTTCAAAACTGGTTTCATGAATATTAGGATGGAGCCAAATATTTTCCATGCCTGTACCAGATATAAGCATCATTTATAGGAAATCTGGAGTTGAGAATGGAAAACTTATGTGTAAACTCACATGAGTGTGAACTTATGTACAGTATCACAATACACACAGTTCAGGACTTGCATATATATAAATTTTGTAGTCAGTAAAACTGCTAACAAGGTTAGCAATGCAAGATTAATGATCGTGTGGAGAGATAAATGTAAGCTATTTCTAGCTTCCACTGTTTCAACATATTAACTACCTAATAAATGTGTATAATCTAGTTAATTTTTCTTGGTCTCTAGAAAAAAATAATCTTAGCAAAAAGAGAATTGCTCAGGCAGGTGAAGGAAAACAGCATGATAACACAACACAGGATACATGTTTTTTCATGAGGCAGAGACTCTGTTTGGCTGAATGGTAACTCCCATCAGCTAACCCAGCATTTCCTTACAGTGGTCCAAAATGCATAGATCCTTTGCTCCAGGGACTGGATCACTTACTGTTACTCTTCTGTTATCAAGGACTTGTTAGCTGCACAATTCAGACAAAACTACAATCTAGTCAGCACAGATTAGAGAGTCCCAAAAATCCCCCAAAAGTGATTTCAAGCATATGCAGTGTGACTTTGAAGCACTTTTCAATTTATTAAAAAAAACAAACTATACTGCAAGTGGCTGTATATTAGATTTTCCTATGTAAAAAAACATTAATCAAGTCAAAGTAAAACAATTAGTTGATACATGAATGATTAAAATTTATAGTAAATGTAGACAGTTACAAAAACCATCATTTAGTAGACTTTACTGGGCTGTAAAAAACATTGTTCAAGACATCAAAGTAGTACAATTAATCAAAACTTCAGTGATTAAAATTTATAGAAAAGAAAATGTAAAAATTTTACTTCTGGAATTTCACTGATAATTTCACTTCACCTTTTTCCTGATTATCTCTTTCTGAAAAATAAAATAAACACATATTCTTACTCAAGACAGCTTCATAGATCTTAGTTAATTCTTCATAGCATGAGATGCCTGAAAAGCAAGAATATTTCAGTACAGTGGTTAAGTCAAGGGATACACTAGTTCCTTTACTCAATGCCGATCAGGCAGTAAATTTGTACAGCTTTTCTTGTCTTTTTCAAGGAGAACTGGTCCTGCTCTCATGGAATTTTTGATTTTTAGTGATACTGATACAAATAGTTTTTATTTAAAAAGCAGACATATGTTTACTGTTTTGCCACACCAAATTTGTTTTGACAGAGATGATAAAATATCAGTATTGGATACAGGCTTCAGGAATTTTGCATAAAGAGTTATTTACTTTATATAAGTCTACAAGAATCTCATTGAAAACAGATGCTGATAAGTTTTGTAAACCTAAACAACTAACACAGTTCAACTACATTCCCCCCCCCCCCTCAAAAAAACAGAATAGAGTCTATTAGAGCTGTAAAATTTTTCCAAACTAAAGCACTTAAATCTTAATTTGTATTATATAGTGGTACTTCGACCCACGAACAGTCCTGTTTGTGAACAAATCGGGTTATGAACCAGATGTTTGGAAATTGTATTGTACCAGTTCATGAACCGTGTTTCAGGCTGCGAACACACAAACATCCCCCAAAAGGGTCCATCAAAAGTGCCAAAGAACCACCCCAAAACACAAAGAACTGTACATTATGCCAAAGAACGGTTGTGGAATATATAAAATACTTGTTGTACATGTATTTTGTACAACATGTAGTTTACTAAATCTCTTCAGAGGTCAAATATCTCAAAAACGAAAAAAATAGAGAGCGAGAGAGAACGTTATGTTATACAGTAACAGTACCTTTCAGTGATTGATAAACATGTTTGTCACAGTTTTTAACAGTCACATATCTATGCATAAAATTGCAGTACTTCATAAACAACATAAATTATGTAACTCCAATTTAAGTGTTATATTCTCCATTCACGCATAGTGGCAACAGCGTACTGTTTGTTTACAGTACAAACAGTAGTTCATTGCCATACAACGCGTGGCATCATGAAATGTACATAAAAATTTTAGGCATATGAAAATAACGTACAGTATATATATAAAAAAATCACATTTTTGAAATTACTGTATTGTTTTTCACTGTTACTCAGTCTTTTGATGTTAATTGTTTAGTTTGTTGGGGGGGTGTTTTGTGGTTCTTTTTCTTGTTTTGACATTTTTCAAGCAACCAGCCTGCCAACAAGCGTATGGTCAGTTGTACGGTTTTATTTAATTTAGCATTATTTGTGTGTAATTAAGGTTATTTTATTAGTCTGTATTCTTGATCACAGAAAAATATAAAAATAAAAAAAATTTAAATTCAGTGTTTCTGAGGTTTGAACAATTTATTTGTATTTACATTAAATGGGAAAGATTGATTCAGGTCGCAAACTTTTTGGGTCCCGGAACACATTAAGTTTATGAGCTGAGGTTCCACTGTGGTTTCATTTTTATATTCTCCATTATGTTTTATTTACCTAAAAGTCACACTTATGTTACCATCTTGTCAACCCTAGGGATGGTGAGAATGGCCCTCATGACCTTGTTTTGCCTCAGAAGTATGGGTTCGAAGTGCTACAGAAACTCTAGCTCTAGGACATACCGTGTTTCCCCGATTATAGGACATCCCCAACAATTAGGGCACCCCCCATTTTTTAAAAATTGGTCAGAATA
>JAODKE010000138.1:13146415-13162003 GCA_026779605.1 Mormyrus hasselquistii | reverse complement strand
CGGGCAACTTAGCTCCTGGGATCATTGGAACACGCAAACCCCTCCACCACGATAAGGTGTCGGCTCCAGGAGAGGTTCATTGTATATATATATCGACATTCATTCCATATAGTTTCATTGTATATGGGTGATTCCAGTTTTGGGCCACATATTCATGCCCTCATGTTTAACTGGCTCTTTTTCTTTTATAAAATTAGACAACTCTTTATAACAAAACTATTTTATTATGTGCTTAGGTGTTTTCTATTGATCATACAAAGATAAATTATTATTTTAATTTTTTTACATCTCTTTAAAGCACCATTTCTATGGAATATGCGTTCATTTTAGCATATCCCAAATGCAATATAATCAACTTCCTCAAACTATAAAATTATAAAAACCAGAACTACTTCTTTACTATTTTGATATACTAGGGTATACTACCTTTAGAGAAAGAAACAAATCTGGTGAAACTTATTTTGTTTTCTATAATTATATAATATATTATATGTCCCTGCATTCGATTTCCACACTGTGAGCCTCTAGTTTCTTGGCTCCCTAAAAAGACTACAAATCCATACAGTCATTTCCAGGAAGTGACATCATTTGTTTTTGGAGGGAAATTCAACTGGAAGACTAAAGTTAAAATTTAACTGTTACTCTCTCTTTTTTTTTCAATTTTATATTACACACCAGTTTGAGGCACCCTTAAAGTTCCACCCTGTTAGTATATATTATAATTATGGGAAATATTTATTGGAAAAATTTTTTTAAAACATGTTAAAAATAGCTATTTAAATGATGATCAACTGTAGCGTGTGTGCTAGCTAAATGTTGCTCACTCAAAGAGCTACAGCTAAATTAGCTAGAAATATTCCACCATTAGGTTCCACCTTGTTAGGCTTTGTATGGGATATGCAGCCTACTGAGTAGAAATTGTGCAAGAATATTTATTATTTTAAAATGACTTGAAGATTTATAATTTGAGTGTATTTCTTAATTATATGTATTTCTTAATTATTTATGTTACTACAGTGCTATTATTATTATTATTACCATTATTATTAGTTGTTGTAGTAGTATTGTTGTTATGAAACTACTATAATACAAGGGAAACTATGCAAGATAACAAAATAACTATGAAATTGCATCTGTAAGGAGATGCCACTTAGTGCAGCCGAGACTCAGCGCTACTACAGAGCTAGGAGAGATGCCACACCCCAGCAGAAACACTTGTGGCATAGATTATTATATTGTACATGTAGTAATCCAACTTTACCTGAGCAGATGCGTGAGTATTAATAATCCCGACTACGCATCTGCGCTGGATATCACCAGTATGTCGGTTAGAGCCGAACAAAACTACAGCTAAAAGCTGCCCTGGGGACTAAATTTTTTATCCGTTATAAGCAAAATTCTGTTATATGCGAGTCCGCTATATCCAATGCTTTTTCTGTATGTTCTTAAAGGCGCATGGCCGGGACCAGCAGACCTCGTCTATTATAGACGATATTCTGTTACAAGTGAGTCCACTCTAACGGGATTTTACTGTATTAATACTTCTACTTCAGCATTACTGGAGATTTTTTTCCTCTTCATGCGATGCGGCCCACAGCCTGCGCGTCTCTTTGCCATTCCTTGCACACGGCCCAACAGTCTCATGCCCTTTTATGGGAAAATGCAGGGTGCTTCTCACTTCCCAGTAATAACTGGAGTTGCCATCAAGCCACACGCTGTGACTATTCAGGGTGCCCTGCAAGATGAAACACCTCCTTCTGGGAACACCAGCAACACCAACACAACCCTGAGCAAACTTCACATCACATTAGAATCTGCAGTTGCACTCAAGTCTGCAAGTTCCTCACACAAACTGCATGCAGACTCATTAGAAATAGGCTAATCTTGGAGTCTGTCCAGGTCCAGTCTCATCCTAGTACGTGGTAGCCTAATGGACCAAAGCTGCACCTTCACCTTCAGAGTCAAAACAAGAAGTCTGTGGTCGGAATTCAAAAACTGGGCACTTCCGTAGACACAGCAGTTCTGTAGGAACATCTAGCATCTGCCTATGATGATGTGGTCAATCACCTTAGCCACACCACCAGTACTGGAGAGCCAAGTACAACGATGCAGGACGGTAGTGATCATAACTTGGTTAAATTTGAGGTTCATTTTAGTGTCCGAAACCATAGTCCAAAATGTCAGTATACAATGTTAGAAAGGCTAACTTTAGTGGTATGAGACTCAAACTAGAAACTGTAAACTGGATGGAGTTAAATAGCAAAACTGTTGAAGAGACATGGGAATTTTTTAAAATCACATTGTTGCAAGTGCAAGAGGACTTCATACCTGTTTCCAGCAAAACTAAATCTTGGAAACTGCAACCAAGGTGGTTTACTATGAAAATTAAGAAGAATGTCAGAAGGAAAAGGGATTTTACACAAATGGAAAATAGCTAATGATTTCAAAATATAGCAGGAGTGTTCACAGTAGAGAATATGAGTAATTTACCAACTGAGGCTGATGTGTTACAAAGCCTAGCTAAGCTCAAAATAAATAAATTGCAGGGCCCTGGTGGCATTTTACCTATAGTTTTAAAATAGATGAGGGATATTATTAGCCAACTTTTAACTTTACTATTACAGAAATCCTTATCTGCTGGTGTAGCAACTTCTATTTGGAATCATGCTAATATAACGCCCATATTCAAAATATAGGCTAATCAGTTTAACTTGCATAACTGGAAAAGTAATGGAAGTTATAATCCAAGTGAAATGGCAGATTAGCTGGATTCAAATAACAAGGGATAGCCAACATGGATTTAGGAGAGGTAGAAGTAGAAATTAGCAGGAGAACATTTTAAAATGAGTTTGAGAAAGCACTTCTTCACACAGCATGTAGTTAGAGTATGGAATAGTCTTCATGCTAGTGTAGCACAAGCTAAAACCCTAAGTTCCTTTAAATCAGAGCTAGATAAGATTTTAACTCTGAGCTATTAGTTACATTCTCCCCAAATGAGCTTGATGGACTAAATGGCCTCCACTCTTTTGTAAATTTCTTATATTCTTATAGTTCCCTTAAAAGAAATTTGGTGATGGAATCAGACAATTCTATATGCTATTACTTTGATGATAACACCATAGTGCTCTTTTGTTAGTAAAGTGCTAAACCAAATAAGAGAAATCAGGTGGAATAAAAACCAAACACAATACTGAGTTTAATGTGCCTGGTACAGAATCTTTATTATATATCGGGTTATTCAAATCATGGTCCTCGAGGTCCAAGCACTGCTGATTTTCCAGCCTTCATTTACCTGTCAGTCAGGTGTGAAGCCTCTGACTAATCAGAATAAGTAATTATTAAACTAACTACCTGGGAGAACTGAAAACAAGGTCTGGATTTGGAATCGAGGTCCAGATTTGAAGAACCCTGTTATATATGTATATTAAAGACCGATGTAAAAGCATATGAATGTTCAGGCTTCCAAAAAAAAAAAAACTCGTTTTGGAAAAATCATAAAAATTGGTTTATTTGAGGCAACACTTTCGTTTGTACTACATAATAATACATATCCCACAATAAAGCATATGGAACTTGGTAACATTTTAACTGAAGCTTGACTTGTATTGTTGCATGCACGTGCGATTCACAATGCTGATCTTTCATGGTGTTCTTGTCCGTGTCTGATTAAAAAACCTCATTCTGCAGGACCTTGCATCTGCTTACAGAAGGTTTCAAACTGCTGCTGCTCAAGGTCCGTCATCACTTTGTTTAAAGCATATATCTGAAACACATTAAACAACACTTTTACATTCAAGAAAATATTTTCTTACATAAAAATCAGTCTCATGTTGGCTACTAATAAGTAAATATTAAAAACCAACATGCAAACTAATGTATAGTAATATGGAATAATGACGCAACCTCAGCTCGCTGCCGCTGCTTCAGTTCCTGCTGGGCCGACTTCTGTTTAGATCTGTCTCCCCGGTTTGATGTTTCCTTTTGTTTTTGCTTGTCTTTACGACATGCTGGTTCCATGATTGCATTCAGCTTCTTGATTTTATCTGTTGCTAAACTAAATTACATTCTTCATGCAAACAAGCAGACGAGACAAGTATCAGAATCATTTATCACTTATTCCCTAAAATAAATCAACAGAAATAATGATATTCTAGCATCATAAAAATCAGCACACGACTTTGTGCTTAGTTATAATAGTCGCGCAGATAGCTAGAAAAAAATTCTAAATCGAAATTTAGTACAAGTATAATTTTAAATGCAGTAAAATATATTACTTACAGGACATGTTAAATATAAATCAGTAACATCTCCCCACAGCAGGCATACTACATTCCGACTATTTCAATCCCGACGGAAGTATATTCTGGTGTACCAATTACATTTCCTCGTGCGCTCGAAATTCCCTTCCTAAATTGGTTCCTACGTTAAAATAGCTCATACAAACTCCTTGCTGATGTTCAAAAGTGGTTATATCATATGCCTGTCGATTAAGATTTGCTATTGTTGTAATATTCTTGTTAATCTTCATTGACTAAGTTTAAAAAAAAAACAAATGAGAAACTATGAGAATAAATATGCAATATGAACTTTTCCATGTTTTACTTACATTGCCATGCTAACCACACTGGCCGTGGTTTAGAGAGAGGTAAAGGGCATGTGCTGATTACAGCACATTGCCACAACCACCACAAAACAACTCACCTCAGAGATGAGAGCCCTAGTACAGCAGGTGATACCTCAGCACCACACTGGTCCATACAAACCAGTGGGAGTTTTTTTTCCCAGTGGCTGGAGTGCCAATCCTGCCATCAAATTTCCCTGTAAGCTGGAAGACCTACTTACAGGACTGGATGTAGATTAATGTCATACCCAGCACAAAGTAATGGCAGGTTAAGGGCCTTGCTCAAGGGCCCAATAGAGTAGGATCACTCCTGGCATTCACAGGATTCAAACCACCAACCTTGCAATTACTGGTACAGAGCCCTAGTCTCAGACCCACCACTCTGCCTGTGTCCTTATTTAAACACTATCTGAAACTCTTGTTTGAGAGATTACTTGGGGGGGGGGGGGGAGACAGGTGCTGAATGTGAACTTGTGATAACACTAGGAAGTCTGTGTTGTACAAAAATGTTAGTTCCTTTAGATACATTTTTCAGAAGAAAAATATTAAATATAATAAATAATAATTTTATGCATTGTGAGTGGCTCAGTGGGATAAGCCTGTGTGCCTAGGTTCAGAAGATTGCCGGTCTGAACCCCAACCTTGGCAGAAAAGTCACATGTGTCTGGGTCCTTAAGCAAGACCCTTAACCCCCAGCTGGGTGCTGCATGCTGATGGTCCTGCACCCCCCTTACCTTCACCTCTATCTGTGTTTTATGGGACAGGTGCAAAGAGAATTTCCCCAAAAAGATTAATAATGTGGCGGCACGGTGGTTAGCACTGTTACCTCACAGCAAGAAGGTCCTGGGTTTGATACTTGGGGTCACCCAGTGTGCCTTTCTGTGTGGAGTTTGCATGTTCTCCCTGTGCATGTGTGGGTTTGCTCTGGTTTTCTCCCACAGTCCAAAGACATGCAGATTAGACTAACTGGCTACTCTAAATTGTCTATAGTGTGTTGCCCCTGTGGTGGACTGGCAACCTGCCCAGGGTGTACCCTACCTCTCACCTGAAGATGCTAGGATTGGCTCCAGCTTCCCCACAAGCCAAATGGATAAAGCGGTATAGATAATGGATAGATTAATGTTTTTTCATTGAGTATCTATATTCATCATAAAGTTTTTTTATTTTCCAATATGGTATTCATATATGGTATGAACACTGTCTGGCAAAGTCACAGTACTTGGATATTCCTAGTCTTTTAATTAACTCTCCTCAATTCAACTTTCATCTTTTTCTGTTCTGGCTTTGGCAACCCAAAGGCAGTAACTTTGCAGTAACTAAGAAAATTCTACTTGACAGATTTCATGCAACGCACATTTGAAGACATTAATTTAGCTTTTCACATAACTGCAATTCATGAGTCGTCAGGGAGAATTCTACAGAGATTTGCTGGCTGTACATTGGAAAATAATGCAATAAATCCATGTGACCCAAAGTCTGCTTATGACCTCCTCTAAATAGATAGCAGAAATCATGATCAGGTTTCTAGGCTAAACTTCTACAATTGTTACATTGTCCCATGCTCCCCTAAAGTTTTCTTGGGTCTTACAACAAAGCTATTATCCCTTTCCATAATATTAGGTTCATACCCACACAATGTTTTTCCAAATTTTGGTGAGAGTACAATACTGCCACCTGCAGGCTCACTGAGAAATAATTTGCCAACGTTGTATTGATTAAATCAGATGGTCTTGAGTATACGTGCATACACAAAAAAACAAAATGCCATTACCCCAGACTGAACAGAGCCAAAACAAATAATACACAACAGACAGACACTCTCCAATGTAATAACACACTCAAAATGATACAAAAATAAAAGAAAGAAGAAATAAAACATACCAAGACTAGTTTCCTTCAACAATATAAATAATATTTTGGTCTCCAAAAAATACCTTAATCGAAATTCACAGTCACAAAAAAGAATATGCATCAGGATCTAACATTTTGAAGTTTATTTATGATTCATGCAAATGTATAGTGGACATGTCTGCAGTACACTGCTATAGCCTGCTTATGTAGTTCTAAGGTTCTTTTTGCTAACTGTGCTAATCACTGTGTTTTAGATTGTAATTTATATAATACAATACAGATTTAATTATTTAGCAGATGCTTTTATTCAAAGCAATGTACTATTAAGAAACCATGGTTAGCCAGTCCTTGGAGCCTTGTTCAAGGGCCCGACATTGAAAGTAATCAGATTAGTCAGAAATAGAATATACATTTTCTATTTTTATACATTTAATTTGCTTAGCTGATACTTCAGAGTTTATGGTTAATTCTGTTAGGTGGTACACATATTCTAAAGCATAATGCATAAAGTACAACCCTGCCTGGAAACAGCATTTCAATATTCTGCATGACAAACCACAGAATGTGCATAGTAACATGTTAGTCTTCCTTTTAAACCATCTCCACTCTGACAACACTTCCTGTTAGTCTCACTCCATACCAGCCGTCCCAGAATTTGGTGTCCTGGCCCCCATGTTCAAAGGAAATGAAGCGCAGGCCTGGTCCATAGTCTGTGAAACGATGGCTTACCTGAACAATTAGAGAAATTTAGCCATAGACATGGATACACATGGTAAACGGTAAATAGACTGCATTTATATAGCACTTTTCTACTTCTACAAGTACTCAAAGCGCTTTACAATTCATGCCTCACATTCACCCATTCACACACCGGTGGCAGAGGCTGCCGTGCAAGGCGCCAACCTGCTCACCGGGAGCAATTTGGGGTTTAGTGTCTTGCTCAAGGACACTTTGATGGGGTCAAGAGGAATCAGGGCTCGAACCTGCAACCCTCCGGTTGCCGAACGATAGCACTACCTCCTGCACCACCATCTTCCCCATACACATGACAAAAAAGTAGTACACCCCTCAGAGTTTGAAGAAAATGTAGGTGTATGTATGATCTTCACCAACTACAAGTTTAATTTATCAGACTACTAAATTAACAAATTACACAAGTAATACCTTGTTATACAAAAATTGTGATGATTTTGGAAAAAGTACTAGTACTGCATATTAGTAAAATCATATACAAACTAGTTTAACTCCAATATAACATTATAAAGAAGAAGCAATTTACTGCTGGAGAGATTCTGTCATGAACTAGCTACACAAAAACAAAATTAGTGTGCCAGAACTATTCCATGACAATGTCATTTAAGATTTATTTTAAGATGGTGCTACAAGTTACTGGGTGCATAATACACCAGTGAAATGTTTTAGAACACCCTTCTGTCCAATTATTTCCAAACAAACTTAATGGGGGTTTAAGTCTGGAGACTTGACACTTGCCATTCCAGTTTTTTTCTTCTAAGGTAGTTTTGACATTATTGGGAGGTATGTTTTGGGTCATCATTTTGCTGCAGGGTTAACCCTTAACCAAGCAGGTGTAGACCGGAGGACATTGCATGGCATTATATAACCAGTCACTTTATGTAAGTTGCCCACCTATTCCAGTTGGGATTTCCTCCACTTTACAAATGCCTTTTAATGGTAGAGGACATTGTACTCACCAATGCCTTACTTTTTTTGCAGTTCCCTTAAGGAAATATCTACTCTTAAGGATTAATGGATAATCCATCTTCTTTTGTTGATTGCCTTTTTCTCATCAGTATTACAGCAAAATACTTCCTTTAGTGCAATATTATTCAAATAATGCTTCAGAGAGTGCAGTAACATAGTCTAATCCAACACTGATTTTGTAGAGATGGAGGCATTGTAAGTAACCTGTAGAAATTATTTCAGGGGCAGATCTAAGGGGTGGTACACCATGGTCACCCCTAGTAAATATGTGGCCACTCATGTTGCCACCCCACATCAAAACAAAAAAAAACAAAATGCAGATTATGTTCACGTGACTGGTGAGTGACTTCTCAGTATTATATTAATCTGACTTTGTTGTTTCATTGTTCTTTAAACTGAAGTTTTCAGCAAAAGTGAATAATTATCGTAGGTTACTATTGAAACACATTAACTTAATTAGTTAGCCAGGATCAGATTTTTAGCTAACTTCTGGCTTGCTAGAAAGTTTGGTATAATATCCAGACATTATACTGCTGTTTATGGGATTTTGACAGTATTTTCTTAGCTTTAAATTTCACTGGGTAGTGGCGGGTTAAGGATGCCTATACCCAAAATACCACAGTATACTATATTAATGTAATACTGTACATGTATGTTATTATTTTGATGTTAAATATATCCTGCTCGCTGTGCAGAGTGTTCCACATGTACATTTGAAATGAAGAACTGATCAACACTAGTTCACATAGAAGATGTGTCAAAATGCAAGAAGAGGATCAGGACAACAGTCAGGTAGAGCTGAGAATGAAGCACATGAAATTGACAAGAGGAAAGGGAAGCCTTGAGCATAATTCCAAATGTATAAATAAAACCTGATTCCATTCAGGAATTTGAATTGGCCACACCCCACAGGATGTTGAATTGGAATGACAGGAAGTAGAAATTAATTCATTTAAATTCACAGAAACGCAATACAAAGAACACAAGAATGTCATTTAAACCTAGCAAAACATAAAGTGTTGATTAAATTCTTAGATGGTAAATACACTGCTCAAAGAATTAAAGGAACATTTTGACAACATATCTCAATGTTAAAAAAAGTCATGCTGGATATCTGTACTGATATGGACTAAGCAATGTGTTAGGAATGAAACGATGACACATATTTTGATAGAAATGAAAATGTTCAACTTGCAGAGGGCCGAATTCAAAGACCCTGAAAATCAAAGTTAAAAAATGATGCGGCAGGCTAATCTCAAAATTGTACTCAGTAATTGAATGGCCCCAGGTATGTGTATGCATGCCTGACAATGGCGGGGCATGCTCCTAATGAGATGATGGATGGTGTCCTGAGGTATCTCCTTCCATATCTGGACCAGGGCATCACTGAGCTCCTGGACAGTCTGAGGTGCAACATGGCGGCGTGGGATGGACCACAACATATTGTCCCAGAGGTGTTCTGTTGGATTTAGGTCAGGCTAGCGTGGGGTCCAGTCAATGGTTTCAATTCCTTCATCCTCCAGAAACTCCCTGCATACCCACACCACTTGAGGCTGAGCATTATCATGCAACAGGGCCATAATCATCTGTTGAGGTCGCACCAGCTTAGGGTCTGCCAATGGGTCCAAGGATTTCATCAAGATATCTAATGGCAGTCAAGGTACCATTGTGTAGCCTGTAGAGATCTGTGTGTCCCTCCATGGATATGCCTCCCTAGACCATTAGTGACATACCACAAAATCGGTCATATTGAACAATGTTTCAGGCAGCATAACGTTCTCCACAGCTTTTCCAGTCCCTTTCACTTCTGTCACATGTAATCAGAGTGAACTTGCTCTCATCTGTGCAAAGCAGTGTGCCAGTGGCGGACCTGCCAATTCTGGTATTCTATGGCAAATGCTAATTGAGCTCTACAGTGCTGGGCAGTATGCACAGGGCCCACTAGAGGATGTTAATCCCTCTGGCCCCCCTCATGAAGCCTTTTTCTGATTGTTTGGTCAGAGACATTCACACCAGTGGCCTGCTGGAGGTCATTTTGTAGGGCTCTGGCAGTGCTTATCCTGTTCCTCATTGTACAAAGGATTATACAAAGGAATACAGGTTCATATTGTCTAACCTCAACAGATGATTACTCCCATGCCCTCTGGCTCTGCCCACACATCCAATAATTTCATTACTTGGCGATGCCTCTACATTACCTATGACAAAATATCTTAAATAATTCACATCACTAACTGTTATCAAAATGACTATACCACTGAACTGGAAAGACCATTTCCAAAATTTTCATTACCCACTGGTTCAATTTCCTAAAAGACCATCTAAATCTAGTAAAACTTGCATCCCAGAAAAACAGCATGAAATCCTATGAAGTCACCTGGCCCCCTTTCTTCAATGCTGAGTAATTCTTTTTCAATAAATTGGAAAAAAAATCACCTCACATGCATTTTTACTCAAAAAATTGCTTAAATATACAGATTTTTCAAAGGTTTCATGGACTGATGAGATGAGAGTGACTCTTGATGGACCAGATGGATGAGCCCTTGGCTGGATCAGTAATGGATACAGAGTTCCACTTCAACTCAGACACCAAAAAGGTGGAGGTGGGGTACTGGTATGGGCTGGTATTATTAAAGATGAGCTAGTTGGACCTTTTCAGGTTGAAGATGGCCTCAAAATCAACTACAAAACCTACTGCCAGTTTTTAGAAGACATTCTTCAAGCAGTCTGCATCTTTCAAGACCATGATTTTTATGCAGGACAATGCTCCATCGCATGCATCGAAGTATTCCACTGCATGGCTAGCCAGTAAAGGCCTTAAGGATGAAAAAATAATGACATGGCCCCCTTCCTCACCTGACCTAAACCCTATTGAGAACCTGTGGGTCCTGCTTAAATGGGAGATTTACAGTGTAGAAAAACAGTTCAACTTTCTGAACAGTGTGTGGGAGGCTATGGTTGCTGCTGCACAAAAAAAGTTGATCGTCAACAGATCAAGAACCTGACAGACTCCATGAATGGAAGGCTTGTGACAGTTATTGAAAAGAAGGGTGGCTATATTGGTCACTGATTTTTTTTTTTACATGTCAGAAATGTTTATATGTAAATTTTGAGTCGTTTCATTATTCTCACTTTAACAGATGAAAATAAACAAGTGAGATGGGAAAATGTTTTTTCATTTAGTTGCATAATAATTGCGCACACTAATAGTTGCCTAATAATTGTACTCACAGTGTATATAAGACAAAACCTCATTTTTACTTTCTTAAACATTCAGGTTTAGGTTCATTAAGATTTTTGATTGACCGAGAGCCCTGTAGTTTTTAAAATAATAAAATTAATCCTGAAAAATACAACTTGCCTAACAATTGTGCACACGGTGTAAAGTTACACATCTTTTTTATTTCTTTAACTTATATTCACTGTTTGTGTGCAAGAATGGCCATAAAAATGAAACATATGGCCTAATGAATTAAAAAATTCTTCAGGAAGAACAATAATAAAACAAAGTCCATCAGTCTTTCCTTGGCATTGTAAGGTGTCACAATTTAGATGGAAAATAATTGTTTAGACTAACAGTAATAAAAGGTTCAGTTTCAGCCAATGCATAACTTTCATTAGGATGAAACTTATGAAAGGTTCTCAAGTTTCATCAAGAGTTCGGAGGTGAAACATATCTCACGGTCAATGCGTGAGACTTGAGGTCCCTGCCTACTACAGGGATTGATCGGATCTTGCTAACTTCCATCTTTTCTGCATTCCATCTGTGTGCTCAACTGCGCATCCATGTAATAATGTGCTTGCAGCAGGATCACATGTAACTTATTTTGGATTTTACCCAGAAACAACAAATGCTATTTTATGATTGGCTGGTAGGTGGCTATCAACTCTGTATAACTCGGGACAGTTATGAACTTGATGGAAAACTCCACTCCTTATAGATATACATAGCAGATATAAACTGTAACGCTTTTGATGTAATGCCATGTAGTCAGCATGAATGTGATCGATGAATGCACATATGCAGGAACCGGCAGCCTTGCTGAGGCCATGTGTATCTGATTCAGCTTCCTAAATAAAAAGATGTGACTGAACATATAGCAATCATGATAGGTTGGATTTTGAATTGACTTGGCTGCACCGTGTAAGATGTTGAATTGGAATGACAGTAAGAAGAATTTAATTAATTTCAATTAAATGCAATCATGCAACACATGAATGTCATTTAATCTAGCAAAACATGAATAATTACATTTTACTTCCAAGATGTTAGATGTACATATTCACCTTTTAAGTGTACTAGTGAGTAAGTTTATATTTGCAAGATTGTAAGATAAAAATTGTGTGATTGTTTTAGCCTGTTCTAACAATATGAATTTAAAAATATTGTTTTGCATATGTAACTAGTTATGTGTGTTGCCATTTGTGAGGAGCCTGCATACAGTAGCTTTTCCTGTGGGTTGTCAGATGGATAGGGTTGTGATAGGGTTACTTGTATGTAAGATGTAGAAAAAAGCAAGCGTGTTCAGAGCACTTAATAAATCTACAAGCGAAATAAACTACTTTAGTTATGAAGGGTTTCTGGAAACGCATGATTGATCATAAGTACGGGATAAACTATTTAGCATTACGAACCTTTCTGGAAAGCCAACCCTGATTTCCTAACTCCGGACACAGAGAATAAATCCCTAAACAGCTGGAAGTACCTGTTTCCATGAGCAGCCTGGATCAAGGGTGACTTCCTCTGGGTTAAACTCTTGCAATACTTCATGATTCTCATCTAGCAGAAATACACTCAGCTTGTAGATGCATCCGCAGTCTGTGCGACTTGAGTACCTGTGCACACCCGTGCGGTTAGGCTGGAAATAAAATTCTGTGGCCACAATAGTGGTACAAGCTCATATAAATAGAGCATGCTCCTATAAACAAAATAACATGGCTGCAACTGAATACATACAGACATCCAAAAACTTTAGCTTCTGTGTAGCTAAGCAAAAGAATGGATCTTTTTAAAGTACAACTTAAAGAAAGGAAAAAATACGATGCATTGTTGCATGTCAACTTTATCAAAACTGAAATATCCAAATAGCTTACCAATCCTCCACAGTGACAGCTGGCTGAGAATCTAGGTCATATGTTGAAAAGCCTTCTTCCACCAAGTTTACCACCTGTCTCTTTAGGCATAGACTGAATGATAAATACACATAAAGCAATCACATAGTAAGTATATTTCCCGGATGCTTATTTTCTTCCATACTTAGACCAATGTCAAATCTTTCAGTTGTTCATGTCTTACTCAAAAGAGGTGGCAAAACATGTTGCAACGTCCTCATTGCAGAAAGCATGGCCACAGTCCCCAGGCACTGGCTCCACCTTCCACTGGCTGCCACCATTCTCCGTCAGTTCCCAGAACTCCAGCATTTCTATAAAGACAAACGGAGAGTTTGATCTGATCACCTCTGCACTTTAAATCCGTGCACTCAGAGAATTAGAGAATGTAGAAATCTTTCTCTGACCTTCACCACATGGGTTTTTAAGTAGGTTTCTGGCCATCATTAATTTGGATTAGGCAGACCTGCAAAAAGTAAACCAGTGTTACCAAAGTAAAATATTAATAACCACCCGAGTTCACAGTGAGAGCAAATTTTTCTGGATTTGTAGTCTTGTCTCAAGGTTTATGATATTTTTATAGTCATTTTGTTTCTATGTTCCTGATTTTTGTAAACCAGAACTTTGCAGCTAGCCAGTCCAGCATACCTAAGACAAGATTTATTGTAATTTAACAAAACACCAAGTAATGAGAACAAACCATAATTTCCCTGGTAGCTTAGTACATGAACGTTGTACAGTTTAACTGTAAATAATCATTTAAAGCAAAAACAATTAAATGTACAGGAAAAATAAAACAATTTCACCTCAATGTACCTTACATAACCATCAGTCCATCAAGATTAATGAAGGCTGTGAAGCTGGAGTGTGAAATACACAGACTACAGGGCAGATAAAGGCTCCAGTACTGCCCATGGGATTAATTTCTTTTGAATATGGATTTTGAATATGGGCACGATGATTAAAAAAAAAAACACTTTTCTTTGCTGTTTTTCCATTATACAGTGCTGGGCCAGTGTAGTGTTCGGCACATTTACTGTGTTGAAAAATACAATAGCCCGCTAGGGCAAATGAAATCAGGCAAAAGAAATAAAATGGTTTTAGGACTGACCACCCATGTTCTCCGCCTTCCTTCCCACAGGTACAATGGTGCCCTGGGTGGACACCATCTGAGCTAGAGTCCTGGTTCAGTCCCATGGAAGGGTGATAATATGGATGTGACTTACAAATTAACATTGAGGGTGCAGCCCTCATTCTGACACTCTACGCAGACCGGCATGGAAAACTGACTAATTGATGGCTTCGACCCTGACCAAAGTTTACATCTTCTTATTAGCAAGCAAGCCCACTATCTTTTTCATAATGTTAATGTATTAATTGAAATTAAACTGAACTGAATCAGGCCACCCTTTAAAAAATATGCTGAACTTCAGACACCATATCAAATGTCCTTCCAGGTATGATAAGGTACTACACTTCATTCAGCAAGGCTTACAAAGCCACTTCTCTATTGGCATTCAACAAATCAGACCAAATTGGAAGTCCAGGCTACGAAAGAGGTCAGACACTGATGTGCAGAGTGACATTGACTGGGATACGTTCTGGTTGAGTGCTGAAGACTTAATGTATTCACAGAAATGGTAGCAATGCTTCATTTCTAATCTAATAGTTAATATCATACCCACGGTTACCATCAAGATCTTCCCCAAATAGAAACCATGGGTTGATAAAACCATACATCAAGTGTTGAAGGAATGCACAGCTGCCTATAATTAACAGACTTGACACATAACTCAACACTTACAGTATATTCTCAGGTGAGCAGTGAAAACCACTAATATGAGGTACACAGAGAGCAGAAACTCAGCTGGATGTCCTCAATATCAGATGTGGTAGGGATTAAAGATGATTATGGTCTACAGTGAATGAACCCACAATGCAGATAATGTAAATGATCAAAACAACTTCCACCTGTCCCTAACAAAGTTCATCATCCTAACCTCATCCTAAGCTATCCTCATCTAAAATGACCATTGTCCTGTTCTGTTGACCTCTGTGGTGATAAAGTGCTTTGACAGACCTCATCTGTTCATCTCCTCTCAGTTCTTTAGACACTCTTCAGTTTGCCTACCAGCTCAACAGGTGCACAGACAATGCCATCTCATACATCATTCACTCCGTCCTTTCCCTTTTGGATTGTGGAAGGAGGAACTACAGTCCCTGACAAAAGTCTTGTCGCTTATCTATTTTGTAGAAAAACCTGCTATTAACCTGACTTTTAATTA
>JAODKE010000138.1:13114479-13128181 GCA_026779605.1 Mormyrus hasselquistii | reverse complement strand
GTGTGTGTGTGTGTGTGTATACATGTGTGTGTTTATATACACGTGTGTGTGTGTGTCTGTATACATATATTGGTTATTTGCACACTGTGCTCTACACTAATTTGTATTGCACTGTCCGTTCTAACGGATGACCACTCCAGCACAAGAATCTAATTGTAATCCCAAATGCACATGACAATAAAATTAGAAGAATTAGTAGTTTTATTCCACCAAAACTACATTTTTTGATTTGTGTGTGTGTATAAAACGACCCCAGTATAATCAAATAGCAAGACACATATTATTAAAGAAAGTTACATGTGAACTTATTCAGTGTTGTACTGTGATTGCAGGTCAGCCACGGTTCCAGAAAGTTCTGGATCTACTGGCACGGCAGGGAGTAATCGCCGGCTACAACAAACTCAGGCCCAGGTAGATGAGGTAAGATACATGCCGGAAAGAAGTATTTAGGCTCTGATTTGGAATTAATGATTGCATTGTAATACTCATTTAAATCATGTTTTTCTTCAGATTCTTAATGCTATGCGCAGTGTAATTGTTTTCAATTGAAAATCGTTTCCGCAGATTAGGAATGAAAAAACTGATAAAAGCAAACATATTTTTTGTTTATCCTGGGCAGGGTTGAGGGAGGCCTGAAGCCAGAGGTGTTTACTTTTTTTTTCGTTTCTACCAAAATCACTCCTTTCAGGCGAGTTGGCAGTTTAATT
The DNA here is from genome assembly GCA_026779605.1 of Mormyrus hasselquistii. Classification (NCBI taxonomy): domain Eukaryota; kingdom Metazoa; phylum Chordata; class Actinopteri; order Osteoglossiformes; family Mormyridae; genus Mormyrus; species Mormyrus hasselquistii. Next base: position 13,127,474 of record JAODKE010000138.1, on the reverse strand, counting down.
TCTAGCCCTGCCAAGACTCTATCCTACACAGCATAGGGTACAAGGTTGGAGTACACTATCCATCACACAGCTCTTGCACACACCTGTAATCATATACTATGGACAATATAGACACCACTTAGCCTAATTGTATTCTCTTCTCTTTCGAATGTGAGAGGAAATTTATGTGATATGGGTGGTGTGCTCCACATGCACATTGTGGTAAAACCCTTGTGACTATAACTTCTGGGATACAATTTTTAGGGACAAGCATTGTGTTTTGTAATATGTAAATATATTCTAATAGCTTACAAATGCAGGCTTGATTTTGGTCTTCCTTATTTTTATGAAAATATCAAATTTTATTGTACCCCTCTTTCTCAGAATGGAAAGATTTGTAACTTTGCAACTGTTGTACTAACATTTTACTTTTTAAATCAGGCTTAAGACAAGCTTCCATTTGCAGTAAGATTATAGAAGGGAAAAGGCAATGCTGCTTAAACTTGATAATTAAGTCATGCTTAAATTTACTTAAACTTTTTTGTGCGCCCGTTAGAAATGTCTGCTTTTTTGAGACTAGATGGACATGCTTTTATAACAAGTAGTAGGTGAAGCTCTGTTTGCAATAGATGTTTAGCCCTGGGCTGACTTGCTGCTGGATAGTTTTCTGTGAATGCTATTTTACCCATGTTTCACCTACTGAACCAATGACCGAATTAAGTAGGACTTTCGGCAAATTTCTCAGCCATATTTAACTGGGAAGCTACCATTTTATATTGGTACCTGCTCGAGTATTTGGACTTAGGATTTCTTCAGCAAAATAAAAAATTTTCTGGCATAGCATGATATTATTTTTTCCCTAAAGGTTGCAATCATGTGTTTAGTCATCATATGGTGGTAGTAACTTTTGTTTAGTCTCTGCTAGGGATTAAATGGTTACCGGTTTCACAGTAAACCATGGTAAAATTCCCAACAGTTAATTTTACAGTTTCAAATTTTAATTATTAAAGCCATAATTACCACAAGTTATCACTATCATTGAAACAGCGTTCTTGTGAAGAAATTGTAAAAGCGTTATACAGATCTTTCAAATACCTTTAAAACTTTGGAAACCCATTGTAGTGTAACTGAAGCAGCACTACATAGTGGCAGCAAAACTAGGGTAGTTTCTGACATTAGAGCCTGTTAGCACAATAACTCAAAAAGTATTTCACTGATGTTTTTCTATGTGCATAGAAACATTGTAAGATTGTAAATCTGGACCAGACAAATCAAATCAAAAATGAAGCAATGCCTCGTAGTGATGGCAAAGAGAATGCCAGCTCAGACACTTGATTTTGTCAGTATAACTCAAATTATTTGTCTGACCTTTTCCAAACTCTGCAGACATATAGATAAAGATCCGGACTTGTTGAAATTTTATGAGTAATCACACCACCATTAAAGCAATAGTGCTTAGTGACAGCAAAGAGAAATATGAACAGGATACACCTCTAAAACTATTTATTATTACAGTATTTACCCTATTTGATTTTTGGGTTTAATTACCACTTCACAAAAACATGTGGATGAAAATGTGTACCTTAAAATGTACGCTTTACCAGATCCAAAATTATTGCAACAACAACACTAACTGAAACTGCAAGGCTGGGGGCAGCTGAAAGTAAAAATGGAGCCTGTAACCACCATGTTACGAATACAGCCGTCTAAACTTATTCCTTCGATTCTTTCCAGGAATCACTGTTCAGTGAGTCTAAATCTGCAGGCCACAAATTGATTTCATGAATATTCTATACTTTATATGTCTGAAACAACTGCCTTAACCTTCACAACAGCAGAAACTGAAGTGTAAATTTCATTTTTCTTGTTATGCAGACTAAAAATTACATTTTTGCACCCGTAGTAGAAGTGAGGATTATCATACATACAGCACAGTTAATTTGCAAGCTTTGGGAGAGTGTGAAGTGTAGCCTGTCTAAGGTCCACAAATTCATTCCTAGTAGGCTCAGTTTTGATGAGTGAAGTCAAAGGCGAAATTCCCCCAGAACACCTTAGGTACACTTCATGTACACTTCTATGAAATAAAGAGTAAAAAAATTAGATTAATGTATAGTTTGTAGGGCTGCAACTAACGATTATTTTGATAATCTGTCTTTTTTTTTTTTTCTTCTTCAATTAATCGACTATTAATCAGGGGACACAAAACCAAGGATTTAATAACCCAAACTGTCTTTGTACAAAGGTTGTTTCCAGCAACTCGCATAAAAGGTGCATGCTGCATACATACAAAAATAAAAATTTTGTAGCAGCTGAATCAATGTAATGGGAAAAAAAGTGCATCTAGCATACTGCTTTAGATAATGTATTCAGTACTGCAGTTTTTTAATGTAAAAGTACAGGCTACCACTGCTGCTACTAAGAATATTATTAAATACTTCTCTAATGTTAACGTTGATATGTATAAAAGTAAATTACTGGGCAGAAGAACAGATGCAACAAAAATGTCAATCGCATGGCAAATATAAAAAGATTTTTGTTTAATATACTAAGACAGCACACACAGTGTATATAGCATATAGCATGCTGTCCTGGTAATGCTATTTCGTTGTAATAGATTTTGGAGTACTTAAAGCAAAAAGGAAGTTCTTACGTTTCTTCCAAACCCATCTAGGAGTGGTTTAAACAGCAAGGATGAAAATGATTATGATTGTCTCAAAGAACGCATGCAGCACTCATGCAAAAACAGTGGAGGTAAACATTAAACTGATTTTTAAACACATTATATAAGCTATATAAGGAATAATAATTAAAATTGCAAAGCTAGCTAAGGTTTTTTTCTGTGACAGAGTAAAAATATTTTAGCGAAACAAAGTCCCTCTGCTATAATATTAATGTCCATATACAGAATTGAAAGTAAGAAAAATCTTACAATGTGAGAATTACATGTGCATAAAATATGATTTTGATAGTAATATCGCACATTGTCCAGTCCTAAAATATACTACAGTCATTTTTCGAAATCAGTACAAAAAACCTCACACCTTGTATTGTGATGTCATTGGATAGTGACACATTGCAGCACATTTTCTTCTACGATAAGTGAAAAAATTACCTCCAAGATTTTTTGAGGCACTTTTTTTTTTTTTTTTTTCCCCTTTGTTTTACAGTTGCTTATCTCATGCAGACCAAATAACAGGTCAATTCTTTATATGAGGTATCATACTCCCTTTTATCTGTATGTAGTTTAGGGGACCACCTCAGAGACTACTTTTTTGTAAATGGGTCTTTGGGTTGCATGATGTCAGTGCATTTGCTTTCCTTTTTGAATTCTTGTATGTGTCCTCAGGTTGTGGATATCATGCGTGTCAATGTGGACAAAGTGCTGGAGAGAGACCAAAAACTGTCAGAACTGGATGACCGGGCTGATGCATTACAGGCTGGAGCTTCTCAGTTTGAAACGAGTGCTGCCAAGCTGAAGAGGAAGTACTGGTGGAAAAACTGTAAGGTATGAGTTGGTGGAAGATCTTGGGGGCTTTCTCATGCTCAGCACAGATTCGTAATGTGGGAGAATACTGATTAAAGTCAGTGCCTTTGATGTTCGGGGGTAGGACTGTAATGCGACACACTTTGGTTCATTTGGTTTATTAAATTTTTTTTTAAATTTAGAATTATTTAGATCAAATAAGGTATATGACGGACATTCTAGCTCTTGAAAGGAAAACATTTCCAGCCTATTATTACAAAAGTCTAATTACAAACTTTTTTCATGATGTTCTATGTCATTAGCATAAATTAAAAAATTACAATGCACAAAAGTCTCCCCTACGCTTCTGAAACAATTCTCAGAGATGTGGTGTGGTGTGCTCGTGGGTTGCTTTGCTTTACCTCTTCTGTTTAGCTTGCCATACAAACTTTTTTCCCCTTTTTCCCCCTTTTTTTCTTCTTTTATATCAACTTGTACAGACTTTTGAATTGCAGACTAATGAACTGGCCAGGCTATATAATTAAAAGGCAGCAGCACATGATATACTGCAGATTGCCGTTACAATGGTGCGTTTGCCTGGCAAACAAGATCGCTATTTGTCCGAGAAAATGGACATATGTGTACGAGGTGAAAAGGCATAAGCATGTCACCTCTGTTCCACTAAAGCATTTTGAGTGAAGCAGGCATGGCATGAGGTAGCATTGAGTGTGTCCTCATTCTCTGGCATTACCAGATCATCCAGGCAGTGCTGAAAGTGGTATAATAATAGAAGACAGGGAGAACATAAACTAAACGCTGTGTAAAGAAGTGCTTTCTCTAATCCATTTTAAGTTGTTCTGCTAATTTCCACCTATGGCCACCAGTTCTAGTATTTTAACTAATTTTGAAGTAGGCATTTGAACGACTAGCATCCAGACCTGTTAGAATCTTATATACCTGGATCATGTCCCTCCTTGGTCTCCTTTGCGCGGGGCTGAACAGATTCAGCTCAGCTAACTTCTCCTCAAGACATTCCTCTAAGACCAGGAATCATTCTTGTAGCCCTACGTTGAACCCTTTCCAAGGCAGCAGTGTCATTGTTAAGGTATAGTGACTAAACCTGCACATAATATTCTAGGTGGGGTCTTACCAAGGAATTGTGTAATTTTAGCATCACCTACCTTGACTTAACCCTCTGGAGACTAGGGGACACACTTTTACTGACTGGGGCATGCTCACACATTTCATTCAATGTCATAAAATTAATTCATGGCAAACAATTTATTATATATTTGGTTTGGCGACAAACTCATCTTAATGTTAGTGTTCTTTGTAAATATGTCCGATTTATGTGAAGTTTGTAATTTGACATCAAAATATAGACATTGAAAAATGCAGTTTGGGACACTTTCAGAAACATTATAAAAGTACATAGTAAGCAATGCTGACAGTTCGTTTTATCCCAGGTATCTGATCACCAAAGTCTTGGCTACATGAAGATGACTAAATGGTGTAGTTGCTACATTCAGTTGGATAAATAAATAGGAAAAAGCTAACTTATGTCACTATTTCTGGCTCCTTTCATTGAATATGTAGCAGGTTTCATTTGTATGAATTATCCATTGTCACATGGCCACGTCCTTTCCCCCCTTTTATGGTGCTGATGGGGATGTATCTGGATCGCCTTTTACTTCTGCGTTGTCCACCAAATCACTATACGAATGTGATTTGAATATGCGGAAATGCGGCTATTTGAATAGCAATCTTTGGGTGACAGCAGCACTACACACCCCGATGCAGGTAAAACAAAGTAAGGTGACATGGTTTACTTTTTTGCCGATTTAACCTAATTTAAAAAACTTTAATACTTCCGCCTATAGAGGTTTCGAAAAGAAGATTACGGATTTAGTCAACGTTTTTTTCCATATTTTTGTAATAAGATTTCAGCAAGATATGAACTGAAACACACGAGAAAGATATGCGGCATCGCTGACGATGTCCTCGACTCCAGAGGATTAAACTCCACGCACCTAGAGATGTAACCCAACATCCTATTGGTCTTTTTAATTGCTTCCCCACACCGGCAAGAGTGGGACATGGAAGCATCGACACACACACCGAGGTCTTTCTCATAATCAGCTACCTTTATTTCAGTGTAACCCATAAAATATCTGTACTTTTTATATTTTTGCTCCCTGCATAGATTACCTTACACTGCAGATGAAATTTAACAAAGATAAATGTATCAGTCCAGTCACTACATTAAATCTAGATCCAATTGTAGCCTCTGTGCTGCTGGTTCAGATTTAACCAGTTTGCAATAGGTATTGGTCTTGATATCATTAATATAAATTAGGAACAATACTGGTCCTAAAATTGAACCCTGCGGTACCCCAATATGAACGCTGGCCCACTGAGACATTGTGCCTGCTATTTCCTGTCTCCTTACAAGCATCTTTTTTGGCTTGTCAAATTGCACTAAAGTACCCTAAAGTAAAATAAATAAATAAACTTAAAACTTGTTTTGAACCATCTATTTGTCATCTGTAGTTTGATTTTGAGTAGGGGAGGGAAAAATCGAAAATCGGAGGTTTTAATTTTAGGCCATATCGCCCAGCTCCGTTTAGTTAAATGGGATCAACAACTCCTAAATCCATGTTGGCTGTCCCTCAGAATGCTATTTGAATCCAGATAATTTACCATTTTCACTTGGATTATAGTTTCCATTGCTTTTCCAGTTATGCAAGTTAAACAGATTAGCCTATAGTTTACTGGATTACTTCTATCCCCTCTTTTGAATATGTGCATTATATTTCCATGCTTCCAATCAGATAAGGGTTTCTTAAATGTTAAAGGTTGACTAATAATATCCCTCATCTCTGTTAAAACTATAGGTAAGATGCCATTAGGGCCCTGTGATTTATTTATTTTGAGCTTACCTAGGCTTTGTAGCACGTCAGGCTCAGTTATACATATACAGTATTGGTCATAGATGATACTGCCGGCGTACACTTGAGGTTTTAATAGCTGTAGTCTTCAGGTGGCATATTTCCCAAAATGGAGGTACAGACTGTTTGTACAGTATCATCCTCAGAATTTTATCTGTAAAAAAAGATACAAAGTAATTGTGTGACTTAGTGGATAACAGCTAATAAATGACTTATGCCGAGTGGTTTTTCAGTCTATCAACAACAGTAAATTATTGTAATTTTTTATTAATTTTACAGAAAAAGAATTTGTCCTTTTTGCCACCTGCACTCTGCTTTTCTACACTGTCGTTTTTTCAGCTTTTACAAGTGTGGCGTTCCTCCATGGTGGGTTCTTCTTATTGTAGAAGTTTGACCTTCATGGGGGCAATGGCATCAATAACATTCATAACTTTTAGAATTGAAACTGACATCAAAATCATCGACTGGGAGTGAAGGCAGAGTTGGTATGGGTGTAAAAGCCTGGATGAATAGTGCACAGGTGTTTTCATTGATGTAACATTTTCTGTATTAACTCTGTCAGCAGAAATGGGTATTTTAAAGAAAACATAGTGATGATGAGAGAGGGCAACATAAGAACAACCTCCAAAATATGTCCCTTATATGTCAACTGCCACATGCCACAAGTCCAAAGTTATCCAGAATGTCAAGTTATTTAGCATTGCCGTCTTTGGGATTATCAGTATGGATAATAAAATCACTCATGGCAATCATCAGTGCATACGGCAGGCAGTGGTTTAACAAAGTAATTGAAAAAGTTTTGCAATGAATGCATTTACTTTCATTTGCAGATGTGGGCAATTTTGATAGCAGTTATTCTGACCATTATCATCATCATCATTAGTAAGTATCAAAACAGGATTTTTTGTGTCCTTGTAATATAAAGCGTACAGTGTATTTGAAATATTGATACAAAAAATATAAGAATCAATCACTAACTTTTTATGTTTCCGTAAATGATTCTGCAGTTTGGAGTGTGTCCTAAAGATGAACAAAGTGGGATACGTGGAGAAGACAAAAAGGAGAACTTATTCCATTGCTAAATTGTTCTAACCTGCTGAGCTTTAAGTTTATCGTGGGATGTTTTTGTTTTGATTTGTTATTGGCAAACAGCTCAAGAAAAGTGCCTGTACTGGATTGTGTATGAGTGTGTGGTTTCTTTTTCTTAACCAAAAAAAGTGTACACACACACAAACACGTGTTGGCAAAGACCATAAGGTACATATTCATTTGTTTAATATTAATCCTTTTAAAAGACTATGTCCCTTATGATAAATTTGTCATGTGAAAAGTGCCAAGCGCTCTTGAACTTTTTTGCTTTTATTCTATGCTTAGAATTCTTGTATATTAAACTTCAATTTCTAAATGTAACATTTGAACTTGTAGATCTGAAGTTTCTTAACATGGATAAATAAACTGATTCAGCCACTTTTAATCACCAAACTGATGTTTGTCCCAGTTTGCTCTTCTGCTGCATTGTGTTGAGCTTTGCTGTTATTTACATATACATTTTAACATTGGCATTTAGTTCTGATATTCCTACTTAAATTTTGAGCCTTTAAATCCAATATACAGCTCTAGAAAGAACTGAGACCACAGCAAAATTTGAGTTTCACTCTTCTTTCAATTTATGCTCTTCTCTGTTTATCATAGATGAAGGGGTGTTGCCTTGCTTTTCACGACTTCATTCCTGCTTCTAGGAGTTACTAAGTTGTCCTAGCAGAGCACTTCACACCACTTAGTGTTTCCTATTCCCAGTATCCTCTGATTGGGGCTCTGTTGGATAAGTTGACAATTATCACTGGCATTATAGAGTTGCTTCTGTCCATTGCCTGACTGGCTTTTGGTTATTGCCAGTGTCTCCTGTTTCACATTGTTCTGGTGTACTACAATATTACAAATACCACCTGCCCCTTAGTGTAGCTTTCTGCCAGTAGAGCCAGGATTTAACAATGCAGATTCATATAATATATGGAGTGGTCTCTTAAATTTTTCCAGAGCTGTAGAGAACCAAAAGTCATTAAATTCCTTCAGAAACTGTAGTCTTGAATTATGAATAAATGTGCACAATGTAAAGTGTGAAAGTGAATCAAGGGGGAAAGTAATGATTAAATAGTTGGTGCAAGTCACAAAAATATTTAAGGATGATTATAGTACAGTATATGGCCCAGTACAGATTTGAATTTAACTCTGGTGAAGGTAATTAGTACAACTTGTGGACATTTCGCAGATGTAAATGATTTAAAGGATAATATTATTTCCTTGAATGTAACAAAACCTGCCATGATTTTGCTATTAAATTTTCTGAAGTCATGACCATAGTACAATATTAGTCTGTTTTACTATTCATGCTTACTGCTCAAGTACCACAGTACCTTTCATCCTTTCACATTATGGGTGGTCACCATGCAAAGTGGCTCCATATTGCCAGTTCTTTTGGGTTATTTGGTATGTGGGTGTCCTGGGGGGTGTTCCATGAAGCAGGATTAAGGGAAAGTCTAACTTATTTTGACAAGTCTGGCACATATACAGTTCCAGTCATTCCATCGACATGTCTTAAATGAATCCCTGCTGAGCTACCATGGTAACTTAGGTGAGTGAACAAGTCTGCTCTGGACCAGGTTAGCTGTCTTGCTTAGTTAAGCATTGTCTCAAGGAACATCTGACGTCTAGGAACGAATTCCCAAAAGATCGTTCCATCAGACAAAATTCTGCGTTCTTACTACTCATGTCATGTAATAAATATAATAAAGCTTATAAAAATCACGTCTCGGCGTTCCAGTTGATTCTAAAGTAATTCAAATAAAAGTATACCCATATCACAAAGGTCAAACATAAAATGCAATGACTGAAATTGAAAAAAAAATCCATTAAAATTATATGAACAGAAAGATATTTTTATATTTTGTTTAGTCACAGTCTAAGTTTATTAGTAAAAGCAAAGACAAGATGTGCAGAACATTTCACATTGACACTACTGAAAGTATTTTACAGAGCTCAAATATTGCAGAATAACATTATGCTGTAAAAATGACATGTGAACATAGCCCAGAAAGTTATCCCGTTGGTTATGGGAATCGAACCAGGAACTTAAAGCGTCAGCATAAACCACTGTACCACCTGAACTCAATGATGTTGAGGTGTGTCCCAATACTTTTGGCAATATAGTGCATATACATACATACATACATACATACATTATTGATCTAGAAGCAGATTTAAGCATCCAGAAGCTCAAATACATATAAATGCACACAATAATAGAAGAACACTCAGGACTACAGAGGTAGAGAGTGTTTGGATGCTGTGGAAATGATCAATACCTTGAAAAGATGTTTCGGTCAAAGTGATTATCACTGCAAGAATAATAGCTGCTATTATATACAAGCATAGAAAAAATCGAGACCATTATGCTTTTAAACTTTAATTTTTAAATCTGGGTTTAATTGTGGTTCTGCTGGCAGAAGGCTATGCTGAGCAGCAGGTTGCTTCCAAGTTCAAAACTTCTAAGACAGCAGTACACAAGAATAAGGTAAAGCGGGAAACTGGGAAAGACCAGAAACCAGCCAGGTAAAGAGCTGAAGCAACGTTCTAATGCCAGGGATGACTGTCAACTTATTAGAATAAGTGCAGTTCAAATACACTCATGATGACTACAGTATTATAAAAGTCTATGTTACCCCACCTGGATTGAGGAGACCAGGACCTCATCCTGGAGCCAGGCCTGGGGCGGGAGGTAGAGAGATACTGACTAGATATAGTCAGGCTCACCTCGAAGCATTGGTCAGACTCTGGAAACAAACTCCTGGAGAGGTAAGAACATGTGTTGCTGCACCCACCACACGACAAACCACCACGATGAGAATCTGAGTGTAGCCATGCAGTGGAACTGTGTGAGTTTTTCCACCAACCCAAAACTTTTCACTATAAGTTGGAGGACCTCCTTGCAGAGTTCAGTGTAGATTAATGTTATACCCAGGACAAAACAATTGCAGGTTAAGGGCCTTGCTAAAGGGCCCAAGGGAGTAGGATCACTCCTGGCATTCACAGGATTTTAAGCAGAAACCTTTCGATTGGTAGCAAAGATCCTTAGCCTGAGCCACTACTCCTGGAAAGGGGCCAGAATCTATTCCATTCTGGAGCTGTCCATGGAGAGAGGCGCCAGGCAGGGGTAGACCTGCTTGTAGTCCCTCTGGTTCAGTGCCAGCATGCTGGAGTTTACCCGGTGGATGACAGGGTCACCTCCCTTCGACTTTGTGTCAGGGGACAGACTCTGACAGTTGTCTATGTGTATGCGCCGAACACCAGTAAAGCCTTCTTGGAGGTCTTGGAGGGGGGACTGGAAGGCGCCCCTTCTGTGAACTCCACAATTCTGCTAGGGGAATTTACATTTAGTGCCTTTGGCAGACGCCCATTTGGCGTGTTTAGAAGTCTCATCAGAGAATAGATTCTGATACTGGTTCCACAGAACCTGACTATAAATACCATCACTCTAAAAAGTTGAGAAGTAACACATTTTTTAATAATAATGAGTATAATCCTGGAAGCGCTAATCATCGTTTGTAGCACCCAGTGCGTGAATGGTGTGTGAGTGTGCCCTGAGATGGGCTGACCCCCTGTCCAGGGTTGTTCCCTGCCTCATGCCCGTTGCTTCCAGGATAGGCTCCGGACCCCCTGCGACCCAGTAGGATTACATGGGTTGGAAGATGAATGGATTATATATCATTAACAATAATAAAACTGCCAATATATAAAAATTAACTGTGAACATACATCCAGTTACATATCTACATGAAATAGTTTATTTTGACTTTGATATTGTTACAGCATAAGAGTTCACAATAAAAAAACACTGAATGGACAATCTTTTGTCAGGAAGAAAATGATGATTGATGACTTTCTAGATGTGTTTGGAATCGTAACATTAGCTTCTAAATATATAATATAAATAGTTTTGTTATATGTTCAGGATTCTGAATACAGCCCCACAGATCATGTAGTGAAAAATGCTATTAAAAGTGCTTAAGTCAATGACAGAATGGGCATGGTCAAAATCCCCAAACTTAAAAAGTAATTCATACCTCACTTTTCTGAGTGAGCTTTGGTACTTTTTGGGGCCGCAGATGGACGTGCGCCTGGCAGCTTATGTTCACATTACATTTGGCTGTTAATGCCGATTGTTGCAGTCAGTGCATGCATACAGCAGCAGTATTTCATCAGACCAGAAGAGGGCACACATTTTACATCAAACACAAATACATGCAGTGTAATGAAACGGGTCAGCATTTCTAAATAGCGTTAAAGTTATTAATCTAGGCTTGGGTAGTATTTTGAAATCCTTATGACAAGGTTAGACATGACCCCCTGCTTGGGCAATTTTATTACCAAGATTTCAAAATCCCGGAATAGTGTTGTTTTTTAACATATTGTATATCTTGGTATAATGTCTGGACTGTTATGTTTGCATCAATATGCACAACTAACATCTGTTGTTACAACGACTGGACACATGGAACTGGTGTATTCTTCTTTTTTTGTTTCTTAGTGCACACACACATACAGTACACAGTGTGGTATTGCCCCCTTGTGGCCCGCCAGCAAAATAACATCAAACTCAAATACATTACATCTCCTCCCCACTTAGATCAGTTACTCCCATGTTCCTTTTTATACCTTAGACATTAGAACATCAGTGGAACTCAATAACTGTGGGTTGGTTATCAATAATAAAACAACAGGGCAGGGGTACATCCTTTATCGTTTTGGATGCCATTAAGAAGTAAATGCTATTCTTGTCTTGTTCATTTTGTGTTTAAATGCTAAAAAAAAACATATTTAGGTGTAATTTTTGGGGGCCGAGAACCAATTAATTGGTTTTACATTATTTCTTATGGGGAAAATTCAATCAGAACTTGAACTTTTTCGGATTCAAACTCAAGTCAAGTTCTGAACAGATTAAGTTTGAGTTCTGAGGTACCACTGTATAGCACTTTTCCTACAAACACAATGCAACAAAAAAATGTGTTACATAATAACATACAGTATTAACCCACCGCTACTGCCACCCTCAACCAAACTATGTAAAATAGCGAATAGATAAGTAAATAATAATAGACGCAACAATAAAAACACGAATCTACAATAAAAACAGGAACTTAGGAAAAAGATCTTACAAATTTGCATGAAGAAATGGCAGAGGCAGGTTAAAATATTATATATAATTATAATTTAATATAATGAGTATAATTAAGAATGGTGAGTTAATAAAACAGAAAAGATAAAGTTATAATAGATAAATATGATAAAGATTAAAGCAGGAGAAAAAGTTCAAGAAACTACAAAATAAAAGTATTCTGTCCTGGCTGACAGATAGCAAACAAATTTGAGAGACCCAGTAGATTTGACTGAAGTTGCTTTACTGAATCGTCTGTTATTTTTCTTTTTGTAAAACTGCAACACAGACGGGATACACACAATGTTACAATTGAAATTTACATTTACATTTACAGCATTTGGCAGACGCCCTTAGCCAGAGCGACTTACATAAGTGCTTTAAGACTCTGCTA
>JAODKE010000138.1:13096230-13107784 GCA_026779605.1 Mormyrus hasselquistii | reverse complement strand
TGTGTGTGTTTGTAAAGATTCAAGCAGACATAAACAGACACAGCAGCTACTAAAGCAAGACATCACAAGAGGTTCTTCTGCCTAATGTTCCCTGTGTTAATTAGGCCGATCACCTGTTCCAGTGGGTCCAATATGAGCTACGACAGGGTTTTTAAACTACCATTTCAATTAAAAAGACCTGGACTTCAGTACATGAGTTCTGGTTGGTCAGTCTCCTATAATTATGCATGTGTCACCAATGTTAACGTGAAACAGCTGAAAGAGTCTTTCAATCAAACAATCAGACTAGAAAAGGCACAAGAAGAATTGAACTAATTAGCCAAGAACAGGAGGGTATTTTTCAAAACGTACCTTTTTCTATACGTCTTGGGCTTTTGTCCACACGTAAACGCTGCATGAGGTCACTGAAAACGGAGCTTTTGCAAAACTCCATCCAGGGTGAAGATTTTAAGAAACTTCGTTTTCAGTGTCTACATGTAGACAGGGAAAACAGAGTTCTTGTCTCGAAACGTCACATTGTGCGCCATTGTCCACTTTGTTTAACGTCAGTGCGTGCGCTATTTGCTGTATTCATTAGGCTAGTTTGAGCAATGGCGGACTTAGCTGAAATAGTGCTTGTGCTAACCTTGCTGACAGGACTTCTTACATGTGTACAGATAAATGTTGAGTCACTCGCATTATATTGATCAACACAGACGTCGGAATGTGCGCCATGGTTTTTACAGGACTGGCAATTAGGCTTCTGATTGGCTAACATTGCAGTACGGTTAAAGTTATAATGCAGCATGTTGGTTTGGCATGCTCTTGACAGCGCATTTTAGCGGTTTCATATGGACGGAAATATTTTAGAAGACAATTCTCATGTAAATGGGAATTTTTTTTAAATGGAGAAGGAAAAACGCTGTTTAAAAAAATACCCAATAACGTGTGGACAAGGCATTAAAGTAGTTTGTGAAACCTGAAGTAGCTCATAGTGTCCCCCTTTAAATGAATTAGTTAGTCGCCCTAATTGATTTAGGTTTGGGAGTAAGCTTTGGGAATTTAGAAATTTAAAATGAGCAGCTCAATGAAACTAAAGAGTAACTTCACTAGGTAATTAGTTACACTTTGGATAGTCCACCTACAAAGGGTACACAGAGTCTGGGACATTTTAAGAACTTATTAATTGAGATTCAAAAAGTAATATAACATTAGTTTAATGGAGTTGTGTAGCCATATATGGTGCATAAGGTGTGTAAGCACCCCCTGTGACCAAAATGTAAACATTTTCTGTATGTGAAATTCAGGAATATTTAAATAAATGAAGTTTAAGAACTGTATGCCCCATCAGAATGAAATCCTGTGAGTTGTTAAAGCACATCCTGTGCCCATTATTGGGAGTTCACTTACACATTTATATATCTTGCGTTGGTTAAAAAACACTATATTGCCAAAAGTATTGGGACACCCCTCCGTATCATTGAATTCAGGTGTCACGATCACTTCCATAGCCATAGGTGCATAAAATAAAGCACCCAGGCATGCAGACTGCTTCTACTGTACAAACATTTGCGAAAGAATGGGTCACTCAGGAGCTCAGTGAATTCCATCGTGGTACTGTGATAGGATGCCACCTATGCAAATAGTCCATTTGTGAAATTTCCTCACTACTAAATATTCCACGGTCAACTGTTAGTGGTATTATAACAAAGTGGTAGCAATTGAGAACGACGGCAACTTGGCCAAAAAGTGGTAAGCCACATAAAGTCACAGACCAGGGCCAACGGTTGCTGAGGCACACATTGTGCAGAAATCGCAAATTGTCTGCAGACTTAATAGCTGCACAACCTTCAAACTTCATGTGGAATTCAGATTAGCTCAAGAACAGTGCATAGACAACTTCAGGGAATGGGTTTATATGGCTGAGCAGTTGTATCCAAGCTTTATATCACCAAGTGTAATGCAAAGCGTCGGATGCAGTGGTGTAAAGCACGCTGCCACTGGACCCTAGAGCAGTGGAGATGTGTTGTCTGGAGTGATGAATCACGCTTCTCTGGCAATCCAATGGATGAATCTGGGTCTGGCAGTTGCCAGGAAAATGGTACTTGCCTGCATTTTGCCAAGTGTAAAGTTTGGTGGAGGGAGGATTATGGTGTGGGGTTGTTTTTCAGGAGTTGGGATTGATCCCTAAGTTCCAATGAAAGGAACTCTTAATGCTGCTGCATTCAAAGCCATTTTGGATAATTTCATGCTCCCAACTTTGTCGGAACAGTTTGGGGATGGCCCCTTCCTTTTCCAACATGACTGCACACCAGTGCACAAACCAAAGTCCAAAAGGACATGAATGAGCAAGTCTAGTGTGGAGGAACTTGACCTCAACCTGATAGAACAGCTTTTGGGATGAAATCAAGCAGAGACTGCGAGCCAGGCCTTCTTGTACCAAATTAGTATCTGACCTCACAAATGCTTTCCTGGAGGAATGGTCAAAAATTCCTATAAACACACTCCTAAACCTTGTAGACAGCCTTCCCAGAAGAGTTGAAGTTGTTATAGGTACAAAGGGTGGGTCAACTCTATATTAACGCCTATGTATTAAGAATGGGATGCCATTAAATTTCATGGGTGTGTAAAAGCAGGTTTCTCAATACTTTTGGCAATATAGTGTATATCCAGTTTATTGTTAAAAACCTATTCTTAAGAAACAGGAAAATAGGTTGGGCTATGCCATAGTTGGGTGCACTGGAAACTAGGAGGTGAAAGGCCGGATATGCACGGTACGCACTCCCTATTAAATTCCTGGCTATACCTCTAGTTGAATGAGTAGTCAAATTAAATTATTTTGAGAATATGTAAATATTTTCAAGACTCTTTACATATACTCTCTGTACTGTGTATTCTGCTAAACATCTACAGGCACAGTAAAAGAGCTGAACTGTTGAATCTCAAATAAGTTGTTATAATGCTATCCAAATAACCACCCTGTATAATAATGCTGCAACAGTTTGCACACCTGAGTTCATTCAATTTATGAGCTCAGTAAAGATCTGAATTATAGCTAGTATTATATAACCCTATTCCACTCCTGACGCACAGAGAAGCACACAAGATTCTCTTTTTATGGTTACATCCATTTATCCATCCAGGGTGCTTGGGCTCAATATATTACCAAGACAAGATTTAATGGAGATGACAGATGGTGGGGGTCAGAAAATGTGTGACACCCAGGACAAATCTGTATATAAACCAGAAGGCAGAAGCAAAGAGAGCAAAGTTGCCTTAAACCTCCTGCCAGTCAATCTCAAAGGAAACGCTGTCCGGCTCTCCACCATCAGAAATGATGTGCAAAATGCTTCTGTCCTGGACTCTTCTGCTTACTGCTTCTGGTCCCCTTCTCTCACACCCAATTGCAGATTCTGCTGAGATGTCCTACTCCCTGCCAGGTAAGTTACTACTCTAGGAGCCAAAAATCACCTTTGGGTAAGTGAATTTCATTGCTTGACTCCCTTCAGAGAGCCATCTGACAGATTTGGTGTCGCAGAATAACATGCGGTCTAAATGGTTATAGTTGCTAGGAACTATGGCCATGAAAAATCAGGCTTTGGTGCATCTCCTGTGTAGTTTTCTGTGCAGCAGAATAAAGACAGATTAAGTGAAGGCTCCAGTATATTTTTGGTTACTATCATGTGGCTAACAAATACAACATGCATTAGTGTAAATGTGCACTTAATGGTTTCATTAAGCTAGGTTACCATTACGTGCCTGGCAACACAGCTTATAAATAGGATTCTATATGACATTTGGCAAATTTGCTAAATTTATCCAACAGCATTTTTTAAGCAACCAAAAATAAATACATGTACTTTTATTGTAACTAATTGTTTTGTTTGGTTTTGTTGGGCAAAAAGCTACAGCATATGCATGTAGTCTAATAATGCATATTACATCAAATTGATTTTTGACTACTGGTGCCCATATATCAGCTTCCAAAATTACAATGAATATGCTCATTACTATTTCCTGCAGCTATCCTCACTTGTAACTATAGTTCACAGCAGTGCCCCAAGAATTACAAATTTCAATATTAAAACTTTAGGTTGGTATTTAATGTTAAAGTAATTGATCTTTAAATTTTTAATCTGCAATCACCTCACAATTACATTGCATGTGCAGGTAATGTAATATCTTTATAATATTCCTTTGTGTTGTGCTAAATAAAATTAATTGATTGTAATCTTGTACCATGTAATATGATAAGTTAATGTACTGTTGAATTTATAGATGGTGTGGAGTCAAGAACTAGATCAGTCAGTTATACAGTATGGGCAATTACTGACTATAAATGGATCTTGTTGCAGGAACACTAGAGGAAGGCCAAGCAGCTAGTCATGATGAATTGCCTCTCACCAACCAGGCCTACTTGTCTCCGAGTGGCATGTACTTGAGCTATCCTGCAATGGAGCCTGGGGAGTTCAGCAAATATGGTGAGATCTTCCCTCAAATAAAAAAGCTTTAATCTGGAACTCAACAAAAAGGTTGAGTTTTTAGCATAAGTTGTAAAAAATAATTACAAAATGTGAGGTGCAAAGTTTTAGGAAAAATCCAAGTAATTGATCACTTAATATAAGATGTGTAAAAGAGGGTGCAGGTATCAAGGTGTAATGCAAGATCACCCAATCCTGGTCCTGGAAACCATGTTATGAATTTTAAATTTGTTTTCCAGCAGAGAGGTTATTAAATTACTCATCATTATATTGCTGGCTAATATGAAGTAGTAAGATTTTAGTCAGTAATTGAAAAAGATAATTGTATTAAAGTATTGTCAATCTGTCTTAATTAGATAAATGGAACATGAAGTAATACCAGTGTGCCACATTAAGTAGTATAATAATTAACTGAAACTGAATGTATTTCATTACATAATTCATAAATTCAGAAATATCTTTCAAAACCTTTATTTCCTCCATAATCTTTGGTGCCTCAGTGCCTGAGGTGCAAACTTGGATCACTAAAGAAAACTTTTGTGTCACGACACCAGACAGTAACACTGGTGTTATTTTTTTCAGATTTGGGGGTATTTCATGAAGGAGGATTTCTTACTTAGACAAAAGTTCTTGGGTTTAAGGTAGTCTGGGCTAAATTGACTTTTTTTTTTCATTTCCTTACATTTATCCCAGACTACCTTAAATCCGACAAGTAGTCCGGCTAAGCAAGAAATCTTGCTTTGTGGAGCAGCCCCCAGGTTTGAGATGGAGTTATTGCAATTATTATTATTTATACTTTATTAAACCCTGTGGAGAGATTCTCTTTTGACTTACCCCATCCTGCTCACCAAGAGACACACATACAGTTGAAAGCAAGCATGGAGGGTAAAATCACAGGTCAGCCAAAATGCAGCACCCCGGGAGCTACAGGTTAATGGCCTTGCTCAAGGGCCCATGGACATGTGACTATTTTGCCAAACCTGGGACTTAAACAGGCAATTTTATAATATTAGGCAGGAGACTTAACCCCCTCAATGTATTCATTGTAAATCACTAGACGTCTGTTAATCGTATAAATATTAAATACCATATAGATGCACAAAATCTATTTATCTTCCAAGTGTTGTTCCTCGGCAGCATAGGGCACAAGGCTAAGGAGAACAAGCTGGACAGGATGCACAGGATGCACACATATTAAAATAACAACCAGCCTCTCTCTTTAATTTTGAATTTTTTTTTGTATCCATAACTGCTTCTCCCTGTGAGCATATTAGGGAAGAAGCAGAGAGACGCAACATCTGGATTTTGATTTTTAAAAATAAAAAAATTCTAAATTCAATTTCAATTGACTAATACTATGCACTGATGTAACTGAAAAAAAAATTAAATGAAAACCCTAGAGTAAATTTACAGTAATTCAATTTTCAATTCAATTGATTGAGCAAGCCAAAGATGACAGTGGCAAGGAAAAACTCCCAGGAATGAAGAAACATTGGCAGGGACCAGATTCAAAGGGAGCTCATCCTTCAGGGGCAAGCAAAGGAAGTCAAATGAACAGCATTACAAAATTCACTTTTACAGAGGCCAAATTTTAATGCAATAAATTTCGGGTTGTAAACTGAACAAATTTTTCCCATAAACAATCATATTGTTATTGGCATAGGAATTTAGTAATCAGTGGTCATTGTTGACACACCACAGTGCACAACAATGAAATGTGTCCTCTGCATTTAACTGATATGTGATGTTATGACATAGTGGGGTTATTATTATGTTATGACTTGGGGGTAGTACTTTGCTGGCTGGGGATTTGAACTTGCAATCTTTCAATTACAAGTGCACTTCCCCTAACCATTAAGCCACCACCACCCACATTATATTATGCATTGATGGTGTCCTGCACTTGCTCAGGCACGGAACAGGGAAGCAGCACAGGAGCCAGGAAATTGGGTGAACAAGGGTATTTTAATAAGAAAACAACAAAAAACACTATATACCATAAACAGACGTTAGACATTAATGACCAGACTAGAGAAAGCATACCTAACACAGACTTAAATACATTGGACTAATGACAGCAACAAGAAACAGCTGGTAAACATGGAGATTCCACACGAAGGAGATGAGGGGGCGTGGCGCATGGAAGGAGCGGACAAGCGGGGCATGACAGTTGGGGTGATATAAAATATTTTAAACAATGCTTAATACTAAAATGCATAAATACAAGCACAATTAGATGAAATAAATAAAAAGAGAATTATAACGCGGGTTGTTCACTGAATGGTAGTAAGTGGCGTACTGACGCTTGTGGGCAGTCATGGCTTTGTGTCGAGAGAGGTAAACAAGGGTAACGCACAGTGTCATAACTCATTTTGACCCATACAAGTTCTAACACACAAGTTGTATTCCAAACAAAGGTCGTATACCAAGCAAAATTTTTTGCGTCCAAGCAGGGAGTATAATAAGTTGGACTTATTTCAAAGCGGATATATACTGAGGTACCACTATATTTGATTCTAAATGTGGAGGGCAGATGATGGTGACAGGCAGGTGATGGTGCTGCTTCTGACAGGAGGAAGAACGGTGGTACAGCAGCAGAGTAGGCAGGAAAGACGTCACAGGCAGGAGTGCAGGCAGGTCAGAAGGACATCAAAGGTAGTAAGGGTGTCACAGGTAGCAGGTTAGGCAAGATATCTTGGGTTTTTTTTGAGGGGTGGGGTCTCTGGAGTAAAGTGTGTTAAGAAACAATCGGGAACATGCTAGGGGGGATAGCGTGTGGCTCAGTGGTTCAGGACTTGTGCCAATGATTAGAAGGTCACTGGTTTAAATCATGAGGGTAGTAAACTGAGGGTGGCTCCTGAGTAAGTCCATTAACCCCCAGCTCCTAGGGTGCTGCATGCTGGCTGAGCTTGTGCTGTGACCACAAAATGGCTCTAACCGTTCTGTGTGCCTCATGGAGACCTGGATGGAGAATGCAAAAAGACAATTTTCCCACAGGGATTAATAAAGTATCACTATTCTATGCTACATGATGATAACAATAATAAACTTATGTGATGTTTCCCCCTTAGGTCTCCGAGCAGCTGGAATTCTTCCAGAGGGAGCAGTAAAGAAGGTAAAATTTATTCACAAGTGAAAGTAAATCCATTGTTGCTATTGGACAAGAGTTGTATACTTAGGTCTAAGTTCTGTCTTTTTAGGTTGTTTTCAAGAATCAAAGCAGACTGAACCCCTTCGCCTATTTCCTAGGAACCAGGAGGCAATTTAGGAAGAGAGGAAATGCCTCTGAATGCTTCTGGAAGTATTGTGTTTGAGAATGGCATCCAAATGTGCATATGTCAAAAACCTAATGACTGAGGTTGTCTCCTTAAAAAACAATGAGTTTAGTTATTTACACACACTGCAATTTTTCAATGGCCAAGCTTACATAATTGCTAAATAAATGTCTATAAACAACAGGAAAAGTGTGATATTTTACTCAAGCTGAAGCAAGTATGAAAATACTAATTCCCACATAGTTTGACAGCATTATGATTTTTTTTTACAACTGTTACATTCTGAAATTGTAAATACATAACAAATATATGCCTTTTGACAGCTGATGTAAATATTACACAAAATAAAACTTATTTGGAAAATCTTTTCTGCATCAGATTGTAATGAAAGGCTGTCAGATATAAAAATAACCTATTTGCTCAAGCAGAAATTGATATATACATAAAATAATGAAAATGTCATAAAATTCAAGTTCCTCAATGTGTACAGAAAAAATGTTACTCTGCAAGACTGGGTAGGATACGTAGTTGGAAATGTATGGAATTTATATTAAATTAAAAGTACAATGTAATATATAGCTAATCACTTTCAATACTCAACTGAAAATAGAAAATTATATTTTGTCAATGTACTTATACATGATCAGTTGAAAATACCACCAAATGTTCACCAATCAAATTGTGGTGTCATAAAATGAACTTTGTAAATTAATCAAAAGGAAAAAGATGTAGCTATGGATCTGTTTATCCTTTTCTTTGAGGCTGGTGAAAAGAATACTAAGGAACTCAACTTGAGTGATATGCTCTTTCACTAAAATGCTATTACCACAGATGCTGAAGTATGCTGGTCATGCAGAAAAGGCTGCAGCTGCAGACTAACTGCTGCCATTGCAAATCTCACCACGGAGAAGGTTCTGAAGAAAGATGCATTTTTGCTTTGATGGTTTCATGTATTCATGTATGTCTGTGAAGGTTATTTTATAGTCAGGTTATTTTTATTATTTCATGCATTTGTATAC
This sequence comes from Mormyrus hasselquistii, assembly GCA_026779605.1. Classification (NCBI taxonomy): domain Eukaryota; kingdom Metazoa; phylum Chordata; class Actinopteri; order Osteoglossiformes; family Mormyridae; genus Mormyrus; species Mormyrus hasselquistii. Next base: position 13,099,030 of record JAODKE010000138.1, on the reverse strand, counting down.
AAAATATATCCAAAAAAGAAGACCTCTCTCAAACACACGAGTGACACATGATGACTCCTCAATCATTGTACATTAACAAAATAAAAACTATTCAGAAGAAAAATATAACAATTCCAAAGTGCAATCTGTCCATTCATTTTCCATAACTGCTTATCTAGTAGGGGGTCACAATGAAGTTGTAATTGGCCCTTGGAAGCAAGGGGAACACGGCATGAGAAATTATGGATGCAATGCAGGGAATGCATGTGTGTGCACACATGCACGCACACACACACATGCACACCAAGATACAGTTTTTGGACTGTGGGTGAAAATGTTGTGCAAGGTCACAGGGTCCATGCTTACATTAAATATCACTGGCAAAATAAATATGCAGTTCATTCCAAAGAAACAGTTTTGGTGCTTATTTTATTCCCTGGCCTTTGGAGAATACACGGGGTTTTAGCACCGGTTTACTACCACCACAGACATATGTGAGCTAATAAGAAAAAAAATGACAGATCATTATGAACTTGGCACGGCACTGTACGGGTGAATATGTCTGTGTTAGAGTGATTTACCACATTTAACCATTCAAAGCTTGAGTTCAGACATCAGGCCAGATAATATTTCTTCTTGTTTTGTGGGCAAAGAATTGATATATTCTAAGTGAAAGAGCCAAGTGTTAAAAACACTAGCTTTGTAAATACTGTTCTTGTTGATTGTTGCTAATCCCATGTATACACTGGAATAAGAACCTTAATTTTTTTTTTTCATTTTTTTACTGTGTAAAAGGAACATGTCAGTCTAGTCATGCAATTAAATGTTTTGGAAAATTTAAGGATTACAGATCTGCTCCATTTTGAAATTAAAATGGTGTGTCTGGTTATTACCATGTGTAGGATTCAGCCATGTCAAAACAAACAAAACACCCATAACTAACTGAGGAAAGGAAATGTCTAATTGATATTACCAAAAAACACACACACACAAACACACACACTAACACCAGATAAGACTTTCATTATTGAATAACTTATTAACAGAAGTCGTTGCAATTTCTAATTTGTGTTTCTCCTTTTTATGGGAGTTTATGCTTCTGGAGCAGAGAAGTGAAAGCAAATGAAGAGAAGAAAGAAACGTTTTGGAAATGTTATCTGCTAGCAGGTAGCAGCTTGTTAAACAGCTAGTTTTTAATTGTGTTAGTCCACTTATATATTGTAGCTGTATCAGTGCTGTGGATCATATTTTATTGAACAGAGATATGCAAATGACTTGCTTTTTAAAAGAGCTTTTATTATTAGTGCAGACAAGGGAAGCACATTCATTCATTCAACTTCTTTGCAACCACAAGCACACCACAGTAAACACATTACATTCAACACAAACACAATGTGACAACACTTTCTATTTACAATACAAATATACAATTACACATATTAACTTACAGTTATTTACAGTGATAGTACTGTATGATGCAAGGTCCCATGGCTTCACATTGCTCTCACCTTAGGGCTCAGCCATCCCTCAAGTCCAACACAAAGTAACGTAAATGCTGTGGAGGCCAGTGCTGCCACTGTGTCTGGCATGTCACAGTCTCCAGAATCCCCATCATACCTTTGTCTTCCAGCATATCCTTGTCGTCAGCCACTGCAGTGGGGTTGGTTCAGGCTAGGGGATGATACTCTGCCATGTGATCCATGTGCAGGACCACAGCCTTTTATCACTCAGGTAGCTGTAGGTGGTGGACAACTTCGGAGAGGTGCTCAAAGATCTTCTTCGGTCCCCTCCAGTGGCTGTCCAGTTTGGACAACCACCCCTTCTTATGAATAGGGCAGTATACAAAAACTGGGTCTCTGATGTTAAGTTCCTGCCCACAGCCTCCTGTTTTGTCACAGCTTCTACCAGACAATCACTTTGTTCTGGTGCTGTCAGGCCAGCTTGTGCATATCCCACTGACACTCCCAGAGGTATCACATGTATTCCATACCCGACTCCTTCAGTACCTGCTGCTCTGGGGGAGGGGGGCATGTGCAGGTTTCCAGACCGTTCCTATGGCGTGAACAGCTTACACAGCCATAATAAACACAGCCAGCATGCATGCACCTGTGCTGTTTTGCACCGCCACTCACTACAGCCACAGGACCAACTGCAGGTGGAGGTCCCAGTCACACTGGTGGTTGGCGACAAGGATAGCAAGCTGCACAGTGAGCGTGTGATTAAACCACCATCATGCTGGAAAAGGCATTGTTCATCACCAAACTGTTCTTGGATAGTTCGGAGAAGTTTTCTCGGAGGACATTTTGGTACCATTCTTTATTCATGGCAAAGTTGTGAGTGAGCCATCTCCCTTGGCTGAGAAGCAACCCAACACATGAATAGTCTTAAACTGTAATGTGGGCATGACACAGGACTGGTGGTACTTATCTGGACAATCTTTTTCCCAGATACCCCAAAAAATTGGAAAGGGGATGCATCAGAGAAAATAACTTTACCCCAGTTCTCAGCAGTCCAATCCCTCTACCTTCCGCAAAATATCAGTCTATCCCTGATGTTTTTCTTGGAGAGAAATGGCTTCTTTGCTGCCCTTCCTGAAACCAGGCCATCATCCAAACATTTTTGCCTCACTGTGTGTACAGATACACACACACCTGCCTCCTGCCATTTCTGTGCAAGCTCTGTACTGGTGGTGCCCTGATCCTGTTGTTGAATCATCTTTGAATCAACTCATTGTCATGTTCAAAAAACCAATTTGAAATGATTCGAGCTTTGTGACATGGTGCATTATCCTGCTGGAAGTAGCCATCAGAGGATGGGTACA
>JAODKE010000138.1:13081664-13096130 GCA_026779605.1 Mormyrus hasselquistii | reverse complement strand
TGATTGGTTGATTAGATAATTGCATTAATGAGAAATTGAACAGGTGTTCCTAATAATCCTTTAGGTGAGTGTATACAGGGCATACACAAGCCAACTTAAAAGAAACTTTCTTTAGGGTGTTAGCCTGTTGGGTGAGTGGTATGTAAGGTAGGGTGTATAGGGAGGGGGTTGCGTGCCAAGTCGAGGGACGCCTATCCTTGAGGTCCACCCTGCTGCCCGTAGGTCCCTAAATCTTTGGGCAACAAAAGTTGGAGTGCTGGCCTACCTTGTCATCGGTGTGTGTGTATGTGTGTTTGTTTGTGTGGGGTCACTAACCCGCCTTTGGTGCTTCAGATGACAATGGGTCTGCAATCAACATGGGTCTGCACTTGATCTTGAAACACCTGGAGTACCCAGGGGCATATGCACGGATCCTGTTTGTGGATTTCAGCTCATCTTTTAACACAATCATTCCCAAAATCCTTTCCTCCAAACTCTCACATCTCCATGTTTCCCCTGCTATCTGCAAGTACATCACCAGCTTCCTAACAGACAAGAAGCAGCATGTGAGGCTAGGTCTTCTGGTAGGTCTTCTAGGTCTTCTGGTAGTCAGCACTGGTGCTCCCCAGGGTTGTGTTCTTTCCCCACTGCTCTTCTCCCATTACACTAATGACTGCACCTCCAATGACCCAGCAGTCAAATTCCTGAAGTTTGCAGATGACACTACAGTCATTGGACTTATCCAGGATAGTGACAAGTCTGCATGTTGGTGAGAGGTTGACTTGGTGATGTTCTGGTGCAGTCAGAACAACCTGGAACTTTACATGCTCAAGACTGTGGAGATGACAGTGGACTTTTGGAGGCACCATCAGGCACTTCTTCATCTCACCATATCCAACAGCCCTGTGTCAACGGTGGAGACCTTCAAGTTTCAGGGAACAACTATTTCCCAAAACTTGAAGTGGGAGCCTAACATCAACTCCATCCTCAAAAACGCCCAGCAAAGGATTTACTTCCTGTGGCACCTAAGGAGGCATGGTCTGCCATGAGAGCTGCCAAGCCAGTTCTACACTGCTGTCATTGAGTCTGTCCATTGCTCATCAATTAACAGGACCAAGGGAGACTGCAGCGAACAGTGAGAGCAGCGGGAAAAAAATCATCGGTGACCCCTGCCCTCCATCCAGGACTTGTACTTCGCAAGGACTAAGAAACGGGCAGATAAAAATATTGCAGATCCGTCATACCCTGGACACAATATTTTCCAGCTCCTTCCCTCTGGTAGGCACTACAGGACTCTTTATACAAAAACCACCACACATAGGAAAAGCTTCTTCCCTCAAGCTATCACCCTCTTAAACAGATAAGTTGTTTCACCTACCTTCTGTAAATTTTCCCCCTTTAAATTGTATTTGCACTCAACCTCACACCTCATACGTGTACAGTGTTACCCATGTGTGTATATTTCAAATTTTATAGTATATAGTCTTGTATAGTGTAATTTATTGTATATGTACTAGGGAGTCTCTAGCTGGAACCAAAATCAGGGATTTGTACCTACAATCTTTCAATTACAAGTGCACATCCATAACCATTAAGCCACCACTGCCCACAGCTACCAAAAAAAAGGTATTCAGTAGAGGCGTACAGTCTCCTACTACATCGTTTATCAGACTGCGCCATCGAATTCCTTGAAGGGACAACTCTACCCCGCAGTCAACTCTATGCCCTATCCCAATCTGAAGAGGTAGCTATTTGGACCTACATCTCCGAGGCATTAGATTAAGGTATTATTCAGTAATCATGTATTAACTACCGAGCTCTCAGTGCTATCACAAAAAGATGACGAGAACCTCTCCCTCTTATCCCCTCAGCTCTGGAACAGCTTCAACAAGTGAAAATCTTCTCTAGGTTAGACCAGCAAAGTGCCTACAATCTCATCTGAATCCAAGAGGGAGATAAATAAAAGACATCTTTCCTAACTAATACCAGTCAGTACGAATACCTTGTGATGCCTTATGGTTTGGCTAACAGTTCTTCTATTTTCCAGGCCTTTATCAACGGTATCTTCCAGGATATTTTGAATCGATTTGTAATTACCTACATTGATGACATCCTCATCTATTCAGTCAACGCTGCCTAACACGTCACACATGTATGTTCGACAGGTTCTCCAAAGATTAACTGATCACCACCTTGATGTCAATGGAGAGAAGTGTGAGTTCCACCACACGTCTATTCACTTTCTGGGCTACCACATCCGGCCAGGAGAGGTGGCCATGGACACAGGTAAGATCAAGGGCATCCTCGAGTGACCACAACCTAGTACTATTAAGCTGCTTCATTAGGGGATTTAGTAGGGTAACAGCTCCCTTAACTAACCTTCTGAGAGGAGGGGCGAAGAAGCTTGTCTGGTCAAAGACAGCTTTGCACGCCTTCTCAGAGTTAAAAGAGAGGTCCTGCACAGCTCTGGTTTTACGACAGCCAGACCCAGAAGAACCCTTCATTATTGAAGTAGATGCCTCTGAGATCAGCATCATAGGCGTACTGTCACAAAGAGATCCCCAGTCAGGTAAAGCTCATCCCTGTGCTTTTCTCTCCAAGAAATTTTCCCCCGCCGAGTGCAATTATGACATTGGGAATCGCAAATTACTAGCTAAAAGGATGCCTTAGAAGAATGGCGACATTAGCTAGAAGAAGCGAAACACCCATTCCGAGTGCTTACAGAACATCGTAATCTACTTATGAAGTGGAATCTGGAGCACCAACTGAAACAGCACAACGAGGAACAAGCCCCGCCATCAGACTGCTTGCCTGGACGCACATATGTACCTTCCCAGTTGAGAAATTACGTTCTCCAATGGATCCACACCTCTCTAGGTTCTGGACATACCGATGTGGATGCGATGATCTTGTAGCCAATCACTATTAGTGGCCCGATTGGAGACAAGAGACTAAACATTATGTTTTATCTTGCCCTATTTGTGTTCAAAGCAAATCATCGACTCAGCCCCTGTGTGGACTGCTTCACCCATTACCGGTTCCCTCACGACCTTGGTCTCACTTAGTAATGGACTTCATCACAGACCTGACACCTTCATTTCAACATACTACCATCCTAACCATAATGATTTCTTTTTGAAAATATGTCGTCTCATTCCCCTCTCCAAGTTGGCATCTGCTCTAGCTGCTCTTCCAGTGGGTGTTCCGCTACTACGGCTTACCCAAAGCCAAAGGGTAAACTGAAGGAGGAGTTATAGAGCCAGATGCAGATCTTTCGGGGAGCTGGGAGGACAGTCTGATGACAAAGATGGGACACACAGGGATCGGCCACAGGGGAAGATCAGGACTGGGATGGATGGAAGCAGGAACAATCTTGCCAGTATACCACTTGTGTGTTTGCTACAGAATACCTTGCCGACACATGGACCCCCTGGAACTGCAGACCCAACTCAAGGATGCCTGGAAACAGATCACCCGACTTACCGACCTGGTCAGTCAGATGCAGTATGGTATGCTACTTGCAGTATAGTGTTGGATAACATTGTATGAGAGCAATCCTAGTCACTCCCCAGGCTGGAGGGACAATGCCCCTCTCTTTTGCCCTGATTGTCCGAACCCAAGCACATGCAGGTTGGCTGAGTGCCTCTCACCCTCGTGGAGCACTCCCATAGATTCCAGCAATGTCTCTGCCTGTACCGTGGAGCTGCAAAGCACGTCAATCCCATCTGGCACCGAATCCTGATGGAACCGCTCTCAATGTGGGGGGTTGATGGTTCGATGAGTCACCCATCAGACTGTGCCTCTCCAACTACAGGTGGGAGTTGTGCATACTGCGCTAATTTGATTCCTAATCCTACCCTCAGTGCAGGACCGGGTGATTCTAGGACACCTCCTGCTCCAGATGAACCACCCATGGATCGACAAGAGGTCCGGGCCTGGTTTGAGAATTTTTTTGTTTCTTGCTCAGCTGTACTATGCAGGGTGTCCTCAGTGGACAGTCTGCAACCTGAAGATATGTCAATCATCCTGCCACAGTATCAGGAGTTCCAAGATGTGGTCAGCAAAGCCCGCTTCTTCGGGTTGCTCCAACATCACCCTTCGGACTGCGCCATAGAGCCCTAATGTGGACCTGCGCGGATTCATGTCTGTGAATGCTGACAGGGACAAAGAAACCTGCGGGAAAAGCAGAGGTGGAGGACTCATTGTCTATATTAAAAACAGATGGTATAACTCGGGAACGTCTCCGTTAAAGTGTCCTCATGCTGTTCGGACCTGGAGCTGCTAGCCATTAGCCTGTGGCCATACTATCTACCTCGGGAGTTCAGTCATGTGATTGCGGTGTGTGTTTACATACCTCCGAGGGCTGATTCAGCCGTTGCCTGTGAGAAAATACATACAGTCACAGCAAGACTGCAGAAACAGCACGCTGAGTCCTTCATTATCATACCTGGACATTTTAATCATGTTACACTGGACTCTATATTGGCTACATTTTGCCAGTTTATGGACTGTCCCACACGGAGCAACAGGACAATTGACCTACAGTATACTAATGTGAGGAATGCATACAGAACCACCCCCCTCCCTCCACTAGGGAAGTCAGATCACAACTTGGTCTACCAACAACCACAATACATCCCCCTTATCCAAAGGCAGCCTGTCACCACACGCTCCATCAGGAGATGGACCCCTAAAACAGAGGACATCCTGAGAGACTGTTTTGATACTACAGATTGGGATGTGCTTTTAAGCCCACATGGTGAGGACATAGAGGTGGTGACACACTGTTTAACAGAATAGCTAAACTTCTGTGTAGACATGGTAAGACGGTACAGTGTTACCCTAATAAACTGTGGGAAACACAGGAAATCAAAGTCTTCCTCAACATGAAGAAGAAAGCCTTGAGAAGCAAAGACAAGGAGGAGATGAAAGCAGCACAGCGGGAGGTGAAACGCTGCCCGAGGGAGGCAAAGGACACCTATAGGAGGAAAGTGGAGCAGAAGCTGAGAGAGAGCAATATGAGGGAGGTCTGGGAAGGCGTGAAAACCATCACAGGCCACAATAACAAGAACAGCACAGCAGGGGGCACTGTGGAGAAGGCAAACAAACTCAACCACTTTTTTAACCGGTTTGACCAGTCCACAGCCAATTCACTCTCACTACAGCCCCCCTTTCCTCCTCTGCTTCCTTGTTCAAACCACCACACTCCTCCCTCACCCCACATGGCAGCCCCACAGCATGATGGAACCACCACCATATTTTACTGTAGGTAGCAGGTGTTTTTCTTGGAATGCTGTGTTCTTTTTCCTCCATGCATGACGCCCCTTTTTATGCCCAAATAACTCAATTTTAGTTTCATCAGTCCACAGCACTTTATTCCAAAATGAAGCTGGCTTGTCCAGATGTGCTTTAGCAGACCTCAAGCGGCTCTGTTTGTGCTGTGGGCGGAGAAAAGGCTTCCTCTGCATCACTCTCGCACACAGCATCTCCCTTCCTCTGCATCACTCTCCCATACAGCATCTCCCTTCCTCTGCATCACTCTCCCATACAGCATCTCCCTTCCTCTGCATCACTCTCCCATACAGCATCTCCCTTCCTCTGCATCACTCTCGCATACAGCATCTCCTTGTGTAAAGTGCGCCGAATAGTTGAACGATGCACAGTGACTCCGTCTGCAGCAAGATGATGTTGTAGGTCTTTGGTGCTGGTCTGTGGCTTGACTCTGATTGTTCTCACCAGTCGTCGCTTCTGTTTATCCAAGATTTTTCTTGGTCTGCCACTTCGAGCCACAACTTGAACTGTGCCTGTGGTCTTCCATTTCCTCAATATTTTCCTAACTGTGGAAGCAGACAGCTGAAATCTCTGGGACAGCTTTCTGTATCCTTCCCCTAAACGATGATGGTGAACAATCTTTGTTTTCAAGTCATTTGAGAGTTGTTTTGAGACCCCCATCTTGCTACTTTTCAGAGAATATTCAAAGAGGAGGGAAACTTACAATTGCCCCCCCTTGAATACTTTTTCTCATAATTGGATTCACCTGCGTATGGAGGTCAGGGGTTACTGAGCTTACCAAGCCAATTTGAGTTTCAATAATTAGTTCTAAAGGTTTTGGAATCAATAAAATGACAACGGTGCCCAAACTTATGCACCTGCCTAATTTTGTTTAAACAATTATTGCACACTTTCTGTAAATCCTATAAACATTGTTTCACTTCTCAAATATCACTGTGTGTGTCTCCTATGTGATATATTTGATTGAAATTTTTTATCATAACAACCAACAATTTATACAGCAAAATCATGAACATTGACAAGGTTGCCCAAATTAACGCACCCCAATTTATATGTGTGTATGTAACTATGATGTTTGTGTGTCGTATGGTGCTATGGTGTTACTAGAAACTGAATTTCCCAGAAGAACCTTCCCAAGGGATTACTAAAGTTTTTCTACCGAAATCAGATCTACAGTACGAAGCGCATCTGGATTAAAGTGGGGGACGAGTGGAAGATGTTTTTCATTACCACCACTGGTCAATACGAGTATCTTTTGATGCTGTACGGATTAGCTCATAGCCCCTTCATTTTCAATCCTTCATTAGCGAAGTCCTATACCAGTTTGTTGTGCATTTGTCGACACGTCCTCATGAATTAATAGGCTAAGTATCAAAACATATTTTTTTTCCCCTCTGCATTTAACACACTGCAAGCTTTTTAACATTCTTTTTTAGTAAACATTTAACTGATAGTATTAATCGGTTAAAATTCTTCTTATTGGTTAAACGGTAAATTATGAACACCCAGTACATGCAACCACTTATTACATTTGCCTCTCCCTCATTCCCCCTGCTCATCTTCTAAAGTTGTAGCATATAATCTGGTTTTCATGGGGATGAAACATTTCTCATGACTGGGATATGACGTGAATACTGAACAGCAGATGTCTATCTGTTTATTTGAAACAATTATTACATAGTATGTATACATTTCTCATTTCTTACTTCTATTTGTAGGCTGCAGCAAATTTAGCAGCATTTTAATTGTGTACACGTATCAACATTATTAAGAATATAATTTCATATTGTGATCAGGAAACGATGCCACAGATGTATTTATTGTTGCGACAGAGCGTGCATGTGACATCAGACGCAGAGCGTGTAAGTGAATATGACTACAGCCCCCTCTTTCATCCCAGGCTTGAGAACATCTGGCGTCATATTCGCCGTTTCAGACTCTCAGGTTCAGACAAAAAAATCTTACGGCAAATCTATATTATTTCATTATAAACCTAAAATTTACTACACAAACAGCGTTGGGGTCATTTGCTAACGCCACAGGCTATTTTCAAGGTGATTAATCTGTGACATACTACATGAAAATGCGTGTGCGAATTTGTCTCGAGTTAAAAATCTCACGTCAGCCAGCTGACCGAAGCTGGAAACCGTCATCCAGTTTTTTTTTCTACATTGTCACTTGAGCGGCATACCAATTTTTCGTTGAACACTTTACAATGACAATTATAAAGGTATATAAATACTTTTACAAATGCATGGAGCGCTACATACACAAGAAAACTGCGCAGTCGCATTGATCATTTTACAGCAAGGAGCATGGCATTCTTATTTTAACAATGCATGTGCTTATATACTACGAAAAACGCACTTTCAATTAAACCCTTAATTTTTTGATTAAATTCCCAGAAATGTCACTACGCCATTCAAATGCAAATAATCACTATATCTATTTGCGTATACATAGTACAGACACAGATTAATGATGCTACGTCATGTGATGTATATACTTACTGCAGATCGGGTACTAAACTGCTCAATATTTTTGTCTGTGTTGTGGTTGTGCATTAATTGTCTTAAATTGTTCACAAAGCATGGTTGTGTACGAGTGTATGAATACATCGAAATCGATACAAACAAGAATGATTATTTAGCTTTACATAAGGACTACATAAAAAACAAAGTTATAAGCAAACAGCCTAAAACTATCGCAAACTAATATATAGATAAATATTAAATGTTTTCCAATTATTATAGCAGTTTTCTTTCGTCGAAATTAGACCTGACTCATTACTTCGGCAGTTAAGTGGCACACATGCACACTAAAATAATGCCCATTTAAAAGAGAATAAAGAAAAAAGGGTTGCTCTTACTATGAGCTACTGTTCTATTTCGCGTACGATTTCTATGTTCAAATGCCACGTTCCGTACGCATTACATCACACGTGAATATACGTATTACGTGTACACGAGGCGTACGAGCAAGTTTGAAAAGAGGAAACATTTGTTTCAAAAACAGACGTGTAAACGGTAAATCGAAATAAATATTGTTAATAGCCATAAATTGTGTCCACGTCAACGTAAATACGACTATACTGAGAAATATTGCTAGCTTTTTTTCTGTTCTGCCAGACGCTGAAAACCAAATAGATAATTTCGAATTTAGAAGTCGTCGTATATGTAATTGTGTGGTTACATAGCTAGCTGTTTTAAATGTGCATTCGTCTATAGTGTAGTTACTTTCTAATTGATATAATTCAAATTAATAACAGCGATATCGTATTTTGACTGCTCACTTCACGTTCAGCGTCGCTTTATTTCAATGACAAGCAAGTAATTTCGTGAGTAATTAGCAGTAATTAACATCGTACTACTCGTTACGTGGTTACTCGGTATATTATTGACTTATATTTCTTTATATTGGTTAATAAATTTACCATTGTAGCCGAAATGGCGATTGTGTAAATTGCGCCAAATTTTATAGTGAGGTGGCAAGTTGCATTGTCTGACATTTATGTGAAACAATAGATTTAATTCGATAACAGAGAACGTACATATTTAGCTTATTACTTCTATTGCAGTTTAATTCCTGTATTTTTACTTTAATACTATAACATAAATATTTGGATGGCTAGGTCAGTGAGTCTCAGCCAGTATTGGGATGGTGGTGATGTAGCATGGCTCCGCGAATCCAGCTTGAGAGAGCCGCCTGGAGCTGGGCTGACACTGTGAAGCCGGAGGATGTGACGGAGGAGCACATCGAGAAGGCGTACCGTATCCGAGTGCCGGCCTGTAAAAGGGCCGTATGCAGGTGACCGCTAAATTCATGCCTTTATTGCTTATATTCGCGAATGTTACAAATAGACACTTGATACAAGTTTTAAAATCGAATCAACATGTAACAAGGTAACAAGCATTTCAGTTTTTTTGCGTGTGTGTGCTAAAACTTTGATTCAGCACATAACTTGTCCTTTAAGTAAATAAAAAAAAACTCTTGTCCGGAAAAATATAATTTGCTTTCGTAGTTATGTGGTGCTGGCATAGACGAATGAATGCATTTAGTATATGACTAACTTGGAACTTGAGCTGTAAGTAATATCAGGGGTATTGTGTACTAAAAGTTAATGTACTAAATGTTAAGGTATGTTAACGGTAAGTTAACACTAGAGGATTGTGATACGCTGGGGTTTGTTTAGATAATAAGTAAAGAGAGACTAGTGACAGATCTAAATTTCTTTTACTATGCTAGCAATATTGGTTATTTGTGGTATAGCAGTCATGGGTAACCTCTATGATGTTTTTGTGGAAAAATGAGGCATTAAAACCCAGCATTACTACAGAACTGACGCTCATTTGCTCTTAGTTTCTTTGTATTATCTTTTAATAATGTGTTTTAGAGTTGTTCTTATGAAATAATATCTTTCCATTGTTTCTTAGGAGAAACTGTAAAGGAAATCCTAATTGTCTTGTTGGCATCGGAGAACATGGGTGGCTAGGTGAAATAGATGAAAATTTCTTCCACAATATTGATGATCCAAATTCAGAAAGGCGAGACAAGGTACTAAATATGTTTTCTTTTCAAATAGTTCAGGACAGTCTATGTTAACTGTTGTAATCAATTCATATTTTTATGTCTTTGGTTTAAAACTATTTTCTTGAATATTTTATGTAAACTGTTGTTTTTCCCAGTTTTAATTTGTCTAAAGTTTTTCTTTCCAAATGAAACTTGAATTGAAGAATTAAACTTCTCTCATTTCCAGAACAAGTTTGTTGGCTTGACAAACCTAGGAGCGACATGCTATGTGAACACATTTTTGCAGGTATGGTTTCACAATCTAGAGCTGCGCGAAACCCTTTACCTATGTCAGAATTCCAGAGCGGAGGAACACAACATGGAGTCAGGTCAGCAAATTTCCTGCTTATGTTAACTTTAGAAATGTACTATAATAAATAAATATTACTGTGTACAACAAAACATTTGTCAGTTGCATAGTGCCTATTAGTCTTATTTTCCAAATGTGTACATTATACAGAAAATATCTCAGCCTTTGCATGCAAGACAGGAAAAAGTGCTAATCAGTTATTTTTCTGAACAAATGTGTAATATGCCGCTATTCCATATATAGACTATGAGCCCCAGAGTATATGTGAACACCTGCAGTACCTGTTTGCATTGCTGCAGAGCAGCAACAGAAGATATATTGATCCCTCAGGTCTGGTGAAAGCATTGGGTTTGGATACAGGACAACAGCAGGTACTTATCTTTTTGTACTTAAACAGGTTTCACCTTTTAGTTTAGAAGAAAAAGTTGCATTTTACAAGGTGGATAATGTAAAAAAAAAAAAAGTACTATTTGAATCAAAAAATGTCAGCAGAATGAAGCAAGTATGATTTGTCGTTGAATGTGTTCTTTTTTTTGCGTTTAACACTCCCCTGGTTCATTCAGTCAGAATCTTACTTAGCATATTCTTTTTTGTCCTCTTAGGATGCTCAGGAGTTCTCCAAGCTTTTCTTGTCTCTCTTGGAAGATACCCTTTCAAAACAGAAGAACCCAAATCTGCAGAATGTAATACAACAGCAGTTTTGTGGGCAGTTTGCTTATGTTACTGTGTAAGTGAATTTTAAATCTTTTAGTATTGTAATTAGACATATTATGTCAATGAGTGAAATCGCTTTTCAGTTATATTCATCTGGGAAGGAAGACTGAATCACTGTTGATTAATGGTGCAATAGATGATCAATAATGATTTACTTCTCGTCACAGTTTAAGTGCTTATGCTCTTTTAAAATAAATGTCTCCTAGACATTATTATGAACAATAATTATTTTCCAGAGTCAAAGTTCTTGTTGGTATGTAGACAAACACTGTAAATGGGATCATTATAATTAAATCTGTATGAATGAATGCCTTTTAGCAAGACAGATTTGTGTCAAGAGTGATATGCAAAATATATTTTACTTTTTGAGGTGAAAATGACTCATTTTTAGGGGAAAATTACTAAAGGTTTTAAAGATGTTTGATCTTAGACCTGTTTTAAAGCATGCTGTATATTTATACTAAATGTGCAGTTTTAATTTAAAAATTTTAATTATTTAAATTTAAATTTTTATACATTTTGTTGATTTCAGTCCTGTTTTGTACTCTAAACAGACTCGGATTTCAGAGCCCTGGTGTTTCCCACAGTGCTGGAATTGGATCAGTTCTGCAGATAGCTTGTTCTTGTCATCCCAGGAATGTTTAGTTAAACTGATGATTAGGCTGGTTGCTCTGTTAAGCTGAATTCATTGTTCATGCTCATGGAACCATTCCTAGACAATTTTAGCTAATGCATACAAAAATGATTAGAATTATGGTACTTGTATGTGGGCTCGAGACCAGACTCAAGTGAACTTGGTTTTGTCATGCACTTTAGTGAATTTTTACTTGGTCTTGACTTGGACTCGAACATTTTTGACTTGGATACTCCTTCCAGAGTCCAGTCCAGAGTTCCAGTGTTTTTCAACATTGAACATGCACATATTAGTGATATAGTCAAGACCACCTAAACCGAGACCAAGTCAGTACCAAGACCAGACTATATTGAGACGCTAGACCAAGTCAAGATCAGAAACAGACTAACATTTGAGTTAGGGCTGCCACTAACAACTTTTTTTCTAGTGATTATTTTACCGACTATTTTAGTGATTATTCGATAAATTTAAATGATTATTTTTCCTCCATAATATCACATTGACCATTTAAGGTAGTTTGGAGTTCTCAAAATTTTCATTGGTCTCGAGTACTACAGCACTAGCACCTATGCAGATAACTTGCCTCCTTATAATGTCTACCATGTCAGCAACTCTCCATTTTACATACCTAAATCATAAAGAGATTCTGTGGAAGACATTCTGTAGAAAGAAGCACACTGCAGAGTGCAAATACTGCAAATTATCGATTACTGAGGTGGTTGGCGCAACCAAGTTCTACAAACATCTGGAAAGGAAACAAACATGTACTTATAGCAAACTGTTTGTCAAGAGGAAATGTTGGCCAATTGTCCAACCAAAATTCATTTTGCATAGTAATCTGGCTATTATGTTAGCTAGCCATAGTCTTAAAATAATTATTGTTGTACTCTATTCATTCCTGCATTGGAAATTGTCTTTTTCATATTACCCTCTTTGGTATCTCAAGCAACACGGGTGAGAGTGAATTTTTGGATCAGATCAGAATCAGTCCGTGTCCAGCACCACTGGAGTAGTTTTATGTTTATTGGTCTTATTCAAGAGCCTAGTGGTAATTTGATTGATCTGCCAAGAGTGGGAATCAAACTAGCAGACATAAGAGTCTCAACGCCATTGTGCATGGTTAAGTAAAAAAAAAAATATATTCCGAAACTGCAGCTATGTGACTATTGCTTACTTTGTTGCTAGCTTTATTTTATAACTGCATTTACTCAATTCTGGTCAAATTGCAAATTAGGTCCTTATTTCTTTCAAATTATTTATTGCCCAGAATTGTTTACTTTAGTACTATCTATTTTGTCATGTCTCCTTACAATTGTTGGCATCCATGGTATGGATCTAGTGATTTGTGTTCTTCTGAATTGCAGATGCAATCAATGTGGTCGCTCGTCTCTACTTCCTTCACGCTTCTATGAGTTGGAGCTCAGCATCCAAGGCCATAAGCAGCTGACAGAATGTATTACAGAGTTTCTTAAGGTAATTTAAAGTATGTCCAAGCTTATGACTATTCTGTTGATATTGTCCTCAGTACCTGGGATTTTTTTTCCAGTAGTTAAAAATCTTGTTAAAAATTTAATAAACTGCTTTTTAATTTAATTTTTAATAATCTGGATCTCTTATAGCAATTTTTAATCAAATGAACTTTTGAACCAATTATTTAAATCGTAGTCATATTCGTATTAAGATTCTATTTACATATGTGGTTTTGAAAATATATGCAGATTTGCTCCTGGTCCATTCCATTTTAATGGTGTTTCTATAGGAAGAGAAGTTGGAAGGTGACAACCGATACTTCTGTGAGAATTGTCACAGTAAGCAAAATGCAACCCGCCACATCAAGTTGCAGACCCTCCCACGCACCCTTAATCTGCAGCTGATGCGCTTTGTTTTTGACAGGTAACCCCATGTAGCTCCTACACTCTGAGACTATGAAAATTAATAGTTTGTTTTTGTTTGTTTGTTTATTTATTTGTTTGTTTTTGTACAGGCAAACTGGTCACAAGAAGAAACTAAACACCTTCATTAGTTTCCCAGAAGTGTTGGATATGGGACCCTTTCTGGAGGAAAAAGGTATTTATAATGGTTGTTGTTGTTGTTTTCATAGTAGTACATTTCAATTGTAAATAATTCTTGAATGAAGTATGCTTTTGTTACATGAAGGTTATGTATGTAATTTTTTTTGTCATAACAGTGCATGCGTATTTGCTCTGTCATGACACTTAGGCTGGGTTGCACCATCGTGGTTTAAATTAATCCTGGTTTAGACTTAATCTACGGTTAGTAAATCTAGGTTTAAACTGGTTTTTAATTAATTGGAGATGCGATGCACATCTTAAATTTAACCATGGATTAATTAAACCAGTTTAAACTATGAAATGTCTCATTTTAAAAAAATTTTTTTTAACCATTACCACCGGTGTTAACCCTGCGCTCCGTCTTATATATTGTTTTGTCAGTTATTTTTTAGGTATTGAATGATCGATCGCAATCAAAATGCGACATAAACCTGTTATTTATATTTTACTTACATGACCTGTGCCATGTTCATGATTCAAATTAGATTTGCCCATCAATCTTTTGTTTTCCAGAGAGTAAAAGATGATGTACGTTATTCTGCTAATAGGCGCTTGAAAATTGCCAATGTTATGGCGAAAAAGGCATCCCTGCCGTGGAATGCATGCCGGTGTTCTGACAAGTCGAGCTTTTAGGGGTTTTTTTGGGAGGTTATGGTTAGGGTTTTAGGGTTTTTTTGGGGGGATAGGGTTTTAGGGTTTTTTTGGGGATTAGGGTAAGGGTTTGGGCTATCGATTAGCACTAGAGGTCAACCGATATTGAATTTTACTGACCGATAGCTAGGTTGGTTAACTGATTTTAAAATGAATACTGGATTATATAAAAAAAAAAACTAAATAAAAACACAACACTCCATGTAAAATAGTACTGAACTTTATTACAAAAAACAAACAAAAAA
>JAODKE010000138.1:13044512-13055907 GCA_026779605.1 Mormyrus hasselquistii | reverse complement strand
TAGCTCAGAGTTGTTAAAATCTTATCTAGCTCCGATTTAAAGGAACCCAGGGTTTTAGCTTCTGCTACACTAGCAGGAAATCTATTCCATACGCTAACTACACGCTGTCTAAAGAAGTGCTTCCTCAAATTTGTTTTAAAATGTTCTCTCGCTAATTTCCACTTATGGCCACGAGTTCTAGTATTTAAACTAATATTGAAATAGCCATTTGGCTGAACAGCATCCAGACCCATTAGAATCTTATAGACCTGGATCATTTCCCCCCTTAGTCTCCTTTGCTCAAGGCTAAACAGATTCAACTCAACTAACCTCCCCTCATAAGACATTCCTCTCAGACCAGGAATCATTTTCGTAGCCCTTCGTTGCACCTTTTCTAAGGTAGCAATGTCCTTCTTAAGGTATGGTGAGCTAATCTGCACACAATATTCTAGGTGAGGTCTTACCAAGGAATCATATAAATGTAACATCACCTCCCTTGACTTACTCCATACACCTAGAGATATAACCCAATATCCTTTTGGCCTTTTTTATTGCTTCCCCACACTGGCCAGAGTGGGACATGGAAGCATCAACATACACACAGAGGTCTTGAGGTCTTTCTTGTAATCAGCTACCTTTATTTCAGTGGAACCCATAAAATATCTGTACTTTATATTTCTGCTCCTTGCATGGATTACCTTACTTTTATCTGTGTTAAATTTCATCTGCCAAGTATCAGCCCAGTTGCTAATTAAATCCAGATCCCGTTGTAGCCTCTCTGCTGATAGTTCAGTTCCTGCTACACCACCCACTGTGGTGTCGTCTGCAAATTTAACCAGTTTACTGTATGTATTAATGTACGATTAATCGTTAATGTAAATTAAGAACAATAGTGGTCCTAAAATTGAACCCTGTGGGTACCCACACTGAATGTCTCATGTTCGCATATGCAGAGTGTTGAGCTTGTGTGGAGAAGTATGAACCAGTCTTAACTGTGCTGCGGTCTGCCTGTTCCCCACATGTGACGAACACTGTTTAAAGCTGCGTATACAGTATTGTGCCCTATCATTATGTACAATAAAACCTGGTTATGATATACTGCAAATACAGTGGGGATATGATTACGTTTTCCAGTGGAGTCACACCACCCTTTGTTGAATTTATTTTACAGGTTTGTGGTCATTCTTTAATCAGTTAAATTGCTTATTTTCATATTTTTTTCTTTGATATTTCCTGACAGTTTCAATTAAAAAAAAAAATAATTCCGCAAAATCAACAGATTAGTTGAGAATTACTTGAGGATGAAAGGCTGTCCCTTTTTTCTCCAGTCAGGGGATGGTGCCAAGCGACAGAAACTTGGTGAATTTGTTCGCAGTTCTACAGTGATGCCCATCTCTCAGAAATCAGGCATACGGAGGAGTACACGCCACCGTAAACTGCGTGGAGAGAAAGCACTCATTGTTTCAGCCAACCAGACTCTTAAGGAGCTGAAGATACAGGTGGGTCAGCAAAAGTGAGGATTGTTTGAAATTGGATGTGAATGTAAATTGTCACTGGAAGATTAATGTTTTTTGACCCAGAAGTTTTAAACATATTCTATACCTTGTCAGCATCCAAATCTTAAATCAGAAATTTTGTAGCTTGGGATAGATAGAAGTGATTTGATGATTCATTTGTACTGATACATCATACCTCCTTGGAGTTGGATTGCCATGAATTCCTGGAACTCACATATTGTCCCTGTTTTCATACTGGTTTCCTCCTGCAATCCAAAAAGGCTAGGTTATTATCTAATATATCCTAGATGTTGACACACATTTTTGCATGATATATAGCATCTTTTGGTAACACTTTACATTAAGTGCACCTTCATAATGCTTTTATATTGCATTCATAAAACGTTCAGTACACCTTCATAATGTATTCATTAAGTATTCATAAAATATTCATAAACATCTTGTATGTATACCTTAACATTCTAATATCCCTTAACAGCTATAATATACATTAATAACAAACATTATAATTGTATAACATTATAATTGTATAATCATGTAATGTTTGTTATGGTATATTAAAGCTGTTAAGGGATGTTAGAATGTTAAGGTGTACTTACATGCTGCTTATGATTGTTCTATGAATGCATTATGAAGGTGCATTTAATGCAAAGCGTTACTCATTATTATCTGCATGTGTTATGTTTTGACTCACTGATGTATATTCATGTGCAAAAAAGTAATTTATCATTGTTAGATAATTTTCACTTATCTGTGAGTTTGTATGGTAATAATGGTTCTTTGCAGTCACATCAAATGCCATTGATGTATTTACAGATTATGCATGCCTTCTCCGTGGCCCCATTTGACCAAAACCTCAGTATAGATGGAAGATGTTTGACAGATGATTCTGCTACTTTAGGCAGTCTTGGAGTCATACCAGAGTGTGTAATCTTTTTAAAGGTATGAGTAGAAAAAGGAAATTTCTTGTTCATATTCACAGAACATTTGTTATAATTTTATAATTCTAATTTTAATAAGTGTAGATTTCTATTACCACCATTAAAGCAAGCTTATACGTTATTTCCTTAAAGATTCAAATCATTAAAAACTGAAAATATTTTTAACAACATAATGCTGTTTAATTCTAACAAAGCTCAATTACAATTTTCCCCTTTTCTCAAAAAAAAAAAAAAAAAATTTGTCTCTGCTTTCCCAGGCTGATGAACCCCTAACAGATTATGCTGCAATGGATGATGTTTACCAGGGTAAGGATTTTTCAGTATGTTACTTATAGATAAGTGAAATGTGAAATTTGTTTTTATTTGTTTTCACCAAAGGAATCCAAAACTGAAAGACACCAAGATCTTTTATGAACACTTCTGTTATTGAAGGGTTTGTTGATCTCCCAGATGACTGGGTCATTTCTTCTCGAACCTTGCTCATTATATGATGAAGATTTGTTGTTTACAACTAGAGCTATCACTATTGCATGAAAAATTGGACAACCTACTGAATCATTTTAACGATTAATTGAGTAATTGTCTTTAACATAGCATAAAATAATATTCATTGCAATTAGTATGAGGCAGGATCCAACCTTGGATGGGATTTCAGCCCATTGCAGGATGCACACTTACTCATGCACTAATACATGCTGTTAGTTTATGCAGTTCCAGTTCATTTTTTTCTGTGGAAGGGGGAGGAAACTGGGGGATCTGGTGTAAATCCACACACATTGTGTTGCTGCTCCAACATGCCACCTTCAGCACTAGGCTTGCATACTGTGCAACGTTAATATTGACATTGCATTACATGTACATGGAACTGTTACATTGCTATGAAGATTAGAGTCAGGTTGAGACCATCCATAAGTTGCAGTAAAATATATTTCCTTAGTCATAAGGAATGAAACTTAGGAAAGTCTTACAATTTTAATGGTGGTTTAACATTATCGTGTGTGTGTGTATGTATTTTTTTCCATTATTTTTTTAAAAAAAGCTTAAAATTGTTCTTTATCATAATCATTTTCAACTTTGCTGTTTAACTCACTTATGGACAGTGTGTCACCTTTGTGAGAAATTTAACAGTAATGACTTAGGAAGAGACATGTCTTCCATTGTATGGAAATATTTTGTATTCCATATATACAATATTTAGAAAATGCATGTGATTTGTCAGCCCCAATTTCTGTCTGTTGGCCCATCTCACAGCAACCCCACCAATTTATTTGACAGACTCTTTTGGTAGATAAGTTCCATTTGCCTGAAGTTAATTTTCAACTACAAAATATAATCAAATATCGCAATGTGAACTTTTTTCTAATATTCAGCCCTACTCAAAACACAAAATACGTTGACAATAAAAAAAAATATGTGGTTGTTATCATATTATGCAAGATAATTCAGCTAAGCAACAGGGCTACTCTTCTTTTGAGACGTGACCATTTTGAGATACAGGCATCATAGAAAGTAAATTAAGTGAAATAATTTAAGTCAGTGTAATGACAAAGTCAGTCTAGACTACTCCAAGAGGTTAAGTGGCACATATTTACAGTTTTGGGGAGTAACACATTACTGTAATATTCTTACTTACCCTAGTAATAAGTACTGTTTGGGATTGCAACTTCCAAAATAGTAATAATTTTACAGTTACTAATCCAACTAATATTATTCATATATGTAATATATATTTTTTTCTTGTACATAGGCTTTTTTTTATTATGACGTGCATGTGCGGCAGATCAGAGCAGTGCTACCAAAAAAGCTCAGTAATAATGGAGAACAAGGGAGAGAGTTTTGTTTTTAAAAAAGTGCAAGTGTAGGGTTTTTATTTATTTTATTTTATTTTTTTGAGTTTGGTTTGTGTCACTCAGAGATGCAAAGAACATTGTTGTTCATTGTACACTTTGTGCCGACAGCAAAACAGTTTCAACTACAAAATAAAATGTCGAATTTATTAAAGCATCTGATATGGCAGCACAGCAGCAATATGAAGCTTGGGGGTAAAAACACTGAAAGTAATGAAAGTATTTTAGTAGTATAATGAGTAATGTAACTAATTACTTTTGATGCAAAGTAATAAGTGATATTATTATTCTTAAAATGAGTAAAAAGTAACACATTACTCTTCCTGAGTAACTTGCCCAACAGCGCATATCTGTGGCTAACCTCACATCATTGGGTGAGTCTGTCAATCCTAAATGTGTTCTTTTATGATATACTTGCATTGTAGTCTTTTTTGTGGTGGTATTTAAGTTCCTCTTTGTAATACTGACAGACGACTGCATTTTCATTGATTTTTAATGTGAAGTGCTTCCAAACAACTGCAGCTTTTGCTTTTGGACCGTCATCTATAGTGTCACCTTCCTTCTTCCATATTGATAAATAATCGAGAAAGCAAAATTTAATTGATGTTCTCAAAAAATAAAGTTTAATCGCGTAATCTTGACTGCTCTAGTTATAAGTCTATTTTTTTTTCTGTGCCTTAGCTGAAGAAGTTGTTGTATTGAAACTATTATCCATGCTTGTTGTTAAAATTGATTTTAGTTGTTAGAGAGAGATTTTTATTTCTCTGCAGTTATGGCCTCCAGTGACCATCAAAAACCCACAATTGTATTTGTTGAAGTGATTTTCTGTTAGCTGTAGCTTTTAGCATAGATTGCTGGGTTGCACTTCAGCTTAATTCAGGGAGGTTCCAAATCATATGAATGTCATTAATTTGCTTGACCCCATTTAGAACAAGTATTGAAAGAACAGAAGTACTACAAGTATAAGTAAAAAAAGCAAGTGGATCCATCAGAATCTCTGGTGGGCAGGGTAGGGCTTAATAGGGCTTGCTGTTTTTCTATTGATTAATCTAAGGACTATTTTCATGATTGGTTGATAATTCTACAAGATAAATTTTTCTCCATTTAAGTAAATTTTACTTTGACAACAACAAACTATGTGTCATTGCAGGGTTCTAGATAATGGATGCCGGATTTCCAGCAGTATGTGGATGTTACTTGGACCCACAATTAGAAAAATAGTATGCTTGAAATATTGAGAGGCTTATTGTGATGCCCAAAATTTAGTAATCTGTATTAATTTGGCATATCCTTTAACAGTAAAACCTTGGATTGAGAGCATAAATAATTCTTTAAACATACTTGTAATCCAAAGCACTCGCATTTCAAAGCAAATTTTTCCTTTAGAAATAATGGAAATTCAGATGATTTGTTCCACAACCCAAATATATTCATATAAAAATGATTAATACAAAATATAAAGTAAAAATACATAAAACAAATTAACCTGCATTTTACCTTTGAAAAGAATCATGGATGGTGTGAGGGAGATGAGAGAGAGGAGAAGAGGAGGGTTATTTTGTAGGATGACTTTCACTATAACTAACATAATCACTGCTATCTGTTGGCTCACTGGAATCTTTTTCTTTTTGTGCAACTTTAACAAGGAACCTATCCAATGACAGCTGCTTTCGCCTACTTTTCAATTTCGCAGAAACAGATTAAACAGATTCATCGCTCGCTTTGCTACACCCTTATTCAGGTGGTGCTTTTCTACTAAATTTTGACTAAACTAGTGAGGGACACCGACTGAGACCAAGCGTGGGAGGTGATTACCCACAATCTCTCAGCGAGAGAGAGAAGAACCATCGGCTCATCGAATCTAGGCAGACAAACCGTATACGTGATGTATTGCAAGACCTAACTCATTTTCAAATTTATTTAAAATTTTTGCTCATCTTGCAAAACACTCGCAAACCAAGTTACTCGCAATCCAAGGTTTTACTCTACTTAATATATTCGGTTAGTGGGGCTCATCACATGCGACTGTTTTGTCATACCGTGGAAGTGATAAGCACTGAAGTTAAAAAGACATTGGTGGTGTGGCAATAATTTTTGCAGTTTAAAAAGTCTGACATGGTTTTTGGTAAATTTAGTTTTAGTTTAGTACATAAATATTTTTTTTATTTAGTGACTATTTTTGTTTCTGTTGTATAATAAAGTCTAGCGCACACGAACACACACACTGTCACCGTCAGTCAACGAAGAATTAGCCCAGGTTCTAGGCTAAACATTTTCTTTAACATTTATTCAATGGAAATTCTGAGGTACTGTAGCAGGCAGGCATGTGTTCATTTAATAATGAGTGTATTTGGCAGTTAAATGGACAAAAGAAATTTAAAATCTCTCCACACTAACAGTGATTTAATAAACATGAATAGACAACACTTACAGTGGTTTTGCCTTTTCTGGTGGTCTAGAATAGTGCCTGTGTTTTCCCTTCAGGTGCTCATGCATAGTCGTAGTGCTGCTGTGATATACCATTAAAACCTTGTACGAACCGCCATTTTTTAATGATAATTTGAACTACTTTCATAGTTACGTTGTTATACTGAAGGAAAACATTTGTTATACTGAATTATAAATCAAAAAGGTACCTTCATTAAAATGTTTAAAAAAAAATGTGTCAATTTCAAATATTGATGTATTTTCAATGTTTAACTACAATGTTGACTACATTGCCTAATCAAGGTTCAAGAAGGTTTATATGCAGATCGGTATCGGCACCTACGCAGAACTGTTAGATGGATATGTTATCAGTCATATGTGACCGATCCACATCCAATACAGGGAGCATGAATGTCAGATAACCTGAAAAATGCTTAACTTATAATGTGCAAATGAGGTGGAATAGTGTGCTATGTATGTTTCTAGTAGACTAAGGATTTTTTCCATTTCCATTTACTCGTGTGTATATGTGTGTATATATATATATACTGTATACATATATATATACATATGTATAACATGTATACATATGTATAACATTTTATACATATATTTAAAATGTTAAAATATTAATGTAAAATGTTCTTGTTTTGAAATTTGTGCCTGTATCAGCAGTTGTGTTTCGGAATCAGATCGGAACTGAAAAAATACTGATTGGCCCATCTCTATAACTTCTGGCACAAGTGTCAATTAAATGAATGTTTTAAAATATTGAATTGAACAATACTGTGAATGTGTGGTTTTAAAAGAAAATAATTTGGTAATTTTCCCTCTGTATATTAGTGTTTTCTGGTTATCATACCTTCTAATAAAATAATCTTGGTATGCTTTGTTGCTTTTTGAGCTGTTAAACCTGTTTCCATTTAAAATGTATAAAGTGCTGATTTTCTTTTTTTTGTCTTTTAGTCTGTATGCCCGAAGAAGGATTTAAAGGTAAGGATGTTGATATATCTGGACTATTCCACAGCAATAGGATATTTGTCTAGTTCCATCCCCATTTGTTTTCAAATAAAATGCATGCCTTCTCATTTCAAACAAACAGTTTTAATAACACAATTAGTTTGTTACGGTTAAATTAAGGTTCTGTGTTGAAATTTTTCATAGTTTAATTGTTTATTTTTTTGTAGGTACTGGGCTTCTTGGACACTAAACGAAATTGCCACTCAGTGGAATTCAGCATTACCTTTTGATTTATTTCACAGTGGCAGCTTTATCATTTTTGCCGAGTTGATTTCCAGTGTGTGCTTGCTTTCAAAATATCTTCATTCATTATCTAAAACTATAATTGTGCTTCTTATAGCATAAAAATTAATAAAAAGTTATCTATAGGATTTTTTCCCGCCTCAAATAGTTGCTGTGGCGTTTCAGTTTTACAGGTTCAGTGTAAATGTGGTTTTTGCACTTCAACTTCCGCAAGAGCCACAAACATCAAAATACAAACAGGACCTGCATCACATAATTATACGCTGAATTTCAATTCCCCTAGACCTTCTAAAACTTAACATGTATGTCACACAAGTTTTTAGCATACTCTATACAGGTCTAAATTAAAGACACAAATTAAGGAAACTTGATTCTGAATCAGAATTTATAAAACAAATCCTAAATAAAACTGTTTCAGTTTTTAAAACTCTCAGCATGGTTTCTTACACTCCCAACACTGTAAGAGCTACCAACAGTCAACCAAATGAACATGTTGGAACAAAGACAATTATCAACACAAATCTAGAATATAGACCTTAATTTATTGATTAATATTAATCATACCATGGATTACAATAGAAATGTTGTAGCAAGCCCAATGTTGTTTACACAGTTTTCAAGACAGTTATAAAACCTTTATCAGAATAATGTGAATTAGGGAATCATATAATGTAATTTGCCAGTCTCATCGAAATTGTGGTTTCTTACATTTCAAATCAGAGATACTAAAATCAAAATTTTATGGGAAATGCTTTGCAAAACAAACACTTTTCTGACTAGACTTGCACAATGTGTGATGTCATGCACCTGCAATAACACAAGAGTCAGCTGGGTTGACATTAGGCTTGGGCAGTGTCCAGTCTTGCATTATACATTATACTTAATATTCATGAGTAATGCTTCTTTGCAATATGCTTTCTTATGCTACTGTTGGTCCCCTCAATAACATTTGCTGAACTGAAATCATTAATTATTTGTTAAACATTTTGCTAAATCATTTTCACTGCATTAGGAAACAAAACTTAGTCTTAAAGCTTGCTATCTAGTATGTAGCAGACAGGATTAGTTTTTTATATTGTTTCAATATGTAGTTTAACAAATATATGTTTAATATTTAATTGTGCGTATTAGCTATACAGTTCCTATAATTTAATAGGTGCACTGCTAACATAGGCCCCACACATTGAATAGCCTATGCCCACTGAATATAGAAATGAAATAAATTGTTTTGAACGTGCTTTTATTGAACAAATTGCACGTGAATACCCAACCAATTAAACAAGACATTAATTTTAAGGCATTGTAACTAAAGGGATTAAAGTTTAATTTCCCCTTTACTCTTTAAAATATATTCTTCTAAACAAATCAAAAACATCATTTGAAAAAATAAATCTGGGGGGAAACAAATTAAATAACTGATTATAATCAATAAGACTTGTAGCTATTGAACTAAATATATATTTATGACATCTAATATGTCGGTGATATTGTCAAGCTAAATTGTTTTTGTATTTAATAAAATCATACTTTTTTAAGACATTAAATGTAAATGTAGTATACAGATAAGGTAACAGTTATTAGCCTTCCCCTAATGAAATCACACAAACCCTTAATATGTCCATGGAAATTACCCTAACAAAAACTGTTAATACTTGTATTGCTTCCAAAATTACAAAGTCAAAATCTACACAAAGTTTAAGATTTTTATTGATGTCCTGAATTTTAACAAGAAAACTCAAAAATGACATTTAAATGATTAGCCCCCTGTGTTTTTTTTTCTTTCTTTCAAGGCAAACCTCACCATTCAATTAGCTTTAAAACCACACCTGAACATTCAATTAACTTTCACACCACACCTGAGTAATCAATCAGCATTGAACTTTACTTAAGGAACTCTGGTTAACAGGGCCAGTGGCACTAGAACACTTGGACTACTCTGACACTTTTGGTTTCCAAGCGATTCACCGTGTCTAGAACCTCTGTACGGTGCATCATTGCGAAGCACCAGGAGACAAAATCTGTTGCAAACAAACCTGGGCATGGCCAAAAGCGCAAGATTTCAAAAACGTTGGAGAGAAAAAAATTCAGAGATGTCAAAAAGTATCCCCGGTAAGAATTTGGTTATAATAAATGGCTATAGTAAAACAGACAGTTTCTGTCTAACAGTCTCTATCAAGCTAAATACATTATTAGTCTAAGTCATGTCAGTGAAACAATTCTTGTATATGAGAAAATTAAATGTTATAATTCATAATATGTGGTTATAATGAATAAGATGTATCACTAACATGCTAAAGATACATTAATAACTTAACCAATCAATCAGACATTATTTACCATTTTCCCTACAAGCACAATGCGACAAAACGTGCTTTATATAATAAAAAATATATCAACCCACCCCTACTGTCACCCTCACCAAACTATGTAAAATGAGACAAGACTGTTTTAAGAACATAAGAACTATACAAACAAGTGGAGGCCATTCGGCCCATCAAGCTCGTTTGGGGAGAACATAACTAATAGCTCAGAGTTGTTAAAATTTTTAACTAGCTCTGATTTAAAGGAACCCAAGGATTCATCTTGCACTACATTATCAGGAAGATTATTCCATACTTCCATACTTTTGGTAAGATACGATTTGAACCAATTAAAGCCAAGTACCAGAGAGGCCAATCATATTGTTAAATCTAGCTATTTGGTTTGGCAACAAACTCATCTTAATGTTAGTGTACTTTGTAAATATGTCAGATTTATGTGAAGTTTGTAATTTGACATCAAAGTATAGACAT
Organism: Mormyrus hasselquistii; assembly: GCA_026779605.1. Classification (NCBI taxonomy): domain Eukaryota; kingdom Metazoa; phylum Chordata; class Actinopteri; order Osteoglossiformes; family Mormyridae; genus Mormyrus; species Mormyrus hasselquistii. The sequence goes on along the minus strand of JAODKE010000138.1, from coordinate 13,045,141 downwards.
TGCAGTATGCAGTTTGGAAAACATGCAGAAACATTATAAAAGTACATAGTAAGCAATGCTGGCCGTTTGTTTTAATCCCAGATATCTGATCACCAAAGTCTAGGCTACATGAAGATGACTAAATGGTGTGGTTGCAACATTCAGTTGGATAAATAAATAAGAAAAACCTAACTCATGTCACTATTTCTGGTTCTTTTCATTGAATATGTAGCAACTTTCATGTGTATGAATGAGCCATTGTCACCTGGCCACGTCCCTACCTCCCTTTTATGGCGCTGATGGTGTTTCACCGCTGCATTGGTCACCAAATTACCATGCAAATGCGATTTGAATATGCGGAAATGCGGCTATTTAGAATGTGAATAACGATCTTTGGGTGACAGCGGCACTACACGCCCCGATGCAGGTAAAACAGGTCATGTGGTTTACTTTTTTGCCGATTTTAACCTAATTTAAAAAACTTTAATACTTCCGACGATTGACATTTTGAAAAAAAAGACAGATTATAGATTTATTCCTTGTTTTTTTCATATTTTTCTAATAAGATTTCACCAAGATATGAACTGAAATACATGAGAAAGATATGCGGCATCGCCGATGATGCCGTTGACTCCAGAGGGTTAAAATCC
>JAODKE010000138.1:13027324-13044412 GCA_026779605.1 Mormyrus hasselquistii | reverse complement strand
ATATATATAATAAATCATATCCATACTGATCCAGTATACCCGATCCATTTCTTCTGGGTTCAGATCATTTATAGTGTACATGTGCACATGTATGTGTCAATCACATCACTGAAATCATGTCTCTATTCTACACTTCGGCATGGTTTGCAATCATACTACATCGATTCTGTGCCCAAATCCAAATGATGGTGTTCTGGCCCACCTCTCCGAGCAGGTCAGGGCATGGTTAAGTGTATGATGCCTGGGCTCGATATAAAGCAATCACACTAGTAAAATGAACTGGACTTTGAGGGTCAAATGTGCCCAGGCATGGTACAGATCTGCTAGCATGAGTATACCCTAAACGCTGGTTAAAACTTCTCCATGTGCGTGCTAGCAGATGTGTCCACTCAAATGTTTGACTTGTTTGACATCACTGTGTGCCTCCGCGGACGATTGCCTGATGCACTCCAAATTTCTGTTCATGCATACACAGCTCTGGACACACTGCGCACAATCAGTTCGGTAGCATCCACTTTAAATTCCAGCATGGGTGCTTTTGAGGAGCGTTGGGATAGTTTGTAAACCTTACAGACTGTTTACAAGGTAATAAAACTGTTACATGTTAATGCATATGTAGGAGAGTACGGACACAAACCTTGCTGCTGTGATATGTGCGCAGGGAATATCAGAATAATATTTAATATTAAAAATGTAAGTATAAAATGTGCACAGGTGCAAAGTAGGCGACTTGACTGGAGAACTATGAACATTTCCATAAGAACATAAGAAATTTACAAACGAGAGGAGGCCATTTGACCCATCAAGCTCGTTTGGGGAGAACGTAACTAATTGCTCAGAGTTGTTAAAATCTTATCTAGCTCTGATTTAAAGGAACCCAAGGATTCATCTTGCACTACATTATCAGGAAGACTATTCCATACTTCCATACTTTTGGTAAGATACGATTTGAACCAATTAAAACCAAGTACCAGAGAGGCCAATCATATTGTTAAATCTAGCTAAAAGAATTGAAGAATATACCTTATCAAAAGGTTGCACTTACGTCAAGTAGTACTAGTACTGAGGTTATTCTATTATCCATATTGGACATGAGGTCATTCACAATCTTGACTAGTGCTGTCTCTGTGGTTGGTCTGAAAACCAGATGGGTATTTTCCATGGATGATATGAGAATTCAAACAACTAATTTAACTTAAGTTTGTTTTTAATCAGTTAAATTATCTAAAATTTTACTTCAAATTAGTTTGTTCTGCCATTTTAAGTTAAGACGTGACATCTAAATAGTTTCCCTTCAAAAGGAGTTTAACCATGGCAGTTCTACAGATATCAGAAAACACACCCATCTGAAGAGAATAATTAACAATGGTAAGTAAAATGTCTTTAAAACATAAAATGTCTTCAAAACAGATCTTACAATAGGGTCTAATGGATAGGTTGCTATTTTCACTTGTGAGATGACTTTGCCAAGCATCTCAGCATCAACCAGGACAAATTTCTCCAGTGTTTCCTCATGCAAAGACAGGTTCTGGGACCTTAAAGTTTTTATGCTGATATGTGTTAGATTTGACTTCATGGTGTCTAATTTACTTCTAAAGTGGACTGCAAAGAATTCGTTTTTGGAGTTGGTTGATGTACAGTACTACAGGACTGTAAGAACAGAATTAATTATATATGGCCAGTAAAGGGGGATTTTAGGATTGTTCTGCTGGTTGATTATCGGTTTTGAGAAATTGCTTGTCTGTCGTGTTTAATTGCCTTATTGTAAAGGTACATTTACATCACAAGCTGTGAGAGCATCAAATTGACCGGAAGTAGTTCATTCTCTATGGGGAGGGCATGTCACCAGGCAGCGAGTAGTACAGCGCACTGTGATTTGGGCAGCGTAAGCATCAAAATGAAGTTGGTGCCTGGTCAACACACGCATGTAAACTTTGGTTCTGACAAAATAGTTCCTAAGCAGGTGAACCGTGTGAGAGAATTCATCTCCGCACAGCATTTTTACCCTGCAGACATAGTAAAATAATACTGGTGTTGAAATTGCAGTTTTTTTTTTTTCTATTATTTGTTTGGCATGAATGGCTCTTATGTTGGCTCTTTGTACAGCACTTTGTGCAGTGCTTATGTTAAAGTGCTCTATAAATAAAGTGGTATGGTATGGTACATGTTTAAAAAAAACCTATGTAGACATACATTTTTATGCCACGTCAACACAGGATAAATGTATGTGTTAAAAAGGTCTTTCGTTACTGGGATGTAACTTGGCTGATACTTTTCTATTTAAGGGCAAAGGTTTGTCTGTAAGGCATTATATTGGTTACCGTATAACATAGGTCTACAAAAAAAAAAAATCAGGTGCCAAGGTTTTTTGAATGGATTTAGGGCATTTTTAGGGTGCTGAATTCAAAAATCCCATTACTTTTGCTCAATTGGTTCTAGTTTTTGAGATGATGGACATCCATGAAAATAATGCATTCCCCCCATGCAACTTGTGTGTGACAACAAATGAAATAGCTTTTGGTCTGTCTTTAGACTCTTTAATAGTATCTTAGCTAATGCAGTGAATGATGAAGCGTTGAAGGACAGTATGAAAATAAAATTAGAGTTAAGTTCACATGTGCGTGTTTGCATGTTTATTTATCGCTGTTGTTACTGTGGTGAATATTTACCCTTGATCAAATCAAGTCCATCCAAAGGAGGGCATCATGGGAACACCTGCCTGGTATTTAGCCAGAAATGGTTGAAATGCTTGTGATAGGGCCATGAAAAAATGTAGTTTGGCCAGAAGAAGGGGATCCATTCGGGCTTCACAAATGCAGTCAAAAAAAGATGTCCCTGGGTTTTTTTTTACTTTTTTGATTTCACAATAGAGGACCAGACTTCCAATGCTTGTTCGACAGTTGGCAAATTTGACAAGTTGGCCACCAATGGCCACAGAAATTTAGAGGGAATCTTGAGTATGATGTTGCAGTTGTGAAATCCTCTCTTCCAGCTGGTGCAGAGTGGAAAAGAAAATGTAATGCTTTGAGCACTTTCTTCACCATCCACACTTTAAAACCAGTCTTGAATAAGTTGTGAAGGGTATGTAGGCCGCAACTTCCTACAATTACTAACTGTGCCCAGCAAATTGCTTACTACAGTGTGAATGTCATCGTTGGACATATAGGAGTGATGTCGGCTAACCATTTGCAAAGCCCATAGCACTTCTGCTTTCAGTGTGTCTGTTGAGTATGTACTTAAGGCATTACTTGTTGTGGGATCCAGAGACACTACCAAAGCGGGTATAGGCCTATCTGTAAAGGTTGTACTTGCAGGACTGGCAAGTAACTGAATGGGGACAGTTGTTCGACTTTTGACAAAACCCTTGTGCTTCTCATTGTTGCCAGTTTAATGACTTTTTTCAAAGGTTGCATCACGCTTCGCAGACATGAATCGTTTTTTTGAAACAGCCACAGTACTTTATTTTTTGAAGCATTAATAATAATTCATAACTAATTTAATATTGTATTATTTAATCAAATCATACATAACTTTTTCCAATCACTGTTAGATATTTTTAATTTCTCTTTTGTATGATGTTAGACTGTTTACTAGGGGTGTGACAAGAAACGAGACTGGGATCACGAGAATGAGACAAGACTTTTAGACATTTTTTTTAAGGAAATCCTCAATGTTTAAATATATAGCAAAAATAGCCTTTTATTTAACTGAAAAATTACTGTTGATAATGTGGGCTGTAATTGTGATCTACCTCTGTGGAAACCTAGAAGTCCAACCGTCAGTAGTTATGGCGATGGTTTCTGCCTCTTTCAGAGCCTGTACAACGTTTACCTTGCACTCCTTGTAGAGGGTCAGGACCACCGTGTGAGTAAAATGTGCGCGTGACGGGATGGCGTACTTTGATTCCAGTGTGTGGATGAGACGCAGAAATCCCAGATTTTCCACCACAGAAAATGGTCTCATATCGGCTGCAATGAAAACACCGATGTCTCTTGTTATTGCCGTGGCTCTTGCATTGGATAGTGGAAGTTTAGCTGCAAAGGCATTTGTTATGGTTGTTTGCCCTTTCATGCGAACTGAATTGCTTTCCGTTTTCTTCACAGGCGCAGCTTTTAGTAACGAGCCGTGGTTGTTTTCTAAATGCTTTTGCATAGTGCTTGTGTTAGCAGAGGTGTATGGTATTAATTTCTTACAGTGTTTGCAAATTGTCTTTGTCTTGTCTGTCATTTTGTCACCGTTTATTTCCACAAGGAATCCAAAATGTTGTCACACCAACGATCTAAATGTCGCGGGTGCATCTTCTATCCTTACTTGTCTCTCACACTCCATCATGCCAATAACGCAAGGATATCTTCACGAGATTTCATACCACTCCTACTGTTTACTCACTTGTCGCAAGTAAAATAAAAATATTCTTGCAACTGTGAATGCTTTCCAAACCTGTTGCGTTAATTAATCAATAAATTAACTATTAATATATCAGAAACTAGAGCCAATCTGGCAAAACCAAGGTCACATTCTTAATCAGCATCATAAAGTTAATATAAAACCGGTCAGACATTGTTGGCACCAAAATCACTGTATACCACTGTAATATTTGGGATTTTTTTTTTTTTTTACATTAAATTAAAGGAACTCACCCATCCTAGTACCATGATTTTATTTATATATAGAAATAATAATGAGAATAATAATAAAGATAGGATGGAGAAAAAGTGTTATTTATAGCGGTAGTCAATGTAATTATACATGCTTTGACAAAATGAGGGTGAAATATCTACAGAGTGTCACATAAAAGGTCAATAAAACTTGCAGTAGTAAAACAGTATTTTCTAACAGATTTTAAAAATTATTTTTGTATAGAACCATATACAGTAAAAACAACAAAAAGTGGTACAACAGTAGGGCATACAGGAGAGACATCACAGGCAGAAGGGCGAGCAGGCCAGAAAGATGCCATAGATAGTGGAGGCATCGCAGACAGCAGGGTTAGCAGAATATGTTGATCTTTTCGGGTCTCCAATCAGCACACCGCAGGATGTGTAGGGGGAATAAAATGTGCAGTTAGCCAAAGTAGGGTAGACTGGAGGCAGTGCAAACAGTTAGGTTAGTGCAATATGTAAAGTCTGACAGATATGGCTATGGCAGCATAAGTAGGAGGACGCAGCTATGAAGAGACTTTGAAAGTCAGCATTCCAATTCCACAAGGGGGTGTTATGCTAGAGTGACAGCACTAACAGTTCAGTTCATCCAATGGCACCAATCCCAATCCTGCTCTGCAGCTCGCACTATAGGTCTTACTGGGACTGAGCAGTTAGCTAGAACTAGAGTCCCTAAAAGCTAGACCAAATAAGTGTGTTTTTAGTGTAGCCTTGAATACTGAGAGTGAGCCTGAATCTTGCAGGAAAACTATTCAACAGCTGCAGAGCACTATAAGAGAATGCTCTGCAGCCTGCCATAGTTCATTTTACACTAGGAACTAATAGATATTGTACTCTTTGAGATCGAATTGAGCGATGAAGGTTGTAAGAGACCAGTAGATCTCTAAGGTATTCTGGTGCAAGGCCATTCAGTGCTTTATAAGATAATCGGTATTTTGTAGTCAGACCAAGACTTAACTGGAAGCCTGAATAGAACAGGAACATTTTGATACATTTTTTAGTGTTTGCAGCAGCCAGAGTTCTTACATTTTGTACTAGCTGGAATTTATGTAAGGAACCAGATGGGTAACCAGAAAGGAAGCCATTATAGTTTTCCAGCCTGGAAGTTATGAAGGCATACATTAGTTTTTCTGCATCATGAAAGGCGAGCATCTTCTGAAGCTTGGCTATGTTCTGTAGATGGTAGAACACAGTCCTAATAATATTTATGTCAGCATCGAAGTATAGATCTGAATCAACCAGGACCCCAAGATCCCTCACTACTGTGTTAACCTGAGTAGGAAGACCACCAAGGTTGAGGTTGTCAAACTTATTTTGAGCAGCCTTGGATCCAACTAGCAGTACTTCTGTTTTTTCTGGGTTGATTTTTTTTGCCAACCAACACTGGATATGTAGGAGAGCTGCAATGCATCATCTGGTTTAACAGATATATATAACTTTATCATTAGCATAACAATAGAATCCAACACCATGATTTCTAATAATGTTACAAGTGGTAACATATACAAAGTGAACAGTAGCAGACCCAGCACTGATCCCATATTTAACTTGTGTGGGCTTAGAAGATTTGTTGTTCACATAGACAAACCAGCAACAATCAGTTAAATAACAGCAAAACCAAGAGAGCTGTCCCCTTAATGCCAAAAACAGATACTTGCCGATCCAGGAGAATGTTATGGTCCACGGTGTTGAATGCTGTAGTTAGATCTCGTAACACCAGCAAATATATACCACTAGGGTCAGAAACCTTACGCAAATCATTCGTTACTTTGATTAAAGCTGTTTGTGTGCTTTGGTCTGGTCTAAAGCCAGACAGATATAATTCATTAGCATTATCTTTCTGTAAGAAAGAAGACAGCCGATTAACAACTTTTTGAGGATCTTTGAAATACAAGGAAGATTTGAGAGTGATTTAGGAAACTCTTTACCTAGGTTCAAGATTTGTTTTTTTTTAGAACATGTCTAATAACAGGTTCAGGCCTCAACAACATGGGGAGAACATGCAAACTCCACACACATGGAACCCTGGCAGGCCTTGAAGCCAAATTCCAGAGGGGTGAGGTAACAGTGCTAAGCCCTGCACCACCATGCTGCCCCTAGTAGATGCAGGAGGAGCTGAGAAGTTCTGATTGTTTTATAGAAAAGAAAGATTCAAGGGTATCGTTGTCAGCACTGATATGACTAACAGAAAGCTGACTGATGTGCTCTGGATGGTCTGTCTAATCTTAGTTATTTTACCATTAAAAAATGTTATGAAGTTGTGACTCCTAAGAAATTGTTGGACTTGTGAGTTTAACATTAAAGAATTCTGTGTTAACCTAGACAGATTCAAACAGGAAATTATAGATAATGAGGTTATGGAACATCTGATACTGTGCTTTAGAGCTGAGGCAGAAGGGAGGCTACATTAACTTGTAATGATCTGAAAGTAGAGGATTCTGAGGGATTAATATATACATGTTCCACCAGGGCACCATAGCTAAGAATCAAATCCAGGGCATGATTACAGCCATGAGTAGGCCTGACTACATTCTGACATATAACAACAAAGTCAAGAATAGCAGCAAACATTGTTGTTAAAGGATCACTGTGATTCTCCATGTGAATATTGAAATCAACGACTTTTTTCTTTGGGTTGCATCTCAACAACAACGACTTTTCCAGTAGTGAGCACCAGGTTTGTATAAAAAAAATAAAATAAAAAATGAAACCTGCAAACTCCTTTAGAAAATTACTGTATGGACCAGCCGGTCTACACACAATAAATGATGATTGAAGGTGAACGGCTACAAGGAGATGAACCACAACAAAATGACTCAGCTAAACTAAGAACTAGAATTTCCAATGTGCTAAAGCTATAGCCACTTTTCTCAGACACTTGTAGGTTGGACTAAAATATTGCAGCAACACCACCAACTTTGCGACTTAGTCTGGGATTATGCTTCAGCTGAAGTAGATTCCTTTAGTGCTATTAATTCATTAGGTTTAAGCCAGATCTCAGTCATAGGACACCAAGATTAAAATCAGTAATGCCTTATAGTGATCTTATATTCAAAATTTTTAGCCTTGCATTACACTTATCTAATAATAGATTTGGTTAAATTTTTATTGTTATTATGACATAGACTAGGACTGTAAAGGACCTCAATGATTAAAAGTGTGGGGGAATAGACACGGTCTCAATAACATGAACACTAGTTGATGACTCTAAGCGAGTAGTAGACGGTTGGTAATGCTGGTTTACCTGCCGGCTGGACTTGGCTCTGGCTATTCAGCGATTTGCCTCCGGACTATGAGCTACGCTTTTGGACAGGGGATTAGCGCCAGCCCACAAGAGGTGAATATTGTTCCTCTTCAAAAGCCCAAGCCAACCCCAAACATTTGCTCAACCAATTTATCGGGCACCATTACAACAACCAGCAATGCAGCGAAAATCATCTGCTTTACATTTTGTCACCAGTTCTAGCAGGAACATGTCAAAACCTACTCACTACTCAGATTATCTGACCCAAGTCTGTCAGCCACGTTTCGGTGGAGATCTCCTGTCCTGCAATCGTGCAATTGTCCTGTCCTGCAATTTTTTCTTCTGATACAGACAGGGATGGATATTCTTAAAAGTCTGACATTTGAATATTGTACGGCCACTAGCCACGCCCAAATCCTGCCCAAATTTGGCCTGTTTCAGTCTGACTGCTATACTTTTTTCCTGCCTTAGCCTACCTTATCCAAACTTAAAATCCTACCTCACTGATCCATTCTGGGGACATCATACAAAATCCTTACATACATAAAATCCTTTATACTGCAAGTTCTGTGAGTCATGCCAAATCAAAATATATGTAATGTCCAATGATGGTGATTTGCATTCCCTTGTGATATTCAAAAACTTCATAAATGACATATTCCGATATCTCCAACAATGTCCACCTCACTTTGGTCATTCTGGAAGTCGGTCAATCAAGACAGTGCTCTTATGGTTAATTTATAAAGAAAATTTGACCTTTCTGTACAGTATGGCCACCAGCCCACCCAACCTGCATCATTTCCATACTCATTTCAATGAACCACCTTTATCTCAGCCTTGCTTCAGCCAATCCTTACCAAATTTGAACCACTACGGTTGCACTGGACCACAGAAAGACCCTCCAACTTTGGTGCCGGTAAGTCAAACGGGGGCACTACGGGCACTGTCCATATATGTCAAACACCCACCTTGGCTCATTCAACTGAAATGTCCTTATTTTCCATAAAACCTTAAAAGATGTGTTACCTTTCCCTTCATCTAACTCAATGTTTTTAATTGCCTGTCATTATCCTATCATTTGACTCGTAGAAAATTACTAGATTTCATTTATAAGATAGGCAGTATATTTTGCAGATTTTTTGATTTCTTTTTTTAATAAATTGGCCAGCAGGTGGAGGCAGTGCTCTATTTAATGTCAAATTTTTCTATTTTTTTTTATTAATTGGCCAGTAGGGGCTCTATTTCATAAATGCTATTCAATCCTTTTAGGCCTTCTCATGACTAAAAGAACAGCTTTTAGTAAAAGAACAAAAGGAGAAAACATGATATTAGTGCTGCTTCATATAGCAGTCCCCCAAATGAGCACTGTTGTTCAGAATATGTAAGACAGCCTATATTCACACAGGTAGTATAAACTAAGCTTAACTTGTAAGATCTAGACTTACCACGTTAGGTAGGCAGGTGCCTATTTGCACCTACTACTCAGACCATTTAATACACACAAGCTGCACCTTCTTTTGGGCAACAGCATATTTTAGTGAAGGTAGCGTTGCTGTTAGTCTATAGTATGTGGAGATGATTTGTGGCAAGTTTCAGTTGAGGTATTTGTGTGTAGTTCATGTGGTCTGTGTGCACTCTCTTAGTCCTTTTGGAGAAGGCTTCACTCATCTGCAATACGGGCGCAGGGAAACTTGATGTGGTGAGTATGGCATCAGTGACATGAGGATAAGGCACTGGAAAAGAGAGTAAAACCAGAAAGCTGCATGTGAGCCAACCAGACACTGATAGTTGCAACGTAAAGCTACTTCAAAAAATCTTTCAAAGAGGTAAACTCACAAGGCCAGCCCATCTTATTCATCCCATGTAGCAGGCAGTGTGATGTGTTACGGAAACTTGATGTGGTGGACATGGGGTCAGTAATATCAACAGTAGGTGCTGGAAAAAAAAATTAAAAGCACGAACCGGCATGTAAGTTAGACAAACACGGACAGCGTAAAACTAAAATACACCAAAAAGAAAGAAACCTTTGGAAAAGGCAACCTCACAAAGTCAGCGCATGCTCCTCTAGCCATGTAGCATTCAGTGTTATGTGTCACACTCCCAATCTAGGGCCATAATGGAGAATGCAGTACAGCAGATGTCCCTTGGCTTGATCCTCAAGGTGGCACATGACAGTTGTACATTGGTGACTAAGGATATATGCAAACTCTCCTGTCTTAACTAAGATGCAAATGTTAAGTGAGAGACTGTGACTTAGGCACCTTTGCTTTGCCCACCCAGTCGTGTCGCATCCACTGTGCCTAGATGAACGTTTCTCATACACTGGCCAGCTTTTCCAGTTAGATCTTAGCTCATCCACATGTATGACTGTTCAGTGTTACTTTATTTTAGTTGTTTCAAGTGATACACAAAACATACACATTATTCTAAAAACTGCATCATATCCACAATAGAGTCAAAATGTACGTATGTCCAACATTTCCTTTTAAACTGTGAAGCTACACTGCACAACACTATATAGACAAATGTAAGTATATGGTCTTACCTTAACCCATAGATAACTGTGCCTCCGCCCTCTCACTGTTCTTCTCCAGAAAAGTCTTCCATGGTTGTTTCAGTGACATTCTGTGCATTTTTAGCATGTTTTGTAGTATAAGACATTAGTTCTGCTGTGTCTACATCTAATAGTACTTAAAATGAAATGAATGTTAGGAAATTAATTATATATTCCATTTAATATACAGAACTACACATTTACTGTTTGTCACAGTGTCTTTCACATACATATGATCAATCAAAGTGTCTTTCCCGGATTTTCATTGAAGTCGGCCATGATGATTTTCCCTCCTTCCACGCTGTCCAACCAAGTGATCAACTGCTTTAGGTTCTTCTGAAAGACTGTCTGATTATACGAAGGTGGTCTGTATGCTACCAAGACTGTTGTTCTTAGTAGGCCCACACTGAACTGCAGACACTCAATGTTGACGCGCTGCACATCAGTCATAGTACTGTTGGTATGTTCTTTATAATACACACCCACACCACCATGTTGTTGCTTCTTTAGTTCAGCAAAGGTATTAAAGGTAATTTAACCATGTCTCTGTCAAAAAGATATCAGCTTCCATATAGCTTCTGTCTTGCTTTAGGTCATCCAGGTGATAAAGTCTTTCAGCATTATGCAGTATAATCTTACATAATACCTCTCCTGGAGCCAACACCTTATCGGTGGTGGAGGGGTTTGCGTGTTACGATACCCGGATGCGTGTCACCTGGGCCCCCCATGGAGCCAGGCCTGGGGGTGGGGTTCGATGGCGAGCTCCTGATGGCCAGGCCTGTGCCCATGGGGCCTGGTCGGGCACAGCTCGAATAAGGCACGTAGGTCCCCCCTCCAATGGGCCACCATCACCCATAGGAAGGGCCATAGGGGTCGGGTGCAGTGTGAGCTGGGCAATGGCTAAAGGCGGGGATCTTGGCGGTTTGATCCTCGGCTGTAGAGCTAGCTCTTGGGACATGAAATTGGGTTCTCCCTTAAAGATAGGGTGAGGATCTCGGTCATTCGGGAGGGACTCAGAGTAGAGCCGCTTCTCCTCTACATTGAGAGGAGTCAGATGAGGTGGCTCAGGCATCTGGTTAGGATGCGTCCTGGACGTCTCCCTAGTGAGTTGTTCCGGGCATGTCCCACTGGGAGGAGGCCCCAGGAAAGACCTAAGATACGCTGGAGGGACTATGTCTCTTGTCTGGCCTGGGAACACCTCGGGATTCCCCCAGAGGAGCCGGATGAAGTGGCTGGGGAGAGGGAAGTCTGAGTTTCCCTGCTGAGACTGCACCCCCCGCGACCCGACTTCGGATTAAGCGGCAGATGATGGATGGATGGATCTTATGATAATACTTCCATGACAAGCTCAATAAATGCAGGCATGCTTTGTGCGGGGGTGGGCATACTTATTGCCCCTCGCAGTCTCAATGTCTTGTTTTTCATATATAGCAGTTACCTTAAAGTCTTCTATTATGAGGCCTTCCAGAGAAGTCACACCGCTTAATGCATCATATGCCTGTGCAGCTGCAAATATCTTTTTCAGTGATATGACAGCCTTGTCCACTGTCAGATATTGCACTTTGTGCACTGTACAAGCCCAAGTTAATTTAAATGGTAACTGACGCCGTATTTCACCACTGTTTGTCACTCTCTCCTCAAACACGGAGGTTTGATTTGTGTTACTTTGCCCAACCCTTCTTTTAGGCATGGCTTCTTCCCTGAGTGACTTTTCAGCTGCTTCGTGGTCAAATGTGACGTTTATTTCCGATGGAAATTCCTCATCAATATCAAAGCACACGTCACTCACTGTACCAAATGCACCATTTACCAGGCCGTCTGAAACATCAACGTTTTCCAGCAGCATTACCCAAGCATTGACACCTACATGTAGTGATTCTAGGAGACAAGTCTTCTGAACTTTTGCACGATGTCCATCTTTCCGTTCCAGTCTGCTAGTTGCAGCAACCCTTTCAAAGTCCTGAGCATTAATAATGACATGGTGTGAGCATATCTTCCGCAGCATATGGTAGTTATGCTGATCAGCTTCATTATTGGTGGCATAAATATGAAGAGCAGTACTGTCTTGTCCTGTGCCTGTCTCACATTGTTTCAGTATGGTATGGGATATGATGCCGGAACAGTGCCGAGCCCGGCAGCCGATTCTGGCTGACCCACGACTGTTCATGTGTGTTGGCATCGGCTGAACTCCGTTCTCTGTCTGCTTCTGTTGTCGGTTTTAGACACTCAACGAATCTAGATATGCTACATTTGCTCTTTTCTGAACGGTTGGCAATCAGTTTTATACATGCCTCAGCATCTGCCTAGGTGAAATATATATGAGACCTTGCATTCTTTATAGGATCTTTTAAATCCAGCACCTTTGTGTTTCCCGTTAATACCATTGCGATTTTTTAAAAAATTGAATATTTTTTACACAAGGGAAAACCAATTACAGTTCTTGACTCACAGGTGGATGGTTTTCTCAAATTTAATTGTACTGTTTAGCGCTGTAAAAATATTGCAATAACTATTTTCTCCACATTTTACACATTGTCAAATTGTCTTTGTATATGCTTCATTTTCTATTCTTTGAGGAACGTATAAACTAAATATTCATATATTCAAATGTATATTCAAACTGCAATGTAAAAACACTGGGGCAAAGTACTAATAATAAAAGGTAAATGATAAACATAGACAGAAACACATTTTAAAATTATATATAGATTGTTACGTCCCGGTTTAGGGACGGGGTGTAAACAGTGGTAAGGTTCAGGAAAATGGAAACAGGGAGTCGGGAGGTGGAGGATAAGGGATAAGGAGGTCGGGGAATAATTACACCCAAGGCATTGATGGTAGCAGAAAATATGTGTATTTGGGGGAAAGGAGTGACAGCAGCCAAAACAATAAACAAAACCAAATGAACTAGCTACCCGCATACAAACGAAACTTCCCTAACCCAAAAGAAATTAAAACAAAAGGCAAACGCTATCTGAAACCTCTCTAACCACAAAAACAGGGACAAAAACGGTGTACATGCAGAAAAACAAATGGCAGCACTCCCTACAACACACACACACAAATATATACATACAGTATTTACACGGGCAACCAAATCCAATCCGTAATCCTAAGAATAGTCAATAAACAGACAGTAGTCAAAACACGGGTAAACAAATACACAAGCCAAGTAACCAAAACCAAATTGAAAACCAAAAGCACGAAAGTCAAAAGCCAAAAACAGGTTGTAACGGTAAATCAGAAATACAATAAGCAAAAGGCAAAGCAAAGACAAAGCATGAGTAAAAAGCTGTCAGAAGGGATGTTCAGGCGTCTTTTATAATCCGGGGCTGGAGAGGCAGGAAACGGGAACGAGGCGATGGCAACCAGTCCATCCAGTTTTGGCACAGCATTTGTGGTGAGAGATGGAAAATGCAGAACCAGAATCAGCAGTTTGATGGAATGGGATCTAAAGGAGAGAAGGAATGGTAACACACACATATGGACGTAACACCCCCACCCACAAGTGTGGACGCATGCACACAATTACAAAAAAAAAAAAAAAACCCAAAGAGGGTCCACAAATTAATACGACCTCGACAAGGCATCAGCCACTACATTCGCTGATCGACATCGGTGAACAATGACTAGATTAAAACTTTCCAAAATTAGTGACCAGCATAACAAGTGCTGATTTGAAGAGGACATTTGACTTAAAAAGACAAATGGATTATGTATAGAGAGTGATTGGGACACTACTTCCACCTAGGTATTCTTCAAAATGTTGGAGGACCAACAAAAGAGCAAGAGCTTCCTTTTCAGTAGTGTATAATTTAACTGATGTTTTATAAATTTTTTCGAAAAAAAAACTGAGTGGATGATCCAACCCCATGTCGTCTTCTTGTAGAAGCACAACCCCAGCACCAGTACCAATGGCATCCACCTCTAGTTTGAACGGTCTGTTAAAGTTAGGGGTCGATAGCACCGAAGTACTGCACAACAACATCTTAACCGTGTTAAAAGCCTGTTGGCACTCTGAGGAGTACACAAAAATTGTGTCTTTCCGTAAGAGGCTAGTCAGAGGTAAAACCACATCCGAGAAATTCTTACAAAAACCCCGATAGTAACCAGCCATACCAAGAAACAGCCTATGGTCACGCTTGCTCTGAGAAACAGGGAACAAATTTATAGCCTCTACTTTCACCTGAACAGGTTTGACCACCCCATGCCCTACAGTCTTTCCCAAATAGGTGACCATACCTTTACCAAATTCACATTTTTCTAGATTCAAGACTAAAGAAGCTTCAACAATTTCCCAAAAACGATGTCTAGGACATGCAGGTGTTATTCCTAAGTATCAGTATAAGCTACCATATCATCCAAATACACTTCACAGTTAGAGACATTACCCAAAACTTTTGTTCATCAGCTGCTGAAATGTAACAGGTGCGTTTTTGAGCCCGAAAGCCATAACAGTATACTGCATAAAGGTGTCCGGAGAAGCAAAAGCAAAATTTTCGGAAGCAGGCGGAGAAAGGGGAACTTGCCAATAACCCTTTAAAAGATCCAGTTTGCTCACATAAGTGGTCGAGCCAATATGATCAATGCAATCTTCCGATGTGATAGAACTCTGCAATCCTCTTGGTTCTCGTGCCTCAAAAAAACAAACTTCTCATGGTGTACTATACATTGGGCAATATAAATCCAAAACTAAGGTCTAAGTTAGCTGCCATCCATGTACTTGCTGTTACTAAATCAAGTGACATCTCTCAGTGTGGTGTAGATGTGATTTTGCAGAGAATACATGAACATTTGAATTTGTTGTATAATGGTGTGAACATCAAAACTGTGAAGGGGGAGAGAACAGTATATGGTGCAGTAGTTTCTCTCTGTGGTGACACCCTGGCTCAGCATGAGCTAACAGGCTTTAAAGAGAGTGTTGGGTTTGCATTCAGCAAATGCCGGCATTGTGAGTGTAATTTCGAAGACATACAAGTTTACTTTGATTCAGACAATTTTGTCAATCTTCAGATAGACATGTCAGACAATGTAATGAAATTGAGAGGGCTGCTACAGACTTTTTGTCCTCTAAAGATCCTACCATTTATATTGGACAGCTGTGAAAAGAGATGAATACTTTCAAATCATCATTGAGTTAATAGAGATTGTTCAAATCTTATTTGCACCTGTTATTTCTTTAGCGACTATGGCAAAGCTTAAGTTGCTTATTAAGCAGCATTTGAGTAATATGAAATGGTTATTTCCTAAGAACAACATAACACCAAAGCAACATTATTTGATACATATTCCTGAGCAGATTAAAGATTTGGGTACACTGTTGAGACACATGTATATGTGGTTTGAATCTAAACACTGTTTTTTAAACAGTGGTCTTCGAAGTTAAATTTCAAGAATGTTTGCAAGTCTTTCGTTAAACACAATCAGATGTTTGAGAGTTGTCAAAATACCAGCCCTGAGAATCACCCAATTTTTAAAAAATGTCTACTAATTGGTCCTGCATCTGAAGTGGAAAATTTATGTGCAGGATAAAATGAGAGATTTTTTGGGTGTGAAAAAGTGCATCATGTGATATCTGTAAAATGGCTTGAGCTAAGTGGCAACAAGTACTCAGAAGTCAGTGATCGTAACCAATAGGAGGTGTTCCTGTGTTTGGGCTCATAAAAGACATATACATGTGGTTTAAGCATCTTGTTTTATTTATTTTACATTGTAGTCCCCATTTCACTAAATGACTGCATGTATCTAATAGCAAATGTTAAGGATCCAAACTCTAATTTAATGTACGTACATTTGGCTTCTGTTGTAAAGGAAAAAAAAATAATGGCACTGTCAGAGTTCGTGGGTAGGCGAGCAGGTAAAGAGGCGAGAGCCGCAGGGTGAACAAAGAAGGGGGTTTATTTAGAACGAAAGGGCAGACAGGCACAAACATCCAGTAACACTACAATGACGGATCTGACGGGTCTGAACTCAGACGCGGACTAAATACACAGGACGAGCTGGCAGTAACAAGCAACAGGTGAATACAATCGGGTAGGAACACGAGGTAACTAGGTGGGCGGAGTTGGACGTGACATAACCCCCCCCAATGGCGCGCACACCAGGCCAAGGGAATGGGACGAGGATGAGACAGAGGGGACACGAAGGGAGCAGGAGGGGCCAGCGACGCAGGCAGGAGGGGGAAAGCGCCGTCTGACGCGCAGGGGGGCCCGGAGGTGACGCCGAGGACCGGCACCAAGGCACCGGGGAGGGACCCGGAGGTGACCAATTTTTCAATTGTGTATGCCTGCTCAGTCAACACCAACTTACCAATAGGGTCAGTTGACAGCCATAAAGCTAGGTTGTAGATTCACTCCCTAGTTGAAGACTGAAAACCAGGCGATCAGGCCTCTCACAAAAGAAGCTTTTATTCCACAGGAGAAAGGTGCAGTCATATGCTGCAGAGATGAAGGCTGTACTTATAAGAGAAACAAAGTACAACTCCACCTTGCAAAGGCGAAAGCTAAGTCACACAAACACTAAAAACTGGACCCTGTGCTACTCGTCAAAATGTAAGGGTGTACTCACACTAGGCACGGTTGCCATGAACCGCGCCCGAGTACGATTGTCCCCCCTCCCCACTCCCCCTC
>JAODKE010000138.1:12999295-13017157 GCA_026779605.1 Mormyrus hasselquistii | reverse complement strand
GTGGTTTACTAGGGAAATAAAGTATAAAGTAAGGAGGAAAAGGGCTTTGTTCCAGAAATGTAAATTAACTGATGATGGTAGAATAAAGCAAGAATATCTAAGTCTACAGGCTGAGTTAAAAAATGATATTAAACGAGCTAAAAGGAATGTCGAAAGGAAGATTGCTTTGGAGGCTAAGGATGATATTAAAAGTTTCTTCCAGTATTTTAACTCTAAAAGAGCTCTAAAGGCCGAAATTACTAGACCCTAGTAATTTCTATATTACTATTACTATAAAACCCTTACTATCCAGCATTTTCAAGCATGCATATATTGCATTACATGTTCTGGCACTGCCCATGCAAGCACCACATTACTTTTACTGGTACAGCCTGATCCGTTTGTCTCGCCACTTTCCAGCAAACCATATTGTCTACATTTAAAATAAATACAATTCATATAATGTTACATTTTCAAGCCATTTCATATATATATATCGAATATAAGATAAAAATTTGATACATCACCCAGCCCTACTGCAAAGTTTTAAGAATATTTCTCAGATAGCTTTTTTCTTTTTTTTTAAATAACACTAACAAGTAAAGTGCATGTGACAGCACACCAGTGACGCCCCCGCAGTCTGGGAAATACAACAAAAGTTATATAATAAAAACAATAAAAATTATTATTATCTCTAGCATGATGGGTCCTGCAATAGTAAATTAGTATATTTAATGCAAACTAAAATTTTACCATTTTGGAAAGGAGAAACTAGGATGCTAATAGAAACTAATTAGTATTAGACTAAAATGTTGTGTCCATCATATACATGTAAAAATGAAATCCAGTAACATACCTGTGGAAGTGCTTCTGGGAGAAGGAGCCTGGGCTCAGTTCAATTTGTGCACAAAGCAGTGTTTTTACAGGATTCTTGAAGGAGGCATCAGAGCTGAGTGCACGAAAGGAACTAAAGTCATGAGTACCAAGCAACAAGGCACTGGCATCCTTCATAGCTTTGACATCCAGTTCCCTGGAGGAAAACCAAACAGATAAACAGCTACATCTATACGTTTGAGATTATAGAATACAAGTTTCACTATCAGTGGGCATAAATAATAAAAATATTTTTATCAGTTGTTTTCCATACTAAAAACCACTGTGTCCTAACTATGGATTAAACAATGAGTATAAAGACAGGGTATTAAAACAGCACCAAAACTCAATGTTCATGCTTATAATCAATTGTCAGGTGAGAACATTGTCAGGGTTCCTCAATGCTTCTACCCCCCCATGCATTTTGCTTTCTGTTCACATTTGAGATCTTTATCCAATCAGTAAAAATTTTGGATTGGCCAGCCAAGCAAGTGAAAACTTTCCCTATTATGAACATAGTAAACTGCAAGATAACCTACATCAATATTTTTTGCTGGGGACTGATGAAGCAAGCACCCTACAGACTTGCACTATATGGACATAAGTATCGGGACACCTGTCCATTACACCCACAGGTGTTTTTATGGCATGCCATTCTAAATCAATAGGCATCAATATGGAGTTGGTCTCCCCTTTGCAGCTATAACAGCTCCCTCTATTCTGGAAAGGCTTTCCACAGGATTTTGGAATGCGTCTGTGGGAATTTTTGCTCATTCATCCAGAACAGCATAATTTGGACACACTCCATATAGTGTATGTTTGGGAAGTTTCTCTTAAGTGCATGCTCTATGCATATTCTGGAGCTGCCAACTCCAGCAGCTCACATTGGAGAATTAATCAAGAACATTAATATGGCATGTCAGAGGGTTTACACAGTAGGCCAATTTGTTGCAGAAATCTGGAAATACCAAAATGTATACAAACTTTCTTTCATTTTTCCATGAAATTCCATATTTTTCCATTCTGTGTAGGAACCCGGCATTGTGGGATTGTTACACACCTTGTCCAAAAAATATAGGTAAAAGTTAAGCAAAAAAAAAAGAAAAACAATGATAGTGGTTTGAGGTGCCACTCACATGTCTGATAAGGACCAGCAGAGGTTCTTGTCTGTCATGGGCAATTGAGTATGATGACTGACTTTTGTGGCTAAGCGATAAACATATGTCCTTGAAATGGCAGAATGTCGTGCATGGAATGTATCTGGCACTTGGATTGCTCTTATAATGCTAGGGAAAAAGGGAAAAAAAGGTAATAATAAGCATCACTCAAGTAGGGCTAACAATGTGGCTTTTTCTCTGCCTTTTCACATGTCCAAATGGTGCCTGCGGTCGGCACCAATTGAGCTGGATTTCTGCTTCACTCCCATGGAAAGGTGTCACTGTAGATCTGACTTACGAACTGTGAGAACAGCCAGCAATTTGCCTCCCTACACAGGCTGGCATGGAAAACTGACTCATTGATGGACTACGGCTTTCACCTTGACTCTAGTTTACACTTGCTTTTAGTAATCAAGCCCACTCCGGTTTTTTTTTTTTTTATAATGTTAGTGTTCCCAGGAGGGTTGAGCAGCCAGGTAGCCTTGGACCCCCAGTGGGAGTTTTTGGTTCCTTTCCTCCGTTGTCATCTAGTTTTTTCTTTAATTTCCTTGACTTCCCTTTTCAATTTTTGAATTGTTCTGTATGATGGTGACTCTGTTGTGAGGCATTATTATTATTATTGATTATTGAGTGGGGACCTCACTCAGTGTAATCAATGTACAACATACACATTACTGTGAGAATTATTGCTACACTCAAGCCCCTTCTTTCATATAAGGATTTTGAGAGAGTTACTCAAGTCTTAATTTCCTACTGGTTGGCCTATTGCAATTCCTTCTATATAGCCATTCCTCAAACCTCCCAGCACAGCATCCAGCTTGTGCAAAATGTTACTACAAGACCTCTCACCAATACCAAGAAGAGGGACCATAATACCTCTGTACTGGAATCTCTACATTGGCTTCTCATGAAATTTAGGATTGCTTTTAAGGTTTTATTTTTTGTTGTAAAGGGTCTGGCACCATCATACCTTTAGATGATGAGATTAGATCCACTAACCAAATGCTTTTGTCAATCCATGGACCAATCTAAAAAGCAAAAGCAATATGGGTCTTCTGTTGCTGGCCCCATATTGTGGAATAGCTCCATGTTCACCAGTCTCCCTGCATTACCACCTTTAAATTATCACATAAAACTCACATTTAGTTCTTAACATTTGGGTCTCCTGGATGTTTTAATAGTTTCAGTAGCTTTAATTTCTACTGTTGTTGATCTGTTTTCATTACTATTTTGAATTTTAATTCAAGTTGCCCTACACTTTGGCTACATTTCACATCAAATTTTCCATTAAAATGTCTGTAAATAATTTAGTTTTAAGTATGGAAGTACTCTGTGTATGTTTGGTTTTAAAACATCTACATTACTGTATAAGGAGCTATGGATTACGTTTTTTCTGGCCTGAGTAGCAAAAGAAAAATTGCACCATTACACCAAATTTCTCCAAATTCAACAAGGGTAATTTAAGTCAACAAGAGTAATTATAGCATGCTGAAATTTGAATGCCTGTTGTCAGTCATGTTTAATAAGTAGATCAACTTTTATTATATGATTTATTTGGGACAAAACACGCATACAAACAAAATTTAATCTTTTTACATGCAACAGTTTCTAAGATATATTGAGTTATAGCTCCCCCTATTGGGTGATTTATATGGAATTTTGACTGACATCTCAGAATGCCATATCTACTAGACATAGCAGGTTTGGTGAAAATTAGATGTTTTGCTGATGAGAAAAGGTTCATCCAGGACAAATTGGCCATGCTGAAGAAATGAACTGGTCTGAACAATTACCCTGATCCAAATCCTATGCACAAATTTTTGTCTACGTGGTCTCAAGATGTAACAGATCAAATTTACTGTGAACTAGATCAACAGTCTAGGACAAGCTCAAAAAAGTAGATTTTGCACATTTTGCAAATCAGTTAATGATCTAAGGGATGGGGGTTGATGATATTAGCAAATTATTTTCTGAAATCAAGGAATATGGGGGGGGGGAAACAGTAAGATTTTACTTAAAGCAATCATCATAATGCAGTCATAGAGTATTATAAATGGGACTATATTTATAAAAGGCATAACACATTATGACCATGTTTATTATGCATTATGAATGCTCTATGAAGCTCTTACTTCTAATGCACTATAGATGCCTTCATAATGCATTATAATAGTCCAGACACTCAGGTCCTCAGAAATGTGAATCCTGTGAGCAAGATCTCACAGAAACGTAGATATGTGTATTTGTTTTATTTTCACTCAGCAATATTTAAGTGTAAGTGCTACAGCTTACATTTTATTACAGGGACATTTTATTATTTTCCCAATGTACACATTTTAACCAACATTTTCAGATAATATATATAAAATACAACAGACTTCTTGGGATCTCTAGTGAATCTAAATGCATTTACTCACCTAATAGGTTCAGGCTTAAGGTGAAAATTAAGTGCACTTGTTAGGACCTGCCCTGTGAGTGGGGGTTTGCCAGGCTTTCGCTGAATGTCCAAATGTGCAGAGTTACAAAGTGCATGGACACCTGTGTCAGTCCGACTGGATATGCAAAGGGACACCTCATTGATTGGCTTCAACTTCCGTATTGCATTCTGTGTACCAAAAAATTGGGAAACAACATGTGAAGATTCATAGTAAACCAGATTATCACACACACTTCTGGTAGCCTATTAATTGTAGAGAGGGCACAATATCATTTCTGTGGGTCCAATCCTAATATATAAAATTTTGAGTATCTGCTGATACCAATACAATCCGAGAAGAACTTCAAAGGGGGCATGCTGTTGACAAGTTTCTTTCAGATAACAGCCTAAATTGCCAAACAGTGAATACATAACAATAATTAAAACTAGCTTGCAAACAAGGAAAATTGTAACAGATAGTAAAATCCTCATTTTACCACTATATGGAGCATGCTTGCCTTATTATTAGCTGTTACTCATTATTAGCTATTATTAGCTTTGTTCCTTCCTCTTTTGAATTATGAATTCTATTGTTTCAATAGGAGATAATGACAATCCTCATACAGCAAGATATACAATTTGAAAAAGCACATTTATCTTCATGATTATCAGCTGTATAAGTTATACATACATACTTCCCAACCTAATCAATAAATTTGACATGGAGGATACATTTTATATTTTTCTATACCCTTATTCTCTTGGGAGGGATTTTTGTGGGAAGTGGGGAGGGGCCAAGAGAACACTATTGTGTCTGGGGCCCAAATTTGGTGCTATGGCCCTGCACATTAGGGTATTTTGAAATATTAATCAACAGCTTGTTTTACCGTCACCAAGGGGCCAATCGAGAGCAAGAGTACTTATGGACCATACACAGGTAGGTGACATCCTGTATAGAATCGTCCCCAACCTGCATTGTTATGATGATGACAACCTCTCCACTCAAACCATTCTCTGGCTATGTACAAACGTATCTCCATACACACATGGAAACTAGATAACAAAAGTAACGTAGGTCTTAGCCTACAGTGGACGTTTGTGCTAGAGCTGTAATCGGCCCTTAAAAGTTAGGCCCGACAAGGCCCGAACCCAACAGAATTTGGCTCGAGCCTGACAAGTACATATTCATTGACAGCTTTTTAAAAGCCCAAACCCGTTTACAGCCCGACATTATTCAAATGTGCGCACGCACACAGCTCACGTGTCAAGAATGAGTCATTGATACATTTTTTTAAACATCATTTATTCATGACTAATGTAGGCTATAGGCCACTTGGAAGTTGGAACAAAGAAATAAAACAAGTTCTCTGTTATTTTCATTATGCACATGGTCAAAACTTTTCCACACCTCAGACTTTGCTTTCGTTGCTGGTGCAACCACAACGCCAGAGGCTCGTCTCCGTTTCACCTCCTCAGCATCCTTTTTCGCATCTTTCTCGTGCTAATCGAAATGCATCACCTGACCACTCATTTACTGCGCAAGCCCGAGCCCGGCCCGAGCCCATGTAAAATGATAGAAATCAAGTCCCGTCGGGTTCGGGCAGAGATCTTCAGCTCTAGTGTGTGCATCACAGTGGCCAGTAAATTAGTTTCTTTTTCAGCAAATATAACTGAACTTTATTGAAATTATTTTTACGCCTCCCTCAAGTTGCTCTTTTTTTGTAGAGCAAGTTGTCCACGAAGGGCAGCCACCTGGGTTAAGGGCCTTGCTCAAAGACCCTATATACTCACCCTGTGTAACATGCTATTTAGCTGCATACAAGTCAACACACACCTGCTGCACAAAATTGTGGCTTTATTAGTCACTTTGTGCCAAGCTCAGAGTTAAACTGTTGAGATTTTTACACTAAATGTTTTGTTTTGCTGTTTTGGTGCCCAAAATATATGAAAAAAATTCCAAGGAAAGAAAACACGTATTGAAACTGTCACTGACATAAAAAAATTAACGGCATTAGAGGACATAGATGTTACAACAAATAGAGACAAAAAAGTTTCATATTCTTGTGATGATAGTACTAAACAAGAATGCACATCAGCTCCTGACCCTCCTGTTAAACTTAAAGCCAAGCAAAAAAAATCAGAATAG
This sequence comes from Mormyrus hasselquistii, assembly GCA_026779605.1. Classification (NCBI taxonomy): domain Eukaryota; kingdom Metazoa; phylum Chordata; class Actinopteri; order Osteoglossiformes; family Mormyridae; genus Mormyrus; species Mormyrus hasselquistii. Next base: position 13,010,586 of record JAODKE010000138.1, on the reverse strand, counting down.
AACACCTCCGAACAAGGTGAAGTACCAAATAATGATATCACACCTGCAAAATACAATTATGGCAGTCTTTGGAAAAATAAATGAAAAAGCAGACCAGACAGACAAGGCAGTCCATTATAACACTGTCCTAATTGGGGGGGAAAAAATCTCTGAACTTTTACCTTCAAGAAGTTGCAGACCTGAAAAGGGACAATGTGGTGCTAAAGGAGCAGCAACAAAAAGTTAAAATTTGCTGAGCAAAAGGAGAATGAAAATTAAAGACTCAGGTGAAGATTCAGCTTCAACCTGTATGCTGTAGCCAAAAATATTGAAGAAAATATTTAAGAGCCTAGGATATCTGCCAACCTACAATGGCTGTCAGCTACCACTGATATGATTGTGTGAGCAATTGACATAATTGACAGACTAGGCAGATACATGGAAGGGCAGACTCACACTTGGCCAAGTTGGCTTGTACTGTGCCTGTGCACGATTGTCCCGCCTCCCCATTCACCTGCTCATCTGCGGTGACATTGTGCTTAAAAAATCCAGGCCCAAGCACAGTTTTGTCATCACATGCAAGTTTTTTGTGTTGAAAAAACAGCGATTAAGATTCTGCTTTATCATCATCGCACATGACAAAAGTTCAAGTGCAACGAAATGCATCTAACCAGAAGTGCAAAGAAGAACATTAGAACAGGAAATTTACAAACAAGAGGAGGCCATTCGGCCCATCTAGCTCGTCGTTGGAGAAATCAACTCATAGCTCAGAGCTGTTAAAATCTTATCTAGCTCTGATTTAAAGGAACCCGAGGTTTTAGCTTGTACTACATTAACAGTAGCTTCGATACTACATGCTGTGTAAAGAAGTGCTTTTGCAAATACGGTTTAAAGTGCTGTATAGCCAGGCTTACTGCCATTAGTCAGAACCTCTCAGACTAAAGACTTTGGAATATTGCAAACTATCCTCCCCCTGCCAAATAACACTCTTGGAATGTTTGCTGTTTAATGCACTTGTAATGTGTTTTTCTGTGGTGACTTTGTAGCAGTGAGATGGTTCTTATATGTCTTTATGAAATATAGTTGCTGAAAAACTGAGGGATCATTTTCATAAGTTCTTGCCTAGTTGTTACTATTGAACTCTTTTTAAGAACATAAGTGTTAGAAATGGCACTACAAAGACATAAATGAATTCAACAACAATGAAATGTCTTGTTTCCATGTGTATACATAGGCCTCGAAATGCAGCACATTAAGAAATTTCAAAAACATTGGAAAAAAACAAAAGTAAACCAATTTCGCAGGCGTGGGGGCTACAATTTTCAAAATACTTAAGTATACATCATTTAAAAATAAATGTTACTTATTTATGTTTACAGATATTGTGGAATCATCTACAGATACGTTCAATCTTTCTTCCAGCAATACTTTTTTATCTTCTTTCTTCGGAATCCTTACGTCCCGGAATGGATATGGAGAGGAAAAAATAGACGGCTGGAAAAAGATGGGACTTTGGCAAAATCTCGCAAAACCTTTCCGTTACTATTAACTGCATGCTGTCCAATAATTTTTTTTCAACCATCGATTTTTTTACCCCTCCATGTACATTCCAGGGCTCCACCAATATTCCGCTATTGAAGTGGATTTGTCGATTAATATTTTACTCCCAAATCACAGAAAATAATTATTAACACATGTTCAGACTAACCTCCAAATGGTTCTGAACCCCTTGGACTGGTTGGAAAGAAGGAACCTTCATCACACCGCTGGGAAAAAAAAATTATTATGCCACCTACTAAAGTGCACTTATAGAGATAGTACATTAGAAAGTCACTCTTAAAGCAATATTCGTCAGAGATTTAACGTATTTAATTAGCTACGATAGGGGAAAAAACTACTTCAAATTGTAGTTTTAATTATTGTAGTAATAATTTTAAAACGTACCTATATTTGGTGCCGAGATATTGAAAATAAATGAGATATCGAACTGTGCTCATGTCGAGACCTACACATATACACATTCCACCCAAAAAATATTTTAGATACTGGATTTTATGAAAGGTTTTAATTTGACCGCCAAAAACAAATATCAACACAGTATCACTTATACATGATCATTGTCACTACCCGACTATCATTAAGCTTGCAGCACATTTGTGTACCATCTGTCGAGGACTGATGACGTTACGCCCTCGCGAGATTATCGGGACTTGCGTGACCCGTGACACAGATGGCCAGGCGCTCTTGAAGAAGTCTGACAAGGGGGCAGTCCTTTTCCTTTTTAAGTTTTTTTATTCCGCCTTATTTTTTATTTAACTTCACTTACATACAAATGTTTGTTTTAAGCGTTTTTGAGGCATTTGCAGTTCAATATGAATATCTTCAAAGCAAGTATACACAAGTGGCGAGTGCTTAAAATTTTAACAGTTTTTCTCCCATTGGCGTAAGTGCAGTTACACTTTTGTTGTGATGGCAGCCCCTCTTATAGCACAAGCTGCAGCAAGGTCGCAAGACAGTCCACGTTAGCGACTCCCAAATCATCTGTTGCTTTGTTTTGTCTCACAGTTGCATGCGCTTTGCTAAGTGGGATTGTCCATTAAATGCTATTCCCACCCCTCAAAACTTTCTTTTACATAGGTTGCAAATCGTTGTGCTACTCGTTTCTGTTAAAAGCATATAATACTCCCAGATCATCACGCTCTTCGTACTGCGAAGGGTATGTGCATGAAGTCATTGTACTCACACCCACAAAGTAGCAAAAAAGACAGTGGGGCAGCGATTTGAATGCCGCAAAAAAAACACATGTAAAATTGGAAAGAGCTGTTGTGCGATTGATTGCCAAAAACTAAATAATTAAGTATAGGACGTGGGTTGGTCATGCATGGCCGATACCTGATCCATCAAATAGGTCTGGATCGGTGCCAATACCAATCCGAATATTGATATTGGTGCATCTCTAACAAAAACTGCATTTTTCCTCCTGAATTCGACTATCGATCTCACCCTTCTCTCCAGTACCTTGGAATAGACTTTCCCAGGAAGGCTGAGAAGTGTGATCGCCCTCGAGTTGGAACACACTCTCCGGTCCCCTTTCTTAAATAAGGGGACCGCCACCCTGGTCTGCTAATCCAGCAGTACTGCCCCTGACCTCCACATGCTGTTGAGAAGGCATGTCAGCTATGACAGCCCCACAACATCCAGAGCCTTTTCGTACTCTGGGTGGATCTCGTCCACCCCCAGGGCCTGGGCACCACATAGCTCTTTAACCACCCTCAGCCCCAGTGATGAGTAAGTCCACCCCAACCCCCTTGGGCCCCGTGTCCTCTGATGTCGCCCCCTCCAACTGATTCAGAATGCAGCTGCTCGACTTGTGTTCAACCTTCCCAAGTTCTCCCACACCACTCCTTTGCTGCGCTCACTACACTGGCTTCCTATGGCTGCCCGCATTAGATTCAAAACACTGAGGCTCGCATACAAAGCCAAAAATGATCTGGCACCATCCTACCTAAAAGACCTCATCACACCCCGCACTGCATCACAATCTCTCCGATCCTCCAGCACTGCTCGACTGGTCCCACCTCCCCTCAAGGCACAAGGAAGACATGTCTCTCTGTTCTTCTCTGTTCTCACACCAAGTTGGTGGAATGAACTCCCCCTTGATGTCCGAACAGCTGAGTCACTTAATGTCTTCAAAAAACGACTTAAGACACACCTTTTCCAGAAATACCTGAATTAGCACTTCTGTTATTAAACTCTGAGCTCTTTTTTTTTTTTTTTTAAAAATGTACTTTCCCAACAGAGTATTAGATTGCAGGTATTCATAGCCTTCGTTTTACTGAGCTAGTATCGAGGGAAAATTCATAGCAGAGTCTTAAAGTACTTATGTAAGTCGCTCTGGCTAAGGGTATCTGCCAAATGCTGTAAATGTAAATGTGTAAAAGGCAGTGCACGCAGATGTATCTGAGGCAGGGTTGAGGAGGTCCTCAAAGTATTCCTTCCACCTCCGGGTGATGTCCCCAGGTGAGGTCAACAGCACCCCCTCCTAAATAGTAGGAACCAGGAGCTGCTTCCCCCTCTTGATACTCCAAATGGTTTGCCAGAACCTTTTTGAGGCCGACGGAAAGTCACTTTCCATGGCCTCACCAAACTCCTCCCACACCCAGGTTTTTGCTTCCGCAACCACCCGAGCCGCATTCTTCCTGGCCTGCCGGTACCCGTTAGCTGCCTCCGAAGACCCCCAGGCTAATAATTCCCAGTAGGCCTCCTTCTTCAGCTTGACAGCCCCCCTCACCTCTGGTGTCCACCATCGAGTACGAGGATTACTGCCAGGACTGGCACCGACCACCCTGCAGCCACAGCATCCGTACAGCTGCTTCCACAATGCAGGTCCGGAACATGTGTCCATTCGAAGAAGACTGACCGGCTTCCTACCCCGCCACCTGAGCCAACTCACCACCAGGTGGTGATCAAGTGACAGCTCTGCCCCTCTCTTAACCTGAGCGTCCAAGACACAAGGCCACAGATGAGATGATACAATTATGAAATTGATCATCGACCTGTAGCCCCGAGCATGTTCGTACCATGTCCACTTATGGACACCCTTATGCTCAAGCATGGTGTTCGTTATGGACAAACAATGCATCACACAGAAATCCAGTAACAGAACACCACTCGGATTCAGATCAGGGAAGCCGTTCCTCCCAATCACCCCCCTCCAGGCCGTACTGTCATTGCCCATGTGAGTATTGAAGTCCCCCAGCATAACAATGGAATCCCCTCGTGGCACGCTAACCAGCATACCACTAAGGGAGTCCAAGAAGGCTGAGTACTCTGAACTGTCGTCCATAAACGGATCTCCCCTTCTGAGGATGTGCACCTCGCAGAGGAGGTGCGGACATATCTGACCCGACTGAGGAGCTGGGTAGCCAAAGATCTCCGCTACCTCACATACGGCTTGTTGAGAGAAGCTCGCCTGTCTGCCAATTGCTGCTTCTCCTCAGCCCGGAGCTCATCTGCCTGTTATTGCTTCTGTACCCCCACATGGCAGACATGTGGTAGAAAAATTGTAAATGAACTTCTCGAATAAAAGCCTGGACCTCTCAGTTTTGGTGAAGTAAAGGAAATCTCTTCTATTCCAGCAATTTCAGCAAAGCGCTCCCACTCTGGCACTCGGTACCAAGTTACCCCAGCACACAGAGCATCTAGTTGATAAACCATAATTCCGAGGACTTCCAAGTACTGATTGGTCACAAAACAAACTAAGCTGAAACGTAAAACAAAAACAATTCTCCTGCTCCATTGGTTCACCTATGTGAACACCCATCTTACGCAATTTACTGGAGTCATCCTCGACTTCTAGACTCTACTTGCGATATGTATATAGATATTAATTATATGACATTGAATCACTGTTAATGTTTGAATGTTCCACTGATTAATGATTAACACATTGACATATTGTCATCGAATCACTGCAAATGCATGGTCAGCATATGATTAGCATGATTAACATTAGTATGATTAACATGATTACTTTACATTGGCAATTGTATAACATTTACATATTGTCTACTGCGATTATTTTATAAAGCTATGATTCTCTGTGCACCAGTTGGGGTAGCTTCGAATCTCTTCCTGCAAGTAGTTTCTCTTTAGCCTTCCAGAAGGATAAGTGCTAAACAGCTCATTAGAACAAATATTGAGCATGGAATACGTGACGAGACAGAAGGTACAGAGAGGGGGGATAAGACCCAAACAAGGTATAAAGGAATCAAGCTGACACCTATGATTGAGCTTCCTACTATACATGCTGAATGTATCTCAGACGGTCGCTCCCTGATTGTAATCTGCCAGGGAATAAATTTGGACCTTGCAACTTCTCCACATCTCGGCTGTGAGTCTCTTCTGATCAGCGGACCCGGTGGAGACGGCGTACTCCAACACTCCATCTCTCTTCTGGCCCTCTCTGTCGTCCCCTCCTGCTCCTGCCTCGCCATCGCCAAGGATTCCTTCGGCTTCAACCTCGCGGCCGCCTGCTGCCTCTGTGGCCACTGCCTCTCGTCCACTGGGGTTCCCTCAGGCTCCCTGCTTCCGGGTGGGAATCCCTAACACTGTGAGTGTAGCGAAAGAATGGGGCTGTCAGACTGTCTTCAGATAAGGAAGGGTAAAGCAGGCATGAGCCAGAAATGAACCATTTAACAGAGAGGCCTACAAAGATTGTGGATTTTTACTCCATTTAATATTAATCTTTTAGATAATAAATAGTGTACTAAGCTTTGGTCCACATAATAGTGGTTTTCATGAGGGAGGATGTTATTCTTATATTTTTCTTGGAACATGCTGGTTATTGTTCAAAGCCATAATGAATGAAATCCATATTTTTTTTGCAGGTTGAAACCAAAACATCTGTGAGAAATTAGAATTCCTCTGTTTGATTTGATGTCAGTTTTCCCTCTGCACAACTGTAATTTTTTACACACAATAGACCAATGTATTAATTAATCTAATGGCTTGGATGTATAAAATGTGTGTCTCTGTCCTTAGCGCAATGGCACAGATACTTGATTACTATCATGGAAATCATAGCAATTATTCCTCAGTCAGTCCATTGCCATGTTTCTATGACAAGTGCATTTGTAAATTTAAGTCCATAAATGCGCCAAAAATTAGACACCATCACATACCAAAATCAGTGGTGAAAGTCAGGGTGTACGCATGTCTTTTTTATGTCCGTTGTGTAGGCTCAATCAGCCTTTTAATGAGAAAGCACTCCTTACTCATTTAAGGGCACTTTCAAAACATTTTCAAATGGTGGAGTGGCCCTTTAAGAATCGTCAATATTTAACTAAAATGTATTCTTCATTCAATCTCTGCAAAAGCAGAAATCATTCAGGATGCGATGTTTCAGATTTTAAGTATAAAATTCTCTTGACAGAAACTCATAGTCAGTCAGTATCAAGCCAAGGTGAATTTGATGAAACTGTTTCCTCGCAATGTCTGTCGCGAAGCTCAGATTAATCCTTCCGATTTTAACTGTGAAACTGGTATGTTGCAAGTTCAGTTGTGAAACCACTTGGCTTCTTTGTTTTGTGTATAGTTGAAATATTAGTTATATTACTGAAATATTCTTGTCATTTCAACCTCTTCTGAAAGATGCTGTTATGAAGGTTTTGCAAGAGCATGATCAGCTGGTTAGTGATGTGATCCTTAGTAATGTAGTGGAAGCTGTCATGAAAAGTAATGTTTTTGTGAGTTATACTACAAAAGGCGCAGAGTCGTCTACCACTAAGCGAAGGAAGGCATTTGTGAGGTGTAACTAGCCTTTGGTAATGCCTGTGTAGTATACTTTAGATTCTGGTGAACATACAGATGTGTATGTTCCAATATTACATATGCTTCAGACAATGTTTATGAATACTGACCTTTTTGAGAAAATTAGGCAAGTCAGACCATCCCAACCTATTGTTTATATGTCTCATGAAGATGTAAAATATTTCTGAGAAAATGAACTGCTTTCACCATCTGAGATCTGAAATTGTGATTCATTTTGTATTTGGATGATATTGAGATAGATAATCCTTTAGGCACAGCGAGAAAGATCCATAAACTTTTTGCAGTCTACTGGTTACTTGCAGATATTCCCAGGAAATACAGTATAGATCTTGTCTACATATCATACAGATGGCGCTGTTGTGCAAAGTAGGAGGTCTACAGAGATGTGGTTGTAAAAGAGTGTTTTGGCTTTTGTTGCAAGATTCTGTGTGTTGCAGGTAATAATAATAATAAATAAATTATATAAATAAATAATAATAAACTGGGGCAGCTGATGGCTTGATGGTAAAGGAAGCACACTTGTAATCGAAAGATTTCAGGTTTGAATGCCCCACCAGCAAGTCACCATTGAGGTACCTTGAGCAAGGTACCGTCGCCAAGCACTGCTCCCCGGGCACTGAATTAGCTGCCCCCTGCTATGTCATGAAAGTCACATATGGGTTAAATGCAGAGGACACATTTCATTGTTGCACACTGTGTGCTGTGCTGTGGTGTGTTAATAATGACCACTGATCACCTAATTCTAAATTCTAATAATTTGGCTACCCAAGGGCTTGCAGGCTTTGTGCAGTCTTTTAGAGGACAATAATGCTGTACTGTAGATTCTTCAGACAAACTTCTCTGTACATCAGCTGTTGTTAAATGACTCAGTTTTCCGTCATACAATATGGATTGTCATTTGATGTTGACCTTAAAGAGGTTAATTTTAGTGAGACCACTAACTGATTAAAAATCTAATCTGTGAACATATTCTGTATGTATCCCACATGCCAACCAACAAGCCTATGACAAATTATATTTTGATGTTCATGATTTGTAAATTGCTCGTACATTCTGGTCTGAATAGAATGTTACATAACTCAGTGATCCACAATAGCTGTAAATACTGGGAAGAGGAGCAGACCCAGGAAAACAGGCTCCCCATACAAACATCAAAAGACCAAAGAGAGCAGAAGTAAATTTCCTGCCAAATTTCCCAAGAGGAGTGGATGCTGTGAGTCTTATAAGACTCAGGCAACAAATTCTGAATGAAGTTAAGATAAAAGTCAAATGTCTTTCTCAGATTGTAAGGTTGCATTGTGTCGCAAGGAGTTTTTCAGTAATCCACTTATTGCCGAGTTCCTTGACTGATGGCTTGGCCTTAAAATGGAGTCATACGTAACAATTTTATTCTCATAATACTGAACAGAGCAGAAAAACTCAATAAGTAATTTTTTGGACCCAAAACCACTTTTATAGATAAATAATAAAATGCAATTTAGTAATGTAGACTTATAATCATGAAACCATGTAAAATCATATTCATTGACTTAATTTCATCCAATTTGTATCATATTATCACAAGTGACAAAATGAGTACAAATCTTACTAGAACAATAATGAAATAGATATTAGATAAATATATATAAATAAATAGAAACAGATATAAATATACTGGTACCTCCAAATCTAGGCCAATACCTCCTTGGATCAGAGTATTGCTAAAAGTCCCAGGTGGTTCACCTCTACACACACCTTCTCCCAGCGATATGGACACCGCTGATTTGAAATGTGAGATTCTCCTCTCGCTGAAGGCAAAGTATTCAGTGTGGATGAAAACTGCTCTTGTAGATGATTTTGCCTTCCTTAAAACTGAATTGCAAAAAGTAAAAGCTGAACTCACTGACAGCACCGCAGCACGTCGTACAGAAATTGACCAGGTCAAAGTTAGCGTCAAAGAAGTGGAAGATGGCTTATCTACGTGGTCGGACGAAGTGGTTACCTTGCAAAATACAGTAAGTGTGTTGAAAACAGAGGTAATGGAACTGAAGGATAAATGCGACAACATGGAAGGCTGAATGAGAAGGTGCAATCTCAGGATCTTGGGTGTTCCCGAGACACCTGGCTCTGCTTTTGTTGCATCGGTTGCTAAGCTGTTAGCCATGGTATTGCAGCTGGAAAAAAAGCCACTGATCGACTGTTCGCATCGCAGCCTGGGCTCGACAAAGCCGGGAGGTAAGCCCCGAGTGATCATCGTTAAATTACATTACTATCAAGAATGCTTGGAGGTGCTGCAACGTGCCGGCAACGGGGGTCCACTCCACTTTAATGGATCACCTGTTAGCATTTTTCCAGACTACACCACAAGTGTGGCAATAGCCCGGGCCGCCTTTACAAATGTCAGGAGGTTCCTTTGTAACCGACAGCTGATGTTTCCAGCCCGACTTCGTGTTATGTACGGAACTGAGGAGAAGGAGTTTACCGACCCTGACGAAGCCATGACATATGTAAGGATGAAAATTACTCCAGTTGTGGCTGATGGGAACTGAATGATGCGCTTCTACTTCTACATTTAAAAGCTGGTTCTATTAGAGCCCTAGTTCTATTGCTGTGTACAGGTCTTTTGTATTCAGAAATAGTGTTCTATTTATATATTTAAGGCTGGGTGGGAGCCCAGATGACATTAGTAACCTAATTTGAAAGTTAACCTTCAGAAAAGTGAACTGTTGCCTATTAAATCTATATATAGGGTACTGTACACATCGGGTCAATTCCATTCAAGATTAGCCCAAAAAAATTCAGATACTTAGGTATATGGGTTACACACTGTTATAGGGATTTGTATAAGGCAAACTACCCTTATTATCCAGTCTTAAAAACGATTTAGATTGTTGGGATGCTCTACCTCTCACTCTCAGGGGAAGGATTAATTCAATCAAGATGAATGGGCTTCCAAAATTTCTTTCTTTATTTCATCATCTCCCTATCTTCCTCACTAAAACCTTCTTTTGTAAATTAAATAGTTATCCACCTTTATCTGGAATAACAGGCCACTATGGGTAGGTAAAAATGTATTGCAGCTCCTCCGTTCAAAGGGAGACATGTCATTTCCAAACTTTATGTATTATTACTGGACAGCAAATATGAGAACATTGCTGTATCAGATGAGAAGGGACACTGTTAGCCCTAGTTGGACTTTATTGGACCGAGCATCATTTGATCGCACTTCCCCAATAGCTCTATTATGTCCTAAGCTTCCCCTTAATCAATCCATTTCGACCTACTCTTCTAATCCGATTGTTATAAATTCTGTTAAGTCCTGGAATCAGTTTAGGTCATCATTCAATCTTACTGAGCTGTCGCTTGCTGCACCAGTAACAAAAAATCATGTTTATTCCATCAGTGCTTGATGAAGCCTTTGACACGTGGCTGTGATTTGGAATAGGATCTCTTCATGACCTTTATTTAAAAAATAGATTTGCCACTTTTGAACAACTATCCGAAAAGTTTAATATACATAGGTCCCTATTTTTTAGGTATTTACAACTCAGATGTTTTGTCTCATCTGTCAACAGCTTCAGTTGTTTCCCTTTTTGCCCCCCAGATGCAGTTTTTGACTCCCTTTTTAAATGCAAAGCCAATTCTATATACTCTATGAGTAAAATTTCTCACTACTTAATTCACACCAAATTACTAGTTTAGGGACTCTCAAAAACAAATGGGAATCAGTGTTAGCGGACACCATTCCAGAATCTGTCTGGGGTAAAATCATTCAAAACATCTCCTCCTCTATATGTCTTCGACACGTAGTACAGTAGCAGTGCACATTTAGTAGCCTTGACTACAGCTTGCTGGACCTCCAGAGCAACACAGAGCTTCATGACTGTCACAGCACATTACATTAATGATGAATGAGAAATTCAAAATCCAGTACTTCAAACTCGCCCCATATATGAAGCTCACACAAGTGAACATTTAGCAGAAGTGCTGAGGGAAGTGGT
>JAODKE010000138.1:12962989-12977244 GCA_026779605.1 Mormyrus hasselquistii | reverse complement strand
GTAATATGCATATTTACTCTATATTTTTTTATATCCTGAATCTAGTTTTGGACATTTTTTGAAACATTACCTCAAAGTGAACACCGTCTCCATTTATTTTTATTTTATGATTTTTCAATCAAAGCACAACAATTTATCGTTTGCAGATCAAGGAAGATGTCATTTTAACATGATGAATGCTATTACGCATGAACTGGATGTGTGTTGATACTTCACAATTTGAGAGTACTTCGTACACTTTTGGTTGCCTGCGTACAGGACATGCGTACGTTTGTTACTGTAGATTAAATGAAAGAGCAGCCTATCGATTGGCAATTATGGAGCCGCTTATTAGGGAATATTAATCATGTAACGCATCCACAAATCACAAAAAACTTTTTTCCCCCCAGTTTTTAATGTGCAGCACAAGTGAAAATAAGTTAAGTTTGTTGCTGAAGCAGGAATAGATTTCCCGAATATTATTATTATTATTAGTTCAGGCTATTTAGCAAAGATTGTCTGATAATTTGGATTAGCAGATGACCAGAAGAAAAGGTTGTATAGTATTCACTGCTATGCGAATGTTGTGTTCAAGACCCAGGAGCAGTATTTAAACCTAGGTTGCATTTATCTGAACATCCTGGAATACAAATAAGAAACAACAAATGGAAATTTAAATGCTTAGATTTTGTAATTAAGGAGACATTTGAGGCATCTGAATTACAAAAAGAATGTTCAGCACAAAAGTCATGCATGTCCATGTGCTGAGATGCTAAACCGAGCGTCTGCTAGCAGTATTTGAGTGAAAGTGCCTGTGTTTTTGTGATAATAGATCCCTAACAACCGCTTCTCTCTCTCTCAGGGCATCTGCAGAGATCCAACACTCAAACCTCCTTGCCGCCCTGGATTTTCACCGGGTTTTTATACAATGTTTATTTCAAGGAATATGCCGCAAAATCAAGCCAGTCTCATAGGTAAGTCCTGCTGTGGGTCTTATTTTTATCTTCATTTTGTTTGGAAGGTGTGATGAAATAAAATTAGGTGTATAAGTGCTGAATACTTTGATTTTCAAGAGACTTTGCAGCTCAGTGTTCTCTCAAAGTGAATTGTGCTGTCTTTAAAAAAGAAGTGCATGAATAACCAGAAATAAGGAAGTGATGGAGATTGGTTGTTAGAGGTCTGCAGCTTGATGCACTACTAATGTTTCCAGGGTGTATGCCCTTGGTAAAATATTTAGTCGGACTATCCTGAGAATGATTGTTTTACTATCCATGAGCTTTGAAATTTAGTTTTTCTTACACTTCTCTGACTTGAATTCTTAGTCACTTGATTAGAGACCCATAAGCCTTTTTTGGGTGAAAAAGGGATATATAGAGAGAGGAGATCAGATTTGCCTCTCAATATTGAAATTTAAATTTTAAAAAAGCATAGTAATGTCAGCCCTTTCATTTGTAAGTAGTGTCTTGTTCATCTTGGATATGCGGTATTCTCCTTTATGTCCTACTCCTTTTAATCCAAGCATAAGTGTTATTGTATATGCTGAACTCATTATTTTCAGAAAAGCAACTCTTCTAAATATCTTCATTCATATTGGGTCAGATGGTAGCTCAAAATGGAGCGTGGCTGCCTCTCACATCCACGGTGGGTGGTTTAAGTCCCAACCCAGTCCTGTGGATCATTCAATATTAAATTGTCATGGTATCAATATGTCAAGTAGTGTAGTCATGTATGAGGTCCTTTGTGTATACTGAATTTGTATTGGGTGCAAAACTTTGTGATGTCGCTTTAGGCAGAACCACTGTTGGATTAAAGGGCCCAACAGTACTACAGAACAGTGTTATAACTGAAAAGCTTGTACCCAGTAGTTCAGAACTGTGCTTGATGTTTTGCTTTTTTCTTTTATTGCTGTGAGAACTCTTGAACCGAGAATTTTCTCGGTTCAGTAGCAATGCATTTTTTTTCGTAGTAATCTTCCAATTTTTTGAGGCGATGTTTCTTTCCTTGATCTCCTTGTTGAAGCATTGCATTAAGCCCAGGAGAGGTAAAGTCCAAGTCTTGCTTCTTTTATCTGCTTTATTTACTCTGAAGGGAGACTTGGGCAAGCAGTGTGTTGGGCTGCTGGGTTATGGCTATACCCTAAGGCCTAAAAGAGAATGCCTGCTGCTTTGAAAATTGGTGTTGGCCTCTTTGGTAACCTCTGATGTTAAGGGAATATAGAGCGAATACTTTGTGTTATGTTGTGAGCAGCTGGCCAGATGAATTTGTTTTATGTCATGCAAGAGCAATAAACCACTGGCCCCCAGAGCAGTTCTGTATAAGTTGGGTCAGAGGGAGGTTTATTTGGGTCAGAGGGTGACTGTGAGGCCAGAGGGCCAGACAGAAAGGTGAAGTGATCCATCCAGACTGGCTGGTTTTTAGTACACGGCCAGGGAAAGATGAACAAAGAAGGAGCTTGAGAGTATAGCAGTGATTTCTGTTTTTATGGGAGTGAGGAATATTGAAAAATCAAAAATAGATAAAAGATTTTGAAAAATCAAAATATCAAAAAGTTTTATCACACATTTCTGCTTGCTTGCATGTGATTTATCAAGTTCAGAACAATATCTTGCGAGCGTCACATAGATGTCCAGACTGAGGAGAGCAAACACTATCCCAAACTGTACTTACTATACCTGGTACTTTTAAACATTAAACAAAAGTGTGTATCTCTGAAATAACAAAACGGCCTTTTAAGAAATGTCATGTAAAAATCTCCTTTCTGTTCTTTATTTTTTGCCATCGTGTCACTGAAAAGGTACTTTTTTAGGGTTGTGGGCTTTAGTCAACAACTTGGCGAAACTGAAGTGATTTCACATTGTGAGGAAAACAAACTGATTCCCTTCACAATTCAGGGTCCAAAATGTACTCTCAGTTCTACAATCAGTAAAACATCAATGATGAGACCACCCCACCCGTTACAGAACAGAAAGATTAGAGCTCATAGCCCTCAGTCTTTACATAAGATTTGTGTATTAGCTTTAGGCTAAATTTGTGTGAACCCTAATCTACATCTTCCTGTTGGCTGGACCTGACCATGAGTAAACAACAATGTCTTCCTTGTAATCCATTATAGCCTAAAGAATCCTACACTCTGTTCTTCCTGATAAATCTATTACAATATTTAGCAGCTTACTTTAAAAAAGGCTATATCAAAGAAGGATGCTAGTAAAAGTAAGAAATGTCCTGAATTTTAATTTAAGCTCATTCCAAAAACTGCTTGAGTAAGGTATTTATTTAAATATATAAACTAGGTCAGATGTAACATTGTAAATCATGTAAGTGGGTGCACGTATGGTCAAAGCAAATGGTGTGATATCCCTGTTTGTTGCATTTTTCTACCAGGCAACCTACATAGGCTTGCTGCGGTCTAAATTAAACTAAATATAAATACTATGCAATAAAACTTATCCCTCAACTCCCAGATTTTGCAGGGAGGCAGGTGTTGCATTTTCTACAATACCAGTATAACAGGAATGGATGGACGTCTTGAATAAATAAGAATAGTCATGGTTTCTGTGATGTGAAAACCAGTAAAATGAAAACACAACTGTGGGGTGTTTTTAAAATCAGTTCCTTTAGTTTTCATCTTTTCACTTCAGTTATTTCTCCCTTTCCATTGTTCTGTAAAAATTATGGTCTTTCTCAGAACTTTTTTATTTTGTAAAAATTGCATCACAGTGGACTGCACTTCCCAGATTCTCATCTGCTGATTTATGTAAATGTTAGTATTATTAGCAGCATGGACTAAAAGTTTAGAATGCATTGGTAATGTCTATTAGGTGCATCGTCCAAACAAGCTTATTCAAGTATTTTTCGCAATAATAAAAATAAAAATGAAATGTGCACGTAACTCAGAATGTTCAAAAACGCCGTCCGTGGTCTGACATTTTCAGATAACTTTGCTTTGTGAAATATTTGACTGTGCATGCCCAATTTGTACCTTGCATGTATGCACATGCATTATACTTTACAGTATATTTTAAGATGGTGTCCAATTTGTACCACAAATTATTTCACAATCCAATCTCGTTAAAACATTGTTCATTTTATGTACTGCTTGTGACTGAGAATGTTACCATTTTAGCAAAGAAGTGTTTTTCTTTTTATTTAAATGTGTGTATATTTTTAAATAGATGTTAATTCTAATATGTTTGTGTGAGAATAATTTTTAGCTGCAAGTCATTTCTATGGGAAAATACCTTTCGCTTTATAAGTACTTGATTAACAACAATAATTTGATCATTTCAGTTAGCTTGTAAAGTCAAGAACTACCTGTATGCTATAGTGTAGGCTGTGATGTATTATTCTAGACCAGTCGCCAGTCACTTCCACTAAAGGAGGCAGCATGTGGCTTAGTGGGCTAAGCCTATGTGCCTGAAATCACAAGGTTGCAGGATCAAACCCAACCTCAGCATGTCTGTGGGTCCTTGAGCAAGGCCCTCAACCCCCAGCTCTCTGGGCGCCCCAACAGGTGGCTGCCTTTCGCGGACAGCTTGCTCTACAAAGAGCAAGTTGAGGGAGGCGTAAAAAGAATTTCCCCACGGGGACAATAAAGGGTTCAATTATTATTATTAATAAAAACCCACACATCTACCCCATTATGCTTACCAATTAGGCAAATGTCCTGGTTATCTAGTCTCATTGGGGATGCTGGACCTAGTATATATATGACATATGTATATGTATGAAAAAAAATGGGACAAATCATGTAACATTGGTACAAAAGTAAGCAGAAACATGCAATGCACTTGGGCTTAATGTACATCAAGACAAGGGTG
The DNA here is from genome assembly GCA_026779605.1 of Mormyrus hasselquistii. NCBI lineage: Eukaryota > Metazoa > Chordata > Actinopteri > Osteoglossiformes > Mormyridae > Mormyrus > Mormyrus hasselquistii. The sequence goes on along the minus strand of JAODKE010000138.1, from coordinate 12,972,448 downwards.
GAATATTCTGGTCATTTCTGTCTATTGTCACAACGGAGAGCACCCGGAGCGCAGACAAAAGCGCAGGATGCCAGGAGTTCGGGCAAAGAGAGTTTAATTGACGTGGCAGAAACACAGGCAGACTTTACAATGACCGGACTCAGGAAACAAACTGAAACACGGACTAAATACACTAAACTAATAAGGAGAACTCGAAACAGCTGTTAAACACTGGGAATCTCATGTGGATTAATGAGGGTGGTATGGCACAGGAGGAACAGCACGATCAGGGTATCACAGAAAAAGAGAATACACCCCAGGGGAGCAGAGGATCCGGACCTGGAAAAAACAAAGCACAACATCAATGGGGCACAGGAAACAGCACAGTCATGCAAAACAGGCACAGGGAGTCCAACTCAGCCAAGAGACAAGCCACAGGGAACACAGACAGACACATGGGCACCAAAAACAGGAACACAGAACCCAAGGAGGGGGACAACGACGGAACAACACAAGAGGAAACACCTACAGGAGGTACAAAGGGGCCTAGAGGCACAGAGTGATAAGGAGCAAACACATGGGGCACAAAGGGACAGAGGGGCACTGAAGGACGGGGAGCCGGAGGGAACCCCGGCAGGCGAGGGGCAGAAGCCACAGGGGTAGCAGGTGACCGCGAGGCTGGAGCTGGAGGGACCTTCGGCGACTATGAGGAGGGAGCAGGAGGCTACGCCGAAGGCAGAGGGACTGACAGAGGGGGCGAGTGACGGGAACCACTGAGGGCACTGCAGTCACAGCCGGCATGGGAACCACTGGGGGCGACAAACCAGGAGGCGCAGGGACCTCTGGAGGCGACGCATGGACCAAAGCGTTGGGCGTGGGCGGACAGTGCAGCAGGGGGTGCCGCAGGAGGCACGGGAACCACGGGGGGGCACCGCAGGAACTTGCACCTTGACAGTGGGCGCTGCCTGTTTAAGAAACTTGGGGACCCACGGGATGGACTCCCAAATGAACCTTGCCCCTTTAAGAGCCAGGCGCATCCCGGAGAAGGGGCACTTCGCTGTGGTAGGCGGAGTCGGGGGCACTTCAGGCAGCTCAAACAGCAGACCACTGTCCACAGCTACTCGGCACATGTTAGACTCTGCCACGCTACGTCTCAGATGCCGCAAGTTTGAGCGCAGCTCTCCAGCAAGGACTGCGTCCCCAGGCAAGGACAGGCATCTACTCCAGAATGTCCCAACACCGGTTGGCAATAGCCCACTGTATGGGATCATCCCGGACTTCAGGCCGATTCAGCCAATAAAGTACCTTGTCTGTAATGTCAAGGTATTCCTTTTCAAAAACACGAGGCGATGTTTTCTTTGGGAGTCTGGTCATTCTGTCACAACGGAGAGCACCTGGAGCACAGACAAAAGCACAGGAGTCGGGCAAAAACAGGGTTTAATTGACATGGCAGAAACACAGGCAGACATTACAATGACCGGACTCAGGAGACAACAAACTGAAACGTGGACTAAATACACAGAACTAATAAAGACAACTTAAAACAGCTGTTAAACACTGGGAATCCACATGAGATTAACGAGGGGGGCACGATCGGGGTATGACATCCATCCCACTGTTACAGCAGTACAAGTACATGCACTGCGTCTTAGGATTGTGAAGACACACTATTTACAATTAACCAAATTTATTATTTTACTTAAATCATTTTAATTGTTTTTTTTTTAATTGACGAGTAGTTCAGCTTAATTGGTTTACTTGCTAAGTATGTTGACAAGGCAGATGTTACTTGAATCCTGCCTAAACGTAATATATTTTGTATGTACTTATACTGTAGTCTTCTAAATACTGTTGCATTATATAATTCTTATATAATTAAACAAATTATTCGCATCCCTTTTGTTTTTGTTGCACTTGATTCTAAATGTTTAATGCATTAGAAAATTTCCTTTTCTGAAATGTTTGATTTTCTGAGAACTGCAGTGCTGCGTTTGGCCTTGTAGAGGGATGTGACTTAATATAGGCATTCAGAGCACATAGAGAAAAATGCACTTAAGTGCACTTAAGTCAGAGCCAGAATGCATATACTGGTCATTCACATGTGACTACCATATTCTGGTGTTTCTTTACCTGAAGTGTGTATGTTGCCTAAGTGCGCATAAACCTCAGACTTAAGTCAGTGCGAGAATACGACTATGCACTGCTCATGGTAGAATCAACACCTTTGCATTGATGTTGTCCATCCTGGAACAGCTTTGTTCCAAGGTCATCCTTGCAAATATAAAACGAAATGTTTTTTTTTTCCTAAGCCTCCTGATCAATTATTGTTTCTCTTAACATCATTATGAACTTTATAATACAGTACTTATATGAGTTGGATGAAAAAAAAGGATTTGACATTATTTTTCTGTGTAGTAGGGGAAGTGTTTTTTTTGTGATTTTTGAAATGTAAATTACTTCGATTTTGTGAAGTCAATGCATCGTACTGGTAGTTTTGAGGAGAATTGTTCCGTCAATTTTTTTCAAACTGATGTTATAGCTGTTAAAGGTGTATTTTTGGTTCTGTTCAAGCTCATCTCACCCAAAGGTGATTAAAGCTTCCCGCACTGGGCAGATCTTTGCTATTGAATGAGCAGTATTTTATTTTCTCTCCTACTCTTATACTTATAGAATAAATGTTTCTTGTTCATCAGCAAACTTTTTGAGTTTTTCTTCTAGAAATTCATCCTAGTTTTATTGCCTTCAGAAAGTATATTATATTCAGAAGTATATTCTAAAGTATATTCTATTCAGTATGTTGCAAATAAAATATATTATAAACATGTCTCCGGCACTTTTCTTTAACTGAATCACCCGTCAATCATTTGGCTGTGTTATTGTTATGTGGTTGTTGGAGAATGTATTTGCAGTCTATAGGTGTTGCTTTATCGTCAGTGTAACTTACCTGCTTATATGGGTGCCAGATTTTGAACCTCCTGGAAGAATATCATATTAGGTCCCAAATCAGACCAATCCAGTGATTTTTTTTTTTTTTAGGGTTCCTATCACTCAAGGGCCCTTGGAATCATTCAAAATTTCTCCCCCTTTATGGCATCCCTGCATGCTCATCATACCTACATAAGACTGGTTGCTCCCTGGATACCCCTCAATTTCACTTCTGGACTTCACCTCTGGGTCTTACCTCCCTCTGGTCCTGTTCATACCTTGACCTCTTGCTGTGAGAGAACCTTTCTTTCTAGCCATTGCTGCTCTGGTCTTGGTTAGTGGTTTGGAACAGCCTATGCCAGGGTTCTTCAACTCTGGACCTCGATTCCAAATCCAGGCCTTGTTTTTAGTTCTCCCAAGTACTTAGTTTATTAATTACTGATTCTCATTGGCTAGAGACTTCACACCTGGCTGACAGGTAAAGGAAGGCTGGAAAATCAACAGTACTCGGACCTTGAGGACCGTGACTTGAATAGCCCTGGCCTATGCATTGTGTGCTCTATGTTACCTGCTTCTCTAGTGATTGGCTCTGGCTTTGGGGGCAACCCAGCACTGATTATATTGGACTATACTGATTGATATATACTTGCTACTGTACAGTATTACTTGAAATACTGGATTCCTACAGTTGCAAATTTTTGCAGCCTGCATCCGAAACATACTTTCCCTGCTAATTGCAATCTTTCTGTCTGCTCCATTATTTTACAATTATTCTACCGTAGAACTCAAATGTCTTAACAACAACTATTGACTCTCCAGTGATGCTGCCTCTGCTGCATGCCAATTAGGCATTTTGCTTCGGCGCCATTATATTCAATGTGGCATGAGGTATTATCGACCTTTTCATCGCTGCGACAATACAAATATCTGCTGGTTCTGGACACTTTGGTGTCAATCAACTTCCAGCGAGCTGTTAATTTTAATAATCTCTCTGCTCTACCCCAGATTCCTCTTATTAACTGCACACTTCTGAACGTTTGTACCATCTCCTCTAAGTCATCTCTACTCCATGAACTGATCATAGGTACTAATGTTGACATGTGGTTTCTCTCTAAAACCTGGTAGCCACCAGGAGACTTTTATGCGCTGAATCATTAATCATACCACGAGCTGCTTCTCACCTACCATCTGATATTGGCAGTAATGATGATGTTGAGTTAGCAGTTTACATGTTCTAATGATTACTGTACAGATATTTTGAACAACATCGCTCCTTTTAAAATCAGGCAGCATTCTGTTACTTGGATAAATGACTCCATCTGTAATCTCAGGAGTTCCTGTCGAAAAGCTGAGTGACTATGGAAGGCCACCATTCTGGAAGTTCATCATTCTCACTTAAAGGATTTACTTACTTCTTTTAATTTTTTGGTCAGGGATGCTAGAATAGCCTGCTTTTCCAAAGTCATTCAGACTCACAAGCATAATCCCAAAGTTTTATTTGATCCTATTCACAATATTATTTTGCCAACTCGATCTATTATCCAGGTATCTTCTGACAGTGACTGTAATCATTTTTTTAGGAATTTCATTGGCAAGGTTAATGTTGTTTGGGCAAACACATTAAGGTCACAGAAGTTTCACTCTCTGATACTTCTGACTTGAAAACCTTATGACCTGTTGCCATTGTCATTAATTTTAAAATGTTTGAGCTGTATAGGACTGTGCCTTTTGAATATCATAAATTGCTCCTTGAGAACTGTTGTGGTTACATCGTATTTTAAGCATGCTGTATTTCAACTGATGTTGAAAAAAAAATCCAATTCTGATCCCTCTATTTTGAGTAATTACTGGCCAATCTCAAAACTGCCTTTTATTGCGAAAGCTTTGGAAAAGGAGGTTGAACAGCCTGTTTTGCCTCCTTATAGAAGCAGTGGTTCTTTGATTCTTTTCAATCCAGGTTTTGGAGGCAAAATTCTACAGAAACTTTATAATGACCTTCTAATTGCTGCTGATGCAGGTCAGTGCTCTGAGCTCGTACTGTTAGACCTTACTGCAGATTTTGATATAGTGGATCATCGGATCTTAATTAATAGATTAGAGCAGATCTGGTATCTCTGGCTTTGAATTGGTTCTCATCTTATTTGTCGAATAGGAGTTTCTCAGTCAGTGTGGTTGGCTTCTCATCCGACTGTGCTCCTTTGACATGTGAGTTTTTTGTTATATATTTTTTTCTTTATTACAGATTCTTAATTCTTTTAAGGGTATTTTGTATCATCTCTCTGCAGATGATATACAACTATATTTTTCATTTATACCAAATCAAATTAATTCTTTGGTCACTTTTGTTGATTATCTGTTTCAGGTTAATGATTGGCTCAGTAGTAATTACTTGCAGCTGAATTCAGGAAAGACTGAGATACTAATTGTTGCCCCTCCAGATCTCCATTCTGAGATAAGTTTAAAATTATCTTTTGTCTCTTCTGCTATAAAGTTGAGTCTGCGTAACCTTGGAGTTATGTTTCTGCTTGTAACGTTTCTCCATGCCAGCTCGCCATGCAAAAATCTTTGCCACCATGGCAAAAAACATGTATCCAACCTATCAGTCATAAAATCCAATGCATTGCTGACGCACTGTGGAAGTCTGATTGTCGCCCCTACCCACCATGCATGCATTATGGAATTCAATCAGTTAAGGGCATTAATAGGCTATACTACGATGTCATTTAACAGATGCTCTTATAAAACTATACTGATTTATACAATATTGATTTCACAACAAACCGTGGTAAATTTTCAGATGGTTAGTATTACCATTTCAAATTTTAATAACTGTTAACCCAGTGGCTCATTATCATGTTTTGAAAAACTTACTGTATTGTGAGGCAATCTGAGGCAGTGCTTCACCGAGGAGAAAGAAGAAGACTTTGTTTTTAAAAGGAAACGACTTGTATTAGGCCCTTAAAAAACTGACACAGACATCAAATATTGAACACATGACAGGGAAACACAGGGAGGTTTGGTGCTGGATGGGTAAGGCACACACATGATGGGTAGTTCACACAATAACTAGACACATGCGAGGATCAGACAGGGTTCATGCAAGACACAGGCAAGGGCATCCATGACAATTGGGTACACAGCGAGCATTAACAATGACACAAACAGGAGGTATTTACAGTTTTCCCACCATGCTTCTGTGCTGTTACTAGGCTCCACTATGTGGACTCATCTTGCCATCACTGCATTATGTAAAATACTGTGCAGCATTAATGAAGGCTAGCAGCAGTCTCCCTGATGCAGGTGCAGCATGCCATGTGGGTTTGTTTTGTGTTGAAAACATGGCAGAAGATTGAAAATGGCCACCCTGTCTGCACAACAAGCAGACAGAAAATACATGCAAAAGGGGGCAACACGTCTAGTCTTACAAGTCATCTTCATGACCACCACTCTCTTCTTTATAGCGAATGCAATCTAAGTTAACTTTCAGCTCAGTGCATGTTGTGGTAAGTTCGGAATGAGAGAAAATGGTATGGTTTGTCTGTTTTACTTGATAATAGCTTGTGAGTAATGTAAACTGAATATTTCAGTGTTATCTATCTATCCATCCATCCATTTTCTGAGACTGCTTAATCCCAACTGGGGTCACAGAGCCTATCCTGGGAACAATGGGTACAGGAACCCTGTGCAGTCACCAACACACCGCAGGGTGCACACCCTCACAGGAGCAATTTAAACTGGTGAAATCCCACATGAACATGGAGAGAGCATGCAAACTCCACACACAAAGGACCCAGGACCAAACCCAGAATCTCTTTGCTGTGAAGCAGCAGTGCAAACCACTGCACCACTGTGCCACCCCAGTGTTATCTGCTCTTGTAAAAACATGACTCACTATTACATATTGCCAGTAGTGTAGTGGTGCCAGCTATTTTTGCCTATATGCTATGAATTCCGTGTGTGTTGTATTTGCGTATTGTTTACACCAATTTTCTTTATCTGTATGAATATCATATTATATTGTATAAAAATTTTCCTATGACTGAGTATTAGGAACACAATGAGGGAAAAAAAACGAGATTTTAAGAATAAAGCCATATTTTTGTGCAACATGTTTTTTTAGAGGGGAGAATAGCCAGTTTCAGGATAGAAGTATAGGGGTGTGAACGAACCAGACTCTGTGAGCGAAATATTTGGTATGTTTTATGATGTTAATGAAGTTTTGGTAAAAAACTTCATTTTGGTTTTTATTTTATTTATGTTATTATTTGAATGTTTAAAGTATAAGTAGTAGTGCTAATTTTAGTTGTGGTTTTCAATTTAAAACTTGGTGAAATGATTTCAGTTTGTGTATCAGTACCTTTTAACAACACCGTGATAATACTGATAACTGATAATTTTGGTTGTGATAATTGTGATATTCAATTTTTGTACCATTTTATCTCGAGCTTACTTGTGTATTTTCCTAGGAAAAGAAAAACAGATGAGGAAGGTAAACAGAACAGCCATTTAGTTAGGTGGGGGTGACAGTGAATCTCTCTTCAGTCACACACACTGAAACCCGCTTATATATCGCTATTTTACAGTCATGGTGCCGTGTAGGAATGCGAGCAAAACAGTAAAGTCCACCTGTTAATCTATCCCCTGGTGATCTATTAACATTCTATAACTTTCTGAAACAGCTCCAGGTGAAAACCATAGTAGATTACTGTGTTTGAGAAGGGGGGACTAGTCCCCCTTTATTCACTACATTAATATTTTGAGAACATGACACCTGTTACTTTACCATTATGGAAGAAATCGGAATGAAAGTTTATCTATCCTGTCACGTCGCGTGAAGCAGGCGAGCGGAGCCAAGGCTTTGGAAAAACATGGCTTTAATAAGCGCGGACAGGCGAACAAGACAGGATCAGGGTCTACGTAAGGTAACATCAATGACAGATCTGACATAGTGGGGAACGACGCGGACTAAATACACAGGCTAGGTAGGGATTAACAGGACGCAGGTGATCACAATCGGGGCAGGAACACGAGGTAACGAGGTGGGCATGGCACACAGGAGGATCGGACGGGGCTGATCATGACATATCCCATGTTGTTTTTAATTTACTACATTAACAGGTTTTTATGTGAAAGGGAGTCATACTGAGAGAGACTCACTTCCCATAACAAACCTGTTCAACTGAGTCAACTGAGTATATTGTGTGCAATGCAGTTAGGCTGTTGTTAAGTTGAGTGAAGCACTGGAAATGAGTAAACTGTTGAGGACTTAATTTAGCAACCACTAAAAAAATGTACTTTTAACTATCACAAAAAAACTAACCTATACTAATTCATATAGTTATTAACTGTTTGTCATTACCATTTAAAGCATAAAATATAATAGTTAGCAAAATGAACCATGAAAACAACCAGACAATTACATATACAAAATTAATAATTAAATACTTCAGCATAAAAAGGGAGGAATTTGTCTTTTGAGGCAATATACTTTGGATGTAGGGGGTAGCCGCAACCAGGAGAATGACAGCACCGTAACTCGAAGGAAGTGATCGGGTCATGTCAAAATAAGACAACAAAGGCCCCAAAAATAATAAAAACTTTTGACCCTCTTACCATGTGTTTTATCTTCTCCAAATGTAGAAACAGCATTGCATCCTGTAGCCATTGTGCCCCAGTAGGAGGAATGTTTGACTTCCATTGGAATAAAATCTGCCTCTGGGCCAATAAAGATATAAATGCTATGATATTAAGCTATTTTTGTGTGAGTGCTAAGTCCCCATCCGGCACACCAAATATACAGTGGAGGAAATAAATATTTGACCCCTCGCTAGTTTGTCCAATGACAAAGAAATGAAAAGTCTCAGAACAGTATCATTTTAATGGTAGGTTTATTTTAACAGTGACAGATAGCACATCAAAATGAAAATTGAAAAAATAACTTTATATAAAAGATAGAAACTTATTTGCACTTCATTGAGTGAAATAAGTATTTGAACCCCTACCAACCATTAAGAGTTCTGGCTCCCACAGAGTGATTAGACACTCCTACTCAATTAGTCACCTGTATAAAAGACACCTGTACACAGAATCAATCAATCAAGCAGACTCCAAACTCTCCAACATGGGAAAGACCAAAGAGCTGTCCAAGGATGTCAGAGACAAAATTGTAGACCTGCACAAGGCTGGAATGGGTTATAAAACCATTAGCAAGAAGCTGGGAGAGAAGGTGACAACTGTTGGTACAATTGTTCGAAAATGGAAGGACCACAAAATGACCATCAATCGACCTCGGCCTGGGGCTCCACGCAAAATCTCACCTCGTGGGGTGTCAATGATTCTGAGAAAGGTGAGAAATCATCCTAGAACTACACGGGAGGAGTTAGTTAATGACCCTTAAGTAGCTGGGACCACAGTCACCATAAAAACCATTGGAAACACATTACACCGCAATGGATGAAAATCCTGCAGTGCTCGCAAGGTCCCCCTGCTCAAGAAGGCACATGTGCAGGCCTGTCTGAAGTTTGCTAATGAACACCTGAATGATTCAGAGAGTGA
>JAODKE010000138.1:12938583-12951440 GCA_026779605.1 Mormyrus hasselquistii | reverse complement strand
ATATCAAAATGCAAACTAAACTGGTTCTTTGTTTGGTACAAGTACAGGCTCACAAAATTTCTAAATTCTGGGTAGCCCTTCAGGCAGGCATTATTCAGACTTTGGCATCCCAAAATGAATTTTGACTAGCTCAAATAAGAAAAAGGCAGTTAAAAAAACATTTAAATTTAATGTTAAAACATCCTAAAAGCCATTCTTATCATTTCACATTAGGCATACCAGAGGCAATTTGGCACCAGCAGCAAACTTATGACGTAGCAGTTTGTCAGCTTCATGGGCATCGACAGGAAACCAAAAAGAAACTCCTCAGACAGTCTCATCCGATGGAGGAGTCTGGGTTTGCTGGTTGCCAGGAGAACAGTACTTGCCAAGTGTAAAGTTTGGTGGAGGGGGGATTATGGTGTGGGGTTATTTTTCAGGGGTTGAGCTTGGCCACTGAGTTCCAGTGAAAGGTACTCTTAATGCTGCAGCGTTCAAAGCCATTTCGGACAATTTCATGTTCCCAACTTTGTCGGAACAGTTTGGGGATGGCCCCTTCCTGTTCCAACATGACTGTGCACCAGTGCACAAACCAAGGTCCATAAGGACATGGATGAGCGAGCCTGGTTTGGAGCAACTTGGCCTGCACAGAGCTCTGACCTCAACCCGACAGAACACCTTTGGGATGAAATATAACATATACTGTGAGCTTGGCCCAACATCAGTGCCTGACCTCACAAATGTTATCCTGGAAGAATGGTCAAAATTCCCATAAACGCACTCTGAATCAAACCTTGTGGACAACCTCCCCAGAAGAGCTGAAAATGGTTCTAGTTGTTCTCATTTGTTATCCGCAAATGTGTTATCCGCAATGCTTGGGGAAAATAACTAACAATATCTTCAAATCAGGCAGCTGGTGGCTCACAACCTTTTTGTTTTTGCTGTGTATGGGTCCAATTGAGTAATATACATTTTCTGTTTATATCCATTCATTTTCTAACCCACTTATCCTACTGGGTGGTCTGGAGCCTATGGGCATGAGGTGGGGAACAACTCCTGATGGGGGGGGGGGGGCGGCGCATTGCAGGGCATACTCACACACCATTCACACCTATGGGCAATTTAGTAACTCCAATTAGCCTCTGCATGTCTTTGGACTATTGGGGGAAACTGGAGTACCTGGAGGAAACCCCACAATGACATGGGGAGAACAAGCAAACTCCACACACATGTAACACTGGCAGAGACTCAAACCCGGGTCCCAGAGGTGTGAGCCAACAGTGCTAACCACTGCACCACCATGTCACCCCTCTGTTTATATAGTTTTTTTTTAACTTGCTTTTATATAATTATACGCTGCCTAGCTAAAAAATAAGTCACAGCTTGAATTCAAATCAGCAGGTACTAAAAAGCCAATGATAGCATCTTTATTAAAGCTTATCAACGTTATGCAGCCATAAGGTGAAGTCAGCTGAATACCTGAGTCTACTGAATGGCCAGGTTATCCCATCGAAGGATTTTTTTCTTACTTAAAGGCATGGGCATATTCCAGGATATTAATACCAAATTCATAGGGCTCGAACTGTCAAAGAGTGTTTTGGGGAGCACAAGGAATTATTTTCACATGTAAATTGGGCACAGTTTTGACCTTAATCCCACTGAAATTCTTTGAGATGTGCTGAAGAAGACTTTACGGCGTGGTTCAACTCACTTATCAGTACAAGATCATGATGAGAAATTAATGCAAATTTGGGTGAAAAAAATGTTGAGATGCTGCATACGCACAGTGCATTCACGAATGTGCACCACAATCAAAGTTAAAGGCGGTCCAACAGAATTTTAAACTCTGCGTTTTTTTGTTTTTTTTTGCCAGGCAGTGTATCTAATGTTTGCATAATTATTTCACATTACCATGTGCAGTGTACCGAGTATGACTGGCGTGATAATAAACCCGTACTTGACTTAATTTGTTTGTCTTAATATGCTTGGCGTATAACCATGATAACAATGCACAAAGGTGGTGCACGATTTGATTGCGCAATAAATAGCCACTCCTATAAATCAAGACTTTAAGCGTACACTTCCCAATGGACAGACCATCATCATGATAGACCATCATCATGATCAACAATCTGGTGGTCAAAGTTTTCCCTCCAAAAAGCAAGTCAAAAGTGTCGAAAAGCGTATAAAGATGATTTAATTTACTATCTTACCCCACAGAATAAAAGAATCTAAATTTTTCAATGGAAAAAGGCAATAAAGCTCTCAAAGTATATACAGTAATCCCTTATAACACAAACTTAATTTGCTCCAGAAGGCTGGTCGAGTTGCGATTTGATCAAGGTCCAAGTCACATTTCCCCATAAGAAATGTAAATGAATTTAATCCGTTCCAGACCCCCAAATGATTGCCTATTTAAACTTATCTATCTACCTGGCTAATGATAAAAATTATTGACAATAAATATAACACTAACACACTTGAAAAATCACACATACAAAAAGTGAGAAACATTAAATAAATGATAATCCCAAATTCCAAAGTGAGAGCAGACACACATGCACCACCTTCAAGTCTCCCTATAATTTCCTTTTTAAGTTCCTCTCCTTTCCTTTTTAATTACTCTCATGACTTCTTCGCTACATTATCACAGCAAACTTTCATAGTGGCCATAATTACTGTATCACTATATACTGTAGATAAAGCACAAAAAAATCACACTGAACACAGGAATACTTTCACATGTCATCACTTTGGATGAGAGGTACTGCGAGAATGAACGATTCATAGGGAATTGTCAGCATCCCAATAGGTGTTTGCCTTTGTGTAAACCCATCAGAGATGCATCTCGATCTGGTTTAAGTTTTAGCAGGTCTGTTTTGTTTTGTCGTGTTCCAAGTTTTTGGTTGTGTTGCGGTTAGATTTTTCTCGACCAACCTGTTCAAGGCACCTACCTGTGCGTGGAGCGTTACAAAGAAAATTGGGAGTCAAATGTAAACAAATTACAATGGATTACTCTTAGGACATAATTTTCACTCTCTCCGAAATTTGCCTCAATCTTTCAAGGGGATGTATGTAGTTATCAGTTTCACAATTAAACTTAAGAAGCAAAAAAGGCTTTTTGCTTGTATGAAAAAGAGCATTGTAAAAAAAAATGGGGGGGTTGTGCTTGCTGTCTGTGACATTACCAGTCATCACAAGCCTGATTGCCACTAAGGCTGGTAATTATTTTATGAGTGAGTGAGTTCAGGAAAATGTTTTTACTTTCCCCAAAACAGTCCTGTCTACTTTCTCAGTGGACCAGTCCTCAGATGATCAGGAAATCAGCCGAAAGTAAATTGAAAATCCAGATGTAGAGTTCACTCAACCAACATGGCATGAACTCATTAAAAAAATCATGAGGCACAACCTATTATTGCTGATGTATCTCAGTTTAGTTAGAAAGGAGGATAATCAGGGGCGAGAGATTATTCTTACCAAAGAGAAAGGAAAAACACTTGAATAAATGGGTAATGGAGAGGAGTAAGAGTCCAGGACAAATTGGGAAAGGAAGTTGTACAACAAGTGGGGTGGTGTGCTGTAAAGAATGTAGCCCTACATCATGCAGAAGCTAATTGACTCTGACCCCATTGGGAAAACTGTCATCAGCAATCGACCCATTAAAGGGTCTCCTATCCTGGATTTGATGAAAACTTTAACTTTATCTCAACTGAAATCTCAGGCAACTTGCTATCCTAAAAACTGGGAGCTTTTTAAAATGTCTTATCAGTATTAAATACAATATGGCTCTCAACTGTTGACAACATTCAACCTAGAGAAAAACTTAAAGAGCTTAAAGACCATGACGGGTGAAATGGAGGTAATTTCAGCTTCCTCGGTGAAAAGGAAGTGCAAGACATGAAGAAAATTTAACACACGTCAGTGCCCCCATCTGTGGGCAGCCCTCACGCACCCTCAGATTCTTCCGCAGGATATCATATATGGCCTTTAACAGATATCCCTTATGGTCAGTGGTTAGATTTCAGTGATTGCAGTACCTGATTTTTACTGAAAAATATTTAGTGTCATGGTATTTCTTTTTTTTATGACATTTGCACCATTCTTTATTTATCTGTATTGTTCAACTATTTCTTCGTGGTCTGATTTTTTTAGAGTTCATTTTATTGTTTTGTGTCACAACAGGGGTTGGAGTGATGATCCATAGGTGGCTTGTGGACAAACATGGGGGATTTTATTCTAAATTTTATTTAAATTTTATTTTTTTGTGAACGGAATACACAACAAAACAGAAACAAAAGGGGACCAAGAAGAGGCAGGTAGATGATTAAGGATTTACACTGGCTGGAACAAAACACTCAAGGAGGCACAATGGATACCTGTTCTTATACAAAACACAATTGGAGATCCAAGTCCTGTGCACCACACACGGGGAAAAAACACACGGCTTTAACCTCCAAAATTACACACATGCAAGGGCAGGCACATAAATGCACCGAGACAAGATCATCAACAAGTGTAAGGTATGGATCATTAATTCTTAACACAAACATTAGTGATCAGGAGCTACACCAAACAGATGAGGATCATAAACAAGCACTAAAGAATCAAACATATGGAAATACTGGGATCTGGGCTGAAATAGAATAAAGCTCACAATCACATGCTCAGCCCATTCTGTCATGCAGCAGGAAGGGAATCAGAGGAGCACACTAGGGATAGTGAAGGCACTAAATAACCCCTGCTGGCTAAAAGGGGAAGCAATGGGTAGGACAGTATTGATCCCGATATTTCTAAACTTTCACAACATTAAAATTGGTAATAGATTTTGGGTATTTCTTAATAAACTTCAGTATAAGAACTTACTGACTACAGCCCTATTCTCTCTTGAAAGTCTCTTGAAGCAGTGCTAGAGGAAAAACTCATCTTGAACTTGTGTATTATACCTTATGTTGGTAGTATGCCTCCCCAAAAATCCTTTAGAGTAGTAAGGCGAGCTGGTTGGATATCCATAAGGATCAAAAAAGGTAGCTCTTCCCTCTTCAGGCATCAAAATCATTTCAACCCAGTGTTCCCCCCCCTATTTTGGTTGTGAGTGGGCCTTCTCTCTATGTGAGAGGGTAACAGATCACTAAACCACACACCTGAAAGGATGCCCCAAGAGGGGCTGTAATATACATCTGAGTATTCATGATGATTACAAGTCCCCCAAAACTGGTCTTTTGGAGTTTATTTCAACTACGCTGTCAAAGCAGGTACAGACAATGAGACTCATGGTTTTTTAGCAGCTGCACTCTGAACCTTAAATCCAGCCAGTCTGTGCCGCTGATGACAGATGAGAGGGCAACACTGTCTTGGGAGAGATTGAGTGAATAGCCAGTAACCGTTTTCAGAATCCTCACAGTAAATGCATAGCATGGAATCCTTTAAATGTCTGTCTATTGCCAGAGGCAGGTTGTGAAACTCTCTAACCGACTGACACTGGGTGAAATCAGGTTGGAATGGTTAGATTGGTATTGTGGCAGCTGTTTACAAGAGAGACCGAGTAACTCCAAATTACAGGGGTTTCTGTTTTGCGCCCCACAAAGCTGAAGGGTCCACGGTTCCCAAAACAATGTGGTGTGGTAAGTTGCTGAGGAAAAGATTGTCCTCCTGGCACACTTGTGATTGTGCTGGTAATGTATAATTTTTAATTACTACCGAGCTTATGAGGTTTAGGGCGTTCACTTCCATAAAAGCTGCAGTGGGACTGCAGGAGACACGTCCACTTTTCTAAGAAACAGGCTGATCCACTGAATTTTCCCCAAAATCTAGATCTGCACCAATGTCTTTGTATCAGAGCCCTGCTGAAAAGTCTGTAAGGGGTCTTTAGAAAAATTGAGAAACCTTTCAGTGATTGCCCTGTACAGTTGTCTAGCTAATGAAGAACTGATAAAAACATTTTTCAAACTGATATCCAGCTGCAAAGTTTGGATCCAAATAGAAATTACCTGACCTCAGTATTAGAAAATCCAAAACATTCTGATCGGTAATAGAATTTAAAAGGTAACAAGTCTGATCAGTTGAGAGTTGTGTCATGGAGGTTGCAAACAGGTCCAGTTAGATTTTGTGCATTGTGTGGAGAGGCGGTGAACAAGAGCCATCCTTATTATCCAACTTTATTTTTAAATATGTCCACAGGAGCCTGACCTTTCCACTTAATAGCTTGAGGCTTCCTGAGCCAGCTCTTCAGTATTTGCTACATGCCCACTGATGGCTGCACTAAGGAGTTCCAATCTCTTCAGTGGCAGTTTTCAAATGTGGTCGCTATATATGCACCCTGCTTCAGAAAAGGTAAAACAAACCTAAACGGTCTACTGAGCATCAAGCCGAGCTCCCACCTGTACATTAAGGGTCTCTACACATAAGCCTGTCACGATAACAAATTTTGCTGGATGATAAATTGTCCCAGAAATTATTGCGATAAACAATGATATTGTCGTTTAATAATATTGTGCACATAAAGCAGTGACGTCATATCTGCCAGTGTGAAATAAGGCTCACATGCTTCCCATTTGAGTAGCTATGAGTGCAAGAAAGTATAAACTTGTGTTTCAGAAGCTAAAATAACAATAATAATTTCCTAAGTGCACCACGTCCTCAAAATGCAAGTTTCCACTAGAGTTCGACAGATATGGGTTTTCAATAGCCAATGCCGATATTTAGGAGTCATGGTCAGCCGATGGCCGATATATGCTGCCGATATTTTTTTGTCCGAAAATTGGACGTTTTCCCCTCTATTTGCATGATAAAATCACACTAATAATAACAAACAATACACAAAATTTCTCAACTTAGCATTTATTGAATTAGATTTTTGTTCAGCCATCAAAGTTAGCATTTTTATTATAGTGCTTTCATCTTCAATTCATTCTACAATTCCAGTATTCCATGCACATTAAAACAATTGCGCTGTAATACATTTTGAAAGAAAAAAACACTTTTAACTATGTGCATCATGGTATGATGAGTAGTGTACAATGCCCAAAACCTTTCACTAACATGTTGTTTATGTTGTTAGCAGACAGATAGCTTACAAGCCAAATTCACAATAAGAATCTAGCGATCGTGTAAAATAAAATAAAATAACTTTGTCGTATTTTATTTTTTATTTATGCAGCGTATTTTCACAACATTGTCTGAAAGTGTTCGCTGCAGCATCTCCGTGCCTCGTTTTATGATGGTTTATCATAAGCTTTGATGAGTTTATAATATTGAACAGCTTTAATTAGAACTCTGACAATTACCAGTATTGCCATACTTTTACACTATGATGTTTGTCGTGCTTCTTTATGGAGCTGAAGCAGCAACCTCTCCTGTTCCCATTTTTCTGTTTGTCACTAAGAATAGCAAACATAGATTAACGGAATGTATACTTATCCACATATAGAACATACCAAGTTAAACATTCTCCGCTAGAATGACTGTGGATGTTCATAGTTACTTCATTGGCACATGCATACACTATCACTGTCCCAGAGTAACGTCTACTAGCGTCAGCTATAGCTAACGCTAATAGCCATTAGCCACAAAGTTGAATGAATAACACTCCTCTTCGTATCCGTGAATGTAAGACAAGGCAAACATCTTAAAGCCCTTCTCTAATTTACTCGTTGGTACTTTGGAGAAGGATTTACAAAAGTGATGTACGTCGTTGATCATAAGTTTGGGCAAGTCCTGTAAAGGGCATGTATGAACCAATGCCAGTTTTCACAGACCAGAAATGAGCGAGCGGCATTTCCATGAATGTAAAGCTTGTGGAATGTAAAGTCACTATGTTTCCAAATTGACTTCCTATTTTAGCAGTTCTGGGGAGAGGAACTACAAATTCCTGGGATTCTGCAGTACACATAAATATAGAAAATGGCATGTATATCAACAAGGAAAGATGGAGTCTCCCCGAGGTTTTGCCAGGTGTAGGCCAGAGGTGGTTTAAATCAGATTGAGAATTTTTCACGTCCTGTTTTATTAACCCTTTGCAATAAGCATAATACATTGATATCTGTACTTCATCTTTTGAGTGAGTTGTTGATTTCAGCCACAGTCTGTCCAATGGATTTGTTTTAACTAAAACGAATTCTTTGAACAATGATCGGCTTTTCAACAATCTCTGAATCCCTGACTTTGAAAGAATGGTAATTTTTTTTGTAATAGTCCATAATTTCAGCCAGTCCTGTTTCATAAGCGCCTTGTAGTTATATAGGGCGAGAAAGCATCACTGTGGTTGTTGGGGAAGATTTTAAGACACAAGTTCAACGGCAGCGTGGGGAAGCGCTCTGATCCTCCATTTTTAAATCTGAAGTTTCAAATTTACCAAGTTCACTAAAATCCTACTAGTTCACTAAAATCCACTTCTTTCACTTGTCTGTCTTAGAGTCTACAGTGTTCTTTCTGCAGAAATTTTGATTTTCTGCAGCTTGGCTTAGTAGAAATTCCATTGCCTATTTCACCACGTACATCCCTCAAATTTATACCAGTGGGTATCTGGGAACTTGTCAGCAGACAGAAAAAAAGTAAAAGTAAAAGTCTGCTCATACTTCTTGTCAGATATCTGACTGTGTTTAGATACTGTACTCTAGCCTTTTATTAGATCTTCGAAAACATCTACATACCACTTGATGTTTTTAGCTGTACTGTAAAGTGTCTGTACATTCTTTCTTTTAACAGGTAAATCATTCTAAAATGGAAGCTTCAAGTTCACTACCTGTGGTGAAATGGGTCTTATCTTATGGCTTTTGAAATGTTTCTGAAAGGTCTGATTTCCAAACTTCTTACTCCTCAACTTACAGATGAATACTGGTATCTCACCCTTGGGTAAAATAGATTCAAAGCCCTGTGTGACAGTGGAACTGTCATGCCCTACTTCCGCTCCCCTGCTCTTGCTCTCCATTGTGGCTCTAATGACTTGTCTTACTTCTCGTTTCAGCCCTTGTGTGACTCACTTCAGCTGCGTCTCGTCTGCTCCCTTGTCAGTGGTGTATAAAGTGCCTCCCTGTGTTGAGTTCCCCAGTCTAGTCATTGATGTTGCTACCTGCTTGTGTTCCAGATTATGTCCCATGCTTTCTCTCCTGTCTGATTCTCGTCTTCCCATTTTGACCTCTTGTGTTCTTTTGAGTTTGCCCTTTTTCTGTTCTGATTTTTTCCATTTAAGCCCATGTAAAGCACTCACCTTGTAGTGAATGTAGGCCTGTTTGGGGAAAAAAAAAATCATATGCCGATACTTAAACCCATTGTTGTATGCAGCCATCCATGGCATGTTGTATAAGTCAATCTGCCACTGATACATGCGCCTCAGTAAAAAAAAAAAAAAATTCTAGCTGTTCTGTGCAGATTATCCTAAAGAGTTTCTTTCTTGGTAGCTCTCTGCAGCTTGCGCGGCTTCCCATATGATGCCGAGTGGCTGGGGTCATAGTATGTCCTGTTAAGTAGCCTAGCTGTAGTCTTTAAACATAAATTGTGTACAAATGGGGGTACTCTTTTTAGAGACATGCTTTTTATAGGTGGAGTTTTCAGAATTGTACAGAAAAGACATTTTCAGTGCTGTACAGGTTTTATTTTTATTTTTTTACAACCACCGCACTTAAGATAAAAGAGTGACATCATATACAATAAGGCAATTGTAGTTGCTTTTTCAGTTATACGCATGCAAGGCAGAAAACAGCTGATTAATATCAATAGGCTGGTCATTCTGCAGCTTAAGCACAATTACATATTCATTTAAGGCATTCAATATAAAAATATAATTCAAATCAAGCACACTGTCAGGAATACATGATAGACAGGCACATGTCAGACTTTCTTCTCTCTGAAATACATGGGCAATCAAAACCTACCTATCCTCTGTGATAACATTTGCTGATTTTTTAAATCTCAAATAACATTCTATGAAAGCAGCAACATGCGTATTCTCACTCCCTCCCAAAAAAAAAACATAAAATTTTTTCATTACTTTCTCAATAGTGTACATCAACAGAAGATTAACCTTTTCTATTCAACCCATGTACAGCATTACTAACAGCATTCCCTGCTGTGAGCAGGTTACTGGTCTTGCCCCCATTGGGTCCCGAATTTTTGCTGGAGGGTGCTGAATACAGGATTCAGGCTCAATCAACTCCTTTTCCAGTCTGCTGATTTCATCTAAGACACTAGGTGAACCCCATAGATCACAGAGGAAAGCTTCTATGGCGCCCTCCAACCTCTCAAATGGAGTGTGGATGTTTTCGGAGGCCAGGATGTGAGTCAAAGCAGGGATGAGCTGAATAGTCCAAGTTTGACAAACCACCGAATCACAGTGAATGTACATGTAATTCCGCCATGTTGGAGTGGGGTGTTTGGGGTGGTTCACTTCAAAACCATAGAATTCAGTTGCTGTTTGATGTCTATAGGCATGAGCATTTCTAATAATGCTTTTGTACTGTGCAGCATCAGTCGACACCCCTGTCGTCTCCTTTGACTAATGAGTGTCTTGTGATGGTGGCGTGCAGAATCAGAGCTCTCGTTGTCAAAGAACAGCAAGAACGCTTAGTTGAGAGAATCGATAGCTAAGGGTATGATGCTTAAGAGGGTACGAAATATGTCCACTTTATGTAGCCAATGGTTATGGTGGGTGTGGCTATCGTCACATTTAAAAAAAAAAAAACATCTTTGCTCCCTTCCTTCTTATGATACTAACTCTGAGTGTGAAGAAGTAACCACCCTTTTTGCAGAACATGTTACCCTCATCAGCTCTCAGGTCTTCCAGCGGCGGAATCACAGGTACCTGTCTACATGCCAGACCGGGAGGCTGAATTCATCCTGAACTACAACCAGAGTCATAAAAGAGTTTCTGCAAGTATCAGCAAATCTAATTTAATGCTTTTTAATGCCTTTTTAAATTCCATTTTTGATGTCATACATGATCCATGTCTGTAACCATGAATACCACCCACACACACACAATGCGGGAAATCTGCATCAATTATACCACTACACCAATCATATTCGGTATAACAGTTAGTTTATCAATAAGCCTTAATTAAGTATGACTTGGATGGAGAATATAACAGATAACCCGTAAAACCTCTGATCAGGTATACATCCATGATACAAGAACCCAAATTGCAAATACAATATTCACAATAACTTCACATGTATAAATAAACAATACAAAAATACGCTCACTACAAAAGCATCGTGCTCCATTAATGATAATCCAGATACAGCACGCTCATGGATAAATGTATCAATGTAATGAAAATTCAGGAAAAAATTAAGAAAAGAAATATAAAACAACTATCCAGCCGCTTTCAAAAAGCCACAGACTTCCCAATGGAGCCGACTGGCCAGATGTATGATACGCCAAAGTAAAAGAGCAGCTGAGTCGGAGTGGGGGAACCCATACCGACCGCAGAGCAGAAGTCTGGGGAACCGCAGGCGACTGCCGAGCAGGAGCCGAAAGACCCTAAGGCGCCCCTCGAGCTCCAGCCACAAGGACCGAGCGCGAGCCAGGGGGCAGGGCGGGCGGGAACTGACCCCTGCACAAGTGATCTCTACCCCTCCTGGATATGGAGAGCTGAGGTCTTGGCCGGGGTCTGCCACATGTGGGTTGAGAAGTAGCAACAGGCAGGCGGGTTCTGGGTGCAGGCAAAGCAGCAACAGGTACAGTAGGCGGGCGAGCTTCTCGCAACAAGCCGTTGGTGAGGTAACGGAGATCGAGAAAAACGCCCCACACGTCCTCTCGTCTCTCTCTCCGCTTCCTTCTCCTACGTGCTGGCGCTTTGAGGTCCGGCAGCTCACACAGCAAGGGAGGAAGGAAGCCGCCAGATAATATCTTCGACTACCCAGCTCCTCAGTCAGGTCAGACGTGTCCACACCTTTGGTACACAAAGCCAAACCTAAAAGAAACTTCCTTTTAGGGTGTTGGGTGAATCCATGGGAGGTATGGCAGGATAGCCGGGGAGGGGGTTGTGTGCCAAGTCGAGGGACCATTGTCCTTGAGGTTCATTCTGCTGTCCGTAGGTTCCTAAATCTTTGGACCATAAAAGATGGGATGCTGGCCTCCCTTGTTATCTGTGTGTGGGTGTGTGTATGTTTGGGGTCACTAACCCCCCTTTTGTGCTGAAGCCAATTAGTACCTCTCGTACCAGGGTAAGCCTTGTCTCAAGCCACCTGGAATCTAAGCTGTCATATGTGCGTGTGTGATCCTACAATCCTAATACTATTCATACAGAATTCAGCATTAAGATCAATGACCACAATCCACTGATCCATATTTGTAAAACATTCCCAATACACATAGGTGAACCTACCAAACCAATGTACAGGTACACTACAAGTTAAGTAATAAGAATAAGCACTATGTACACAGCAACCATCTTAGAAGCTCTGCAGCAAGTGAAAAATCAGGCTAGTTTAGTATCATGGGCAGATATGGACAAGAATAACATTGGCCCAAACACCACGCAAAAAAATAAATAAATAATACTTACTCACCATCATAAATGCATCCTCCAAGCCTTGCACTCAGAAATATTATTGACCACAGTCTTTAAGCCCAACTCTGTTGCTCTTGTGTTCTTTATTGAGAGCTGAGGCAATGCTCCAACTCCAGCTTGTCTCTCTTTAATTATAATTAATTATTATTGGCTATTATTATTATTATTATTATTATTATTATTATTATTATTATTATTATTTTATTATTGGCAGCAATTACATTTTATCACAGCGCAAGTTAGCTGTCGTATGGTATGTATTAGGGCTGGATGACATCTAAACAAGTTATATGCGATATTTTAATTTAAAAATATAAAAATATTTATATTTAAAAAATATAAATGATAATATCAAGGCATCCAACACCC
>JAODKE010000138.1:12905887-12920129 GCA_026779605.1 Mormyrus hasselquistii | reverse complement strand
TAGTTAGAGTATGGAATAGTCTTCCTGTTAGTGTAGTGCAAGCTAAAACCCTGGGTTCCTTTAAATCAGAGCTAGATTAGATTTTAATAACTCTGAGCCATTAGTTAATTTCTCCCCAATCAAGCTTAATGGGCCAATTGGCCTGCTCTTGTTTGTAAATTTCTTGTGTTCTTAACATGTTTTGTGAAAAAGAAAAACCTAGATCTGAATCCTAGCTCTGAACAGCATTTGAAGAAAATCTCTTTTTGCCGAAACTGCTTAGTACATAAAAATGATGTCTTTTTTGTAGCCAGCACCAGAAAATAAGAAAATTTAAATCAGCCCTCTAGAGTGTGAAATTAGCATTCATCACTGGACTGAATCCATCTGTGCATGTGTCTAGGCAAGGAGTGACAGCTTTGCTTTTGAACTTAAAAACGATTTAGTGCCAAAAGAATACATGAAAACAGAACATAAAAGGCTGCTGGTTGTCAAGATCTTTGTTGAATATCATAATCCCGCTGCATATAGGCACTTGTTTATCACCTGTACTGGTACAACTTAAATAGAAAAAAAACCATCATGTTCACGTTTACATAACAAAAGAAACATTTCTTTGATCAGTATAATGGATTTTCATTCAAGATATGTCACTATTCTCTTATGTATATGGTACTAAGAGCTTTACTGACATACGTACCGCCTGTAGACTGTCAGCTAACATAGCAGAAATATTAACAAAGAATGACAATAAATAATTATACTGAACAATAATGACAACACTGAAAAATTATGCTGAACAATAAATAACATTGAAAAATTTGCATTATTTATTTTGATTATCCTGTCAATCAGACGAATGCTTACATAATAGTATGTAGTAGTCAGAATGTTAAAAGAAAGCTGACAGTTTTAAGTCGAAGACTTAAAAAATGCTCTGATTCAGACCCAGAAATAAAATGATCGTTGTGCTTTATACTGTATGAGAGAGCAAACTGGCCATTTTTGTCTTTCATGTGGGGGAGCCACTGAAAAGGCATGTTCATGAAAGGCAGCATGAAATATTTTCCCAGGAATTGATTCAGCAGAGGTTGAGTTACACCTGCTTGATGAACAGACATTCCTACTTAGTGCTGCTATACTTAGTCCTCAGAACTCACATACGACTGACATATAGCACCAGGCAGACCTCCTCTTCAACCCTGGATGTAGATCTTCCTCCTCAGAAGTAAAGCAGTGTCAGCAACTTTAGGACTAAGCACAACTGAGGAAAATGCCATGACAGACCTCCAGAAAGACCACAGTACAAGAAACATGAGGATGCAACTGAAAATGTGTGATTCTTCTGGTTAGCAACTTATCCCACCCTCTCTGAGGGTCACTGTACCACCTCACTTTAGTGTGTCAGTAAGGTAACTTCTTTAAAGAAGAAAGAAGCTTTACTCCTTGTTACCACTCTGCCTCAGACTGCAAAGCCTGATTTGTCAAGTGGCTTGAGTGGATTGTCATCAGGATGAGTCAGGTTGGTTTCTGTCCTATTTAGCAATCCAGCTCCTTAGTGATGCATACCTGAGAAAGGAGAAACTCATATCCTAGTTTCACATATTAACAGAGTGAGAGAGGTTGGGGATTCTTGATCAATAGAAAAGGGGTCAGTAGTCAGAGTAACTGAGAATTTTAACCAGGGTCATTTTTAGAAAAAAGAAAACAAAAATAGAGAGTTAAAGGCTTTAAAACAGAAAACATTAAATGTAACCAAACAAACTGCTATAAGCTCTTTCCTTTTCAGTCTACCTGCGTGAAGTTGGCCCCCCATATGTTTCAGATTTCAACCAAACTGGTCCCAATCGTATGTGCCGTGTTTGTGCTGGATTGTGCCGTTAAAATTTTTGTTTGTGCTGTTTTAGTTTCTGAGATATAAATGTTTGTTTACATTATGGCGTCATCAGCATGAAGTTGGCCCCCCATTTGCATCTGATTTCCATCAGAACAATCGCAATCGTGTGTGCTGCATTTGTGCTGCGTTTGTGCCGTTAAAACGGTCCTTTGTGCTGCTTTAGTTTCTGAGATATTAATGTTTGTAAGGTTGCCCCTCCCTCTCCAATTTCAGTCTGATTTCGACCAAACCAATCGCAATCGTTTGTGCCGTTAAAGCTGTCCTTCGGGCTGCTTCAGTGCAGATATTGCTTATTTACATGGTCACGTGACTCCGCCGTTAAGTTAGCCCCCCCACTTGCACTCCTAGTGTTGCCGACTCTGGCGTTCACAAGGGAAAGGGTTACCTCCCTGTTAGACTTGGAGCGCTGCAGCTGGACGGCACGTGTGTGTGTGTGTGTGTGTGTGTGTTTCGAAAGTGACCCAGGCAGAGATTAACATCTTCGTGAGATTCGTAGAGTAGGTAGACCTTAGGTTTTGTGGTTGATACCGGATTCCGAACAAACCGCTAATACTCACAGCTGCCTTTTTCAAAAATGGTGGTGTTGCTTAGAGTATTTTGTAGAAGGAAATAATACTAAGCTAAAATGTTTATTTCAGTGCATTTACTATTCTGAACTCAGGTATATAACACGAATGTCCACAGTATAAAGAGCTGTAAGTCTCTTGCAGGAGTGTCGCCATTAGTCCACAGCGATTCAAATGTTAACTTATGGTTTATTAAATGCAAGGAAACCTTATTCCTTTACCAAACACCAAGTAACCTTTAATTGTTTATTAAACAGTCTTATCAAACGTCAAAGTAACTTAATTTTGTCTTTCAAACATAAAATGTTAACAATTTTTCAATGAAAACATTCCTCTAGAGGGTAGTTCCGTTTCAAATAATCACAGTTTTGGACCTCATCACCACAGATTTTAATGAAACTTAGGATTCTTATTTGGTCATATGAGTAACCCATGGAACTGAAACTGCACACATCTTGGATCAATATTAAGGGAGATTTAAGCTAACAAAGTAAACTTGGGGGGGGGGGGCTATGACTTTGACTGGTTTTATCCTCCTTAATATAAGGAAGATATAGGGGTAGCATGTGGTGCAGTGGGCTAAGCCTGTGTGCCTGTAATCACAGACCCAGCCTCAGCATGTCTGTGGGTCCTTGAGCAAGGCCCTTAACCCCCAGCTCTCTGGGCGCCCCAACAGGTGGCTGCCCTTCACGGACAGCTTGCTCTACAAAGAGCAAGTTGAGGGAGGCGTAAAAAAGAATTTCCCCACGGGGATCGATAAAGTTGTAGTTACTAATTACATTATAAGTTGCACAGAAAGGTTCTTATACCATTTTAAGGCTATTTTCCAGCTCTTTATTTTGTGCAAATATTATGCTATACCCAAGATGATTATAACCTATATTTCATTTTTTTTTTTTACTAAAGCTTGCTTATAATGTCATGAACATCTCCAGGAAATGTGTTTTTGACCGTGTGTGTACCTTTTAGGAGGCATCATGTGGTTTCATATCACTAATGGGCCCTTGTCATACTATTTCATGCCCATCAGTGAAATGAAATCATGTGATGCCACATACAGTATAAGCTAAGATTTTTCGTCACCGACTGAAAAACCAAAGATTAAATTGTCTTGATATGTCCATGACATTATAAGCTAGCTTTAGTATAAAAAAATGACCAGTTTTTTATTATTTATATTTTTTTTTTTTGCTATTTTTTAATATTGTAATCATCTTGTGGATAGCGTAGTATTTATGCAAAATAGATCTGGAAAAGAGCTTTAGAACGATACAAAAACCATTTCTGTGCAAGTTATATTAAGGAAGATGTATCCAGTCAAAAGTCTTATTCCCCCCTCAATAAGTTCAAACCTTGTTAGCTTAAATCTGCCTTAATACTGATCCATGATGCGATTTCAGTTCCAAAGGTTACTCACATGACCAAATCAGCATTTTATTTTTTAATTTATTTATGACAATGAGGTCCAAAAGTGTGATGATTTGACACAGAACTACGCAGGCATTAAACATCACTGTAACACAGTGTCCACTGATAAGGATGTCTGCCTTTAGTAAAGACAATTGCATGGAACTGTGTTGTTGTTTTCTCACAGACCGTAATGGCTTTTGTCCTCAAATCATCATATTTCTCCCAGATGCCATTTGGTCTCCTGCAAAAAGCAATATAGTGGCCAAGACAGTGTACAGTTGGTCCTGGGCAGAATGCTACAGCTCCTTTCAGGGTGAACATGTCATCTTGGAGCTTCATGGTTATTGGCAAGTCACAAAGTTTCTGATTCCTGCAGTCAGTTAGATTTGTTTGAGTTTGGTTGATGCCATGGTCCACATCAACACGTAAGAGATGTCCTGTGCTGAATGAATGCATCACTGTGCCATTGCAGAGACTGCTGATTGACTAGTGCTGTCTAGGATATATTTCAGGGTTTGGAATTCTGGCTTGGCATTTCGTGTTGCTCATAACGAGTTGTTCAAGCAAAGCTCTGACGTTCCTTTATTGATCCACACCTCTTCACTTGCCGATACAAAAGGGATATTTCTGGAAAGTGCTTGACAAGCAATAAATAGTAGAACAGGAGCCAGTAGAGATAATGCTTGGGGCAGTCTTCACGGTGTTTGCAATTATATTTGAGATGTGACACTGTGCATCCAGCATTTGAACAGCTGACTTCATTGCTGTCATTGTAAACATGTGCATTACGATATTTGTTCGCAGTAAATATGCTGTTCTGTCAACTCCTTTTTGAACAATGTGCTGGACAAGTTCAAAAACCTCAGTGGACTTGCAAGCATTATCAACAAACTGCCTGAAGGTCTCGCTGTACACAGTATGCACAGCAGAGTACCTGGCAGAATGAATCAAATGCACAGGTATTTTTCACAATTACTTGTTCTCCTTGTGTTGTTACTGGTTGAGTCACGCAGTTTCCATTTTTCAGCAGTCCAATTTTGGCTTTTTCCATGTGACAGATGTATCAGCATGTAGCCTTTCAGAACATGGTCAAGCTAAGTGTGTTTTCTTTTTTTCGGTGGCACTCCAAGACCTCTCCAGTTTTCAGTTGATGGGTTCTCCTCATGGTCCATCACTTCCTTTGTGGCACAATCTTCGGTTGCTTTGGAAATTTTCATGTTTCCTTCAAATGAACCAAGGTGCCGAACAATGAACCTGTCTATCCGAACAGGTAAGTTTTCATGTTTGAAAACATTATTCTTCAGTCTGTTATATTCAGCTTCAACACAGGCTGTGCTTGTAGTGAGTTTCGCACTTTTATATAATGGGACCATAATGCTTGCCCACAAAGGGAGGTAACTAGATATCCTTAATACATGAGGAATTATTTCTGGAAAAAAGTGCAGATTGTCCCTGTCACCATTGTCCACGATCGTCGCTTTGGCTTTCTCAATGATATTTGTAACCCAGCCTTTCATGTCTGTCTGAGATGGCTCTGGGAAATTGTCCATTTCTCTTTCTTCAATTTCATCATCCTTCTTGTCAGGACAGATAGCACTCACTTCTGCAACTCTCACCCTCAGATAAATTTTGCTAATTTCTGCCATAACAGGACGTCCTGTTTCATTGTGCCCTTCAGTCTCACTCAGGGCGACGTCTGTAATTGAGTAAATGATCTGATGCGCATCATCCAGTGTCCCTGCTTGTAAAAGCTTAGCCGTGCATTCAAAGTAAAATTCTCCAACTCCGCGGGGTTTTTTCCTCAGGCATTCCCAGCGACTGAGCAACATCTGCTCTAATAAAGCAAGCTGGTAGTTTTGAAGTTTGGTTTCTGATTAGCGCTCCAAAACTTTCATCAATGTATGCCCTGAGGTCTGGACAGTGAGTGAAGGCTTTCACCATGCCACCAAGAAGAGCAAGGGAGAAATCACTCACAGCCTCTCTGGGTATTGGAGCCCCTGTATGATGCCACTCGGAAAGCCAAGATGCTATTGCATTGGCATCGTGTTTTTTGGATAGCATCTGTACCACTGGTATGCTACATGTTTTATCAATTATGGAATATTGTAAACTACCCTGATAAAGAAAAATGTGTCCTGACATGCCGTATGGTCTGTACAGTTTTTTCACAATAGATCCCGTGGCATCGAAGCAAACACAGTGCTGCTGCTTTGGCTGGGATTTATACAGCTGCATCTGAGATGGACTCCAATAATGGCAATAAAATTTATCTAGGCCAATGTCATGAATGCTGCCGCTGTGAGGTACAGAGTGTTTTAAAAGCTGAAGTGATAGCACAGGATCTCTGTGTCGAAGCTCTTCATCTTTTCTTTCCTGCTTGGCTTTCCGGAGTGTAGTCAGATTGTACAAATGACTGGGCTCAGGGTAACCAAATCTCATCAATTTGTTGGCTTCAGTTTCACGCCTGGTCCTTGGCTGTATTCCACTTTCACAAAGATTTTTTTGCGACTTCAGCACGCAGATTTCCAGATAACTGTCTCTTTGACTTGGAACTATGCAGTGTCTCGTTAACATCTTGTAGTATGCAGTGGAGGAGAGTGGAGGAGTTATGTCTGTAGCAGGTCATAATCTTCATCTCCATCTTCACAGGACACTGCACTGTCATCACTGCCTTCCTGCTCTGCCCCCCACAGCTAACCCAAAATCTTGCCATTCATTATGGCGGTTTAATTTTACAAACGTAATTTTACAAAATTTCAGCTTTGGCGCAGAGCAATCCACACATCATCAGAAGGAACAGCTATACAGGTATGACTGCTGCAGACAGTTTGATCCTGTGCTGTCTGGAGAACCTCAATTATTTTCTCCTTGCTGACGCTAGGAATTTTGGGCATCTGATCAAAAGAAATGGAAATGACCACGACTTCAGTATATTTATGTGTTTTATCTGTATATATCAAATAACTATTTGTTAATAATTAAAATGTGTAAAAGAGCTGTGTGCATTAACTGTCTTACATAATTTTTTTATTGAAATTATATCTGCTTTCAATATACCGAGTTATGTCAATACTTTAATGCACAAATGTTGCATACCTTTTATGACATATTTCTGAAGTCGGTGTATTTTAGTAACAAGACAATTTAAATTAATGGCGATCACAGGTCAACGATCATGCACTCGTTGCTAAAATGTTTAATAGTTGAACTTTCATTGGTCGCCACCTTTACAAAGCTCAGTTGTGATTGGATAAATGTTAGTTCGGATTGATTGGAGGGAGAAAGTAAAACTTCATTATTGGACATTTTTATTTAACCGCCATGTGCAATAAGTGAGAGGATCCAGGGGAAGGTAAATACATCACAATACACTGTGCAGGCAAAGTGACAAGAGTTTCTTATACATTGTTGTACAGTATTAAGCATAGCGGTTTGGTGGAAATCAGACATAAATGTGTGGCTAACTTCATGCTGATGTCACGTGACCATGTAAACAAACATTAATATCTCAGAAACTAAAGCAGCACAAAGGATAGTTTTAATGGCACAAACCAGCACAATGCAGCACACACGATTGTGATCGGTCTGGTGGAAATCAAACGTAAATGGGGGGCCAACTTCACGCTGATGACGTCATAATGAAAACAAACATATCTCAGAAATTAAAGCAGCACAAAGGACAGTTTTAACGGCACAAACCAGCACAAACACAGTACATACCATTGTGATCGGTTTGGTGGAAATCTGAAACATGGGGGGCCAACTTCACACAGGTTTTCAGTCTTCATTCAAAGACAGTACAGTAAACATGAGCATTTTTAATACATATTCGTGTAACCAATATTATATTGTATTATAACGCTAGGTGAACATCCACTGTTTGGATGCAGGCTCTTTCCATGTTAACATTTGAGACATTAAACCAAATTCATTTTCTCAATAATATTATATATTTCTAAAGAAATATGCCTTTAGGCAGTTACAGACTGAACAAATGATAAATGTTCACAATGTAGCTGAACATGTGTTATGTACTGTAAGGTGACTGCATTATATTTTCAAACTGTGATGCATGGTTATTTAGTGTCACAGGAAGCCATATTCACCCAAAAGACAGCAATTCAGATACAACTACAACATTTAGAAGTTTCACATAATTTCTTCAAATTAAAAGTTAACTAAATAAACATAAACTTATATAATGGCAAGTATCAATCCATCCATCCATCCTCCAGCCCCATACCTTGCTGTTAGACAGCCAGCTTGTGTGGGGAGGAGGCAGGGAGGCTAATATGGTTATTGTGGTTGAAGAACACCTGGCCAACAAATCAATAGATACGTCCACTATGCTAAATCTGTCCATTCATACCTGGCATTAACATGCATCTCTGCATGCATCTCAATTGACCGCTTGTAATCGGATCTCTCCATCCCACAAATTATTCAAATAAGCACATAAATCACTTCCATATGCAGAATCTGTCCAACATTAAAAATAGGAGAAGAAGAAATTAAAAGCTATTTATGTGTTTCAGGGTAACCGTGTAGAGCTGCGGTGCGGCAAAAAAGTAAAGAGGCATTCATCACAAGTCGAGCACCAAAAAGCAGGTGTCTTTATTTCAGTGTGCCTCAAACACCGAAAAGCCCATGCCTTGAGAGTCCCTGCTTGGGCGTGCGTGATCACCACCCTGACCAGGTCCACATGCATGTGGTCAAAACGGTGCTCAGGCACCACAAAAGGTGCCAGTGGTGCCTTGGTACAGTATGTTGCTGCACCTTAGCCCACTGACATCGAAAGCAGGAGGTGGTCCAACGACGCACAGCCTATGCCAGATAAGCTTGGTGGCCATCAGATGCTGAGATGCTCATCTGCCTGGGTGTGAGAGCTCATGCACCACCTTGAAGATGTGACGAAGCCAACCGGCTGGCACGATAGGCGAAAAAGGCAAACTATATTTCACAGTAAAGTTCAACTTTTCACATTGTAGACATGTGGTTTTATTCCGCACCAACGCTGTACAAATGTATGTGTTAAGATCTATCAGCACTAGGGCAGGCTAATACTTGTCTGTTCAAGGAGAAAGGATTCAACATGTAATTCATTATATTGGTCGTCATATGATGATATTTCGGCTTTTAGTCATAACCAATGAAGCTCAAAATCTGTGAAAATTTCAACGAAGAAGTTCTTTGTTTTGTCTGATGGGGTGAATTATATGCCTGACATAGAGAAAGTGAAGTAAAAGGAGCATAGTAATCAGAGCCGGAGTGGGACTGCATTTCTGACCAGGAGTTCAAGGCCCCCAGGCAGCCCAGTATACATCTATATAAGCAATTACACAGTTATTATATGTTTCCATTAACATATCCATTATCTACGCTATTGAATGCACACTTACCGACATGCTTTAATTTACTGTTTATGGTTAACCAATATTAATAAAGCATGAAGCATCTTATATGACAAATAAGGAAGCTTAATCAAAGTTCACCTTAAATATGATCTGTGCAAATTCCAAAACGTATTTAATAAATCACTTCTTGCACATTTTTTCCCCCCAAATTTGCACACAATATTAATGGTGCGCACTTTTGATAATATTTCCGCGGTTAGGTCGCAACAGTCCGATATTAAAGCAGATTCCCAGCAGATTCAAACTTATTTTTTAGCGTAGAAAGAAAAATGTGTTGTTATTCACAATGCAGTTTGCTACACAGTGGCACATGTTGCACTGACAGATATTCTAAAACAAATCATGTGTCAAACATTGCTTGCGTGTTTAATAAGTACGTACATACTTACACCTACATGAGGACATTAGCTGAGTAGGTGGTCCTTAAATGCGGCCAGGGACACATCTGTGTTCACGCTGCTATACGAATGTGGCCATATGCATGCCAGACCACCTCTGTATGTGGTTTGAGTGATCGGATCTCGATATGTCTTCAGTCTGTTTTGGGTGCGTTGACACCCATCATTAGCACTTGTGATCGGATCACCCAGGATGCATGTTAATACCAGGTGTGAACAGGACATAAAGGACAAAGTGATTTAACTATATCTCATTTTATCTGATTTGCTTTGCAGGACATGTTATTTGTTTAAGGAAAAAAATAATCTCCTCTGCAAATTAATTAAAACTTTGGCCTCCTGAGGCTAAGGGGTGGCAACTTTACCATTTGTTTAGTTAGATCTCAAATTGGGCTCATGTGGCTTTAACCTAACAGAAAAAATGCAAATTCAAAACTACAGGCAGTGACATTGTCCCATGAATTTGGAGGTGAGGGCTAATGCAATTATATATGCCTGAATTTGAATGAGATGTCATTGATACCAGTGTGGGGTACCGTGCTTTAGATACGTAACTGGCCTGTGAAATTGTCTGCTCTGGCAAAGACACTGCTTCAGCTTCAGGGAAGTTTTAGATTGTACTGTAGCCTCACAGAATTTTTGCAACTGCCAGCCCCTGAGGCAGAAAGAGTATGCCTTTGTTAATAGTGTCAAAGAACTGCATAAACCAAACCAATGGCACTTGGGAGAGCAATATCCACATATCCACTGGGTGATTTAGCTTTCTAGAGTCAGATATTAATCTCTTTTTCTGCCAATTGTGTGTATATACAGTATACAGTCACCCCTTCACATTCATAATACTTGGGTTTGTTATTAAAAATACAAAATGAAAACTGAAAAGTTTAAAAGTTACTGTGAGAAAAACTAGATTCCATGGTCACAAAGGGGTCAATTCTAAAAAGTTCTGCGCATTTTAGATGAGCGTATTCTCCTCTCAACAACGTGGACATGCCCGCTGCACTTAGCCTAAAAAAGAAGCCGCTGAAAGAAGCATAATTACTTCATCAAGCAGGAAAAGGGGGAATTACACCCCTGATGATTCTAGCAACAAGCAAGTAGTGGAAATATTAGATCAACCCCATTAAGTATAGAATGGTCACTAGTTTGGCGAGTGTCCTGGGGTAGGTTCCCAGAAGCCTTCTTAACATTACATCATTCGTAAGTTCTACCTTAAGCTGTACCTTAACATTCCTAAAACAGGCTTAGTTAAGTATACTATCCACAGGACATTCTTTCGTAAGGTTGGTCTGAGCTGAACCTAGCTGTCTCTTATTGCTGTTGGCACTTCATACTGCTACTGGCCCCCATTGTTCAGACCACACAAATCTGAAATGAGCAAAATACTGATATGTGACATGTACTCCAGCCTATGCTGTGACCAGCTCATGCTGTTGCGAGAATTTATACTTCTGTGCCTCTCAGCAATTACGCCACCAAAACACTGGGTGATACAAAGTCTTGGACACTGCATTTATATATTCAGTTGTTAAATCAGGTGATTGAAACAAAACAAACAAACATTTAGCAAAGTATCCAGTTATTGAGTCCTGGTTACATTTGTGCTGCCCAAAATTTCCTATAGACAAATTTGGGAAAATGTCAAGCTGCTACAAAGTCACTTTTTATGCATTTTCCTTTCTAATGTTAGTGTTTATACTACTTTTTACTTTTAATGTTTAGCCTTTTGTAAAGTGCAAATAAACTTAGGGGTATAAATGAAATTGGCACTGTCATCCTGAGTGTTTTGTAGACCCGCTACTATGATGCTTAGAGTGGATTATTTCTTGCTAGCTATAAATAGCACTTCAGTTTCAATTAGTGATATATAAGTACACCTGGGGTTGTACACTTTCTTCGTTCCCCTAAAAAAAAAAAATTAAAAAAGGAATACTACCAAAACACCATGTGGACACGTCATCATGTTAGGGTTAGAGTTTTCCCTATAGACACTAGGGGTACCATTTGTCCATCTATATGTACTTTTTAAATGCAGACATTCCGTGTAGGTAAACTATCTAAGGCAGTATTTGCGACTTTTTATCTTATTTGGTGTCTCTATAAAGCCTGTGCTTTGTCCTTTGTTGTGGATCGGTCCCTTACATTTTGATTTGCAGTCAAATCACATTTCTTTATATAAACATGATTTATTGTGGAATGAATATATTTTCATCCAAAATGTTAACACTAAAATGTTTTTTCAAAATGTATAAACATTATCAGTCATTCAACACTGCTAATTGCATTTGAAATTGAGAGAAAAAACAACCAAGATATGGCTGCATTTTTCCACAAATTAAAAGACTGTTTGCAATAGGTACATTTTGTCCTTGTCAAACCGTTCTGTAACTTGCTTCCCACACAAGAGCTGAAAGTTACATTGGCTGAAAATTATTTCCAGTCAAGGATATGATAATATAAATATGTTTAACGGAAATTGTTTAACTAACATAAACTAAAATACGGGTTCTGATATCTTTCCTTACTTATTTCAACGTTGTTGTTTCACCGCCATGCTCCCGACTGAGGCGGAAGTAAAATTATACTGCCAAAACTACTTTTAAAGACTGCGCATGCGCAAATCACACTCAACCTAATAAACGTGCTTTGGTCAAAATGAAAAATTTCACTTTGTTTCCCTGATGTCAGTAGCATTATAGTAAGGTAATAAAAGCAAAACAATTCACCCATAAGCATAAATTAGATAGCTTAGTTTAAAAGAGCAAATTAATATTTTTTAACTAATGTAATGAGAAAAAACACATTGAACAAATGACAGCTATGGTTTACTTTTTTCAGTGTACCTCAGAGGAAGAACCCTCTATCTTAACAGCCTGTTTTCTGCTTGTGAGATAATTTGCAACCCACCCAACTGCTTATTGAGAAAATAGCTGAAAAACATTTGGTTAAAGCAATATGATCAACAGCATCAAATGCCTTTCAGAAGTCCATTAAGAGTGAAGACAACATTGCTTTTTATCAAGCATTTCAGTTATAACATTTATAACCTTCACAGCAGCAGTTACAGTACTGTGATTTTTGTGAAAACCTAAATGAAATGGAGACAAAATATAATTGGTGGCCAAAAATTCTAAAGACATTATAACCATTAATGTAAACACCTTTATCATACACAGTTTGCTTAAGGCAAGTTTCAGATAAGACTACAATAGCAAACAGCATTTGTTCAGTCTATTCAGGTCTTTATCTTATCCAGTTTAGAGAGTAAATTCTGAACATTGATATGAATAATGCCCAGACCAGATCTAGCTTTAAAATCTGCAGGTGTAAAACATTGTACAGGTGTGTCAGGGCCTGGATTAGTTTCAACATTTCCTGAAAGCAATAACAATTCAATAAAAAAATTATACCTTTTATTTCTATCTTTTGAATCAGCCTTCAATCTAGAGACAAATGTACTGACGAAAGGGGGCGCTGTAAAATGCTGTCTCAAAACAAGAAGACAATAAGAGTCTTTGGATTCTGCAATTGTATATAGCCATTTTGTTTTGTCCATAGTCACAAAAGTCCTCAGCTGTAGTGTAGTTAAGGTTATCTTATAACTACCACTATGAAGAAATGGTAAATTATCATAATTAATCAAACAGTTCATCTTGAAGTGGTATGGCATGTAAGGGGGAGTTTCCAAACCCATTTTGGTTTTTAGAAAAACCACACAGAAGTATAAAACATAATATAAACATTTGTGACATAGTGAGAAGAAAAGTTCCACTGTTTTATCGCTTCTGGTGATTCCCAAATAGATGATTGAGGCTACCAGTCAAAGCCAATGCCTGGAGGTTAGTAGACCAGCCCAATAAGTGAAGACTATCAGGCAGGGCCGATGGTTGAAGGCTACCAGGCAGGGTTGATAGCTGAAGGCTAGTAGGTAAAGCCACTAGTTGAAGGCTACCACGCAGAGCCAATGGTTGACTAGTATGGTAGCTAATAAGACTGTCTGCTACAGCTACCCTGACACATGGTTTATAGGTAGGCCAAGACTACAGCAGTCCGTATAAATCTGATGAAAATACACCAAGGATCCCAGTTTACAAAAAATGTGTTAATCATGCAGAGTAGCACTCATTCAGATTCAAATTTTTGCACACTCAGACCTCAACACTAACACAATCAACACAAACCGGGCTTGACTGCCATCTTGCATTGCAGATATGTTGTATGCAAAGACACATATAAGAAACACTGTCTTTAAATGAGTGAGTATTACAAATGAGTATTAAAGCCTTAACAGTGGGAATATTTCCTTTTTTAAAATAACATCATAATTAAGTAATTTCAAAATATTTACATAATTCTCAAACATGATTATTAATCCTTTATGTCTTGTATTTAGTCAGTATACTGTAGCTCACAGTATTACTTTCTGTCTATGAATGCGTTTCACTGGATTCTTTTTTTACATTAAGCCCTTAATCAATAATTTATGATAATAAATGTATGCCTATTGATCTACCGTGTTTCCCCGATTATAGGGCATCCCCAACAATTAGGGCACCCCCCATTTTTTAAAAATTGGTC
>JAODKE010000138.1:12885042-12904225 GCA_026779605.1 Mormyrus hasselquistii | reverse complement strand
AAAATAAGACCTGGGCATATTTTGGCATTTCAAAAAATATAAGACAGTGTCTTATCATCGGGGAAACACGGTATGAAGTGCCTATAGCATTTCCATTCAACCTAAAAGATGAAGTGGGTTTGTTGATTGCATCTTGCCTACTTAATCAACCTTTGGTTCCTTTAATTCTGAAAACCAGGGGCCAGTTGCATGAAACACCTTATATTTTCTTGTTATGTATGACTCTTAAGGTTTAATTTTACCTTTGCTTGGGATTTATTTAAAGACGTTGCACAGATTCCCTTAAAAGGATTCCTTAGTTAAGGGTAAACCTTAAGGGCGTTACTGCATTGAAGCAGATTTCACAGCAATAAAATTGTACAGTTTCCATAGAGACTGTTTTATAAGTGCATGCACTCATACTGGTTTGTGATACCTGTTATTGCAAAAGGGTAATTCAATAATGATCTCACCAAATTTGGTGGAAGATGCCCCTCAACTGCCGTCGTTGCCATCATCTCTCTCTGACTGAGTAACATGAGAGCAATCCAATACTTTCCCACATTTTCTGTAGCAGGGGCGAAATTTCCAGTGGCCCAAAACCATTTAATTTGGCAATGATGATAGGCAAAATCTTTATTATTTTTGCTTAGCAACCATACACGATTGGCTATTTTGTTGCACTTCTGGGGCGCTTTGTTGAGCGCCCAAGAAGAGAAATGATTGGTGAAAATCTGTCGGTAGAAATTCACTGTTGAATGAGAGTCAGTTGGTGGAAATGTAGTATAAATAATTCAGATTACATGTAGGCACACACTATTAAGTTAAACTGACATTGATAAAAAAAAAAAATTTTTTTTTTTTTTTATTTTTATATATCTTATATTTTCCCCACATCTCGGAAAGCCTATGGGCCAGCCGCCACTGTTCTGTACCTTAACTCTCAAATAGTTTTCTGGCGTAATCACAATCAGTCAGTTCGAGTCTCTTGAGACTTGCTGAGCAGTCACTTGATTGAAAGTGCAGAACTTGCCAATTGTCAAACTACTCAGTAATGATGTCCAATTCATGAAAGAATTATTCTTTTCAACTTGCTCTTTTCATTGAACAGGTTGAACCAAAGAGTCAGAGACTAAATCAGCCAATATGAGTGAGCAAAGAGCTAGTGAGAAACAGCCATCATGTGCACAGCATAAACTGAAGTTTTACAATCTTTTACTTTGACCTGTACAATGCGTGGATCTACACAGTCTGATTCATTTAGATTTGAAAACCTATTCACTGAAAAGAACTAGCTTAAATGAATGATTCATTCTCCTTTTTAGAGGAGATTAGGTTGAAGAATCACAAATGATTAAAAAAATATTCATTATGATACATCCATAGGGCTGTATAATTCTGCATAAAATCATGAATCATGATTTTCTTTCAGTCAGTATTGAGATCATGGTTTTCTCTTATGATTCTTGAGCGAAATGTCTTTTATTATTATTATTATTATTATTATTGTTGTTAGCATTATTATTAGAACTCCAAATTGCCTTTTGCAAAGGAATATGTAAAAAGGAATATGATCATTACTGAAATTGAACTGTCATATCAACTTTGCAGAACCGAAAGAGAATGCTCCGGGTTTTTAAGAAACAACATTGTCTTCTTTTAATTATACCACATTAAAACAAACTACAAATTTGTCTCTATAATCAAAAAAAAAAATCCATACAAGAGAATGTGACCCCTTTTTCAGAAGGAGCACAACATTATTGCTGGAAGTGGGATGGGAAAAATTCTTTCCTCTGTCACTGTTACCTGAATAATCTTCTTCAGTCTGAATCATTCTGTTCTTGTTTCCAAAGTTTTCGCTTCCTCGCTGTTGCACACATTAAAATAATTTTTCATTTTCAAATCTGCCCCCGCTTGCTGGGTACAGTTCATCTCGTGGTCTAATGCAGTCCTGTCATTTGTTGGTACTGCTTATAGATAACAAAGGAGCACCTGGTTTTGATACAACAGATCTCCCTGCTAATGCAAATGCGGTAGAATCGCTGTCATATCAGAATGAGGACGCACAGAGGTATTAATCGAGATTGCAATTTAAAAATGATTAATCATGCAGCCCTAAAGAATAATAAATGAAGGGAAATAAAAAAAACATTTCCTACATGTCATTTATGTGAAAATTAACACTTGAAATACAAGTAACTTAGGCTCAATAGCGAACAAGACCAGCAAGTACTCTCGCATGTAGGTCTTGATTCCTATAACTGTAATTTAAGACTTAGAAAATGATTATGTTTTAATTAAAGTCTCTCCAAAACAGGCAAAACTAACCTAGAAAAGACAGGATGCTTTAAAGCCACTATGCTAGCAACTATTTTTGTTGGGCCCTGAGAAGATCAGCTGGCTGCTGTCCATGCTATGCTATTCTTCCCCTAACCCAAGCCACTGTATGCTCTGGAGTTATGGTTTCAATGCGACGTAATCGTCCATCTGCCATTCTCCTCCTCTGCGTTCCCTGGGCCACAGAGGCCACCCTTTAGTCCTTATGACTAAAAAAGATTCAGCACCTGCCTGTGGGTAAGAAGGTCCAGTTCTGTGCTTGTTTATCTAGAAAGTTAATGATGCATTAAAACAGGACACACATGATGGTTTGATGATGAAGCACAATTTGGATTTTAAGGCACACTGTAAACTTCCGTAAACGGGTAAAAGAAATCATTGCATTGAATTGAAAGAATTTATTTCTTGGTCCACTCTTTATTGCGTCTTTTGTTGTATTGTTTTCATTTGTTGTTAACTATTCAACAGGACATTTTTTATTTTTCAAATCGCTCACTCTTAAAAAATAAACACTGTAATAATATGTACGCCTGGAGCACAAGTAGCAGCAGGTGTTTTTTAAAATTTATTTTTCACACAGTAATGCTTTAATGCTTTTTGTTTTTTTTTAAATTAATTGCCTCAAAAGTTCATTTGCTTTTCTTAGGGTATAGCCCTCCATTGATCATACTGCTTAACTTTCACAGAAGTATACAGGAGTTTAAAGAGAGGATTAAAAGAACAAATTCAATTCATCAGACACTGGATTTATGTTTATCAAAGTATTGTTTTATATATGTTTTTTTCCTTGACTCTATACTGGATCTGCAGTTGTAATAGCCTTTGTAAGTAGTCCTTTACATAACATGCTTATACTGTAGAAATTAATTTTCATTTATTAAAATCTGAAAAATATGTGTCCAAATATTATATTTTTGACCACCATTTGCAGTTATCTAAACATTTTTGTTTCACCCTTATCATATTTGACTAAAATGTCTGCAATGATTTTTAGGTTTTTTCATTTGTTTTGGTGAATCATGAATCCCTTCGCAATGAGCAGAATTACATTCTTAATGCTTGTGTTTGTTTAGGTTTTTGAGTCGGCTTTTGGCCTGGAACAGGTAGTAATTTTATCATATGGATAATGGGAAACGAGTATTAAGAAATTAGTTGATTTTAAAAATTGAATGACATGAGCATGCACATGGCATATTCTACAGTATCATTCAGATAGAAGCATGGCACTGTGGTGAATTGGAGTTACCAAATTGCCTGTAGGTGTGCCTGTGTGAGTGATTGGTGTGTGAGTGATTGGTGTGAATGATTGGTGTGTGAGTGAATGGTGTGTGAGTGAATGGTATGTGAGTGATTGGTGTGTGAGTGTGCCCTGAGATGGTTTGGTGTCCCCACCCTGGCTTGTTCCCTGCCTTGTGCCCACTGCCTCTGGGAGACCCCCACAAGCCTGAACAGGACAAGCAGTTACAGAAAATGGATGGATGGATTTTGATAGAGTCACAATAACTTTCATACTGAATGTTACATTTTTGCAGCATCTGTAATAGTAAATACATGAATGAATGAAAGAAAGAGTAAATAATAAACTGAGTTGGCACTGGTCAGTACAATGAATCCTGTCAACGGTTATAATATGATTTGATTTTAATATATTGCAGCTTTTTTCTTAGCAGAGAAGCTAATTGCCAGGTGTTTTTGTAAAGGCTGGAGAGGATTAAAGCACAGTCATAAATAGTAAAATGTTGTACTGGAATCCCTTGATAAAGTCCCATGGTCTGAAATGGACAGGCAGACTCACTCACAGACCCCAGCATCTGTCAGTCTGTTTAAATGTGAAAAGAGAGGCCAAGAGAATCTTGAGGAAAAGAGAGTGTAATATAGAGGGAGAAAAAGTTGGAGAGCGGGAGATACAGTGCTTTCATTGCTTGTCTGTTTGATCTTGGTGGCAGCAAGGTTTGGACTCTTTCCTATCAGCGTCACCATGGAAACAGGCTAAGGAAGTGCATCAGAAACTCCTTTTGAACCTGGATGACTGATTAAGATGCTTTGTGATTAACTACATAAGCATCCCCCCCCCCCCCCCTCAATTAAAAATATAAAAAATAGGACATACCCAGAATAAAATGCTTCCTATTCTTGAACCACTTGAACCACATTCATAAACATGAGCTCGTTTTAATCTTGACAGTCAGGAAACATTTGTCTGACACAAAGTGTTGAAAAGTGTTACTTATACAAATAAAAAATACTGTAATTGTATTTTTTTGTCTGGCCAAAAATTATTTTGTGTTTGTTTTGATCTTAGACACCATTTGACACCATTTTAATTTAGAGCCTGCAAACAAACTACATGAAATGGTAAACTCTTAAATTCCACTTTCAGGTTTAGCTTTTTAATGTTCCCACAGTATTGAAAACTGCAAATGTACAAATAAATGCCTTATCTGGGTTTAATTGCTGTTTCAGAGCCACCAATCCACCCATGGAATTGTCCAAAATTCCTCAGTATGCTGAAACATTAAGAGTTCCTTTCACTGGAACTAAGAGACCTAATCCAACCCCTGAAAAACAACACTATACAACACTATACCATTATACTCCCTCCTACTCCCGGGATCAGTTCTGGGGGGGTAGACAGTGGGAGCTAGTGCCCACTGACAAAATGCATGGCCTCACCTCTGTCTCCCCTAAATATGTGCGCTATTTGGGTCTGAAATAAATGTATTATTACTGTTATTATTATTTACATTTTATGTTTGTGGGTTAAAATTTTGTGCACTGGGAATTGGTGAAACACAAACGTAAGCACATTTTTTTTGACAGACTCATAACACGGGTGTTCTGGGTGGTCGAGTTGCATCAGTTGGTGAAAAGCAAAGTTAATGACAGAAAAAGATATCTAGCTTGTGGAAAGAAAAACGTCTAAACAAGGAATCAGAGTGAATTACATATTTGTAAAAACTGTAAAATGTGACTGTGGCAGTATAGAATAAGTAAATAATACTTGGATGGCATTAAGGTCAAATGCATCTGGTCCCCCTAACAGAAAAACTGGCTCCAGTGCCCCCCAGTTGAAATGATCTAGAACTGCCACTGCCTGCACTAAACTTTACGTTTGGTATAATGCAGGTAATGTTCTCCTGGCATCCACCAAACCCAAGACTTAGGACCCATCAGATTTCCAGAAAGAGAAGTGTGATTTGGTCACTCCAGAGAACACGTTTCCACTGTTCCAGAGTCCAATTGCAGTGAATTTTATACCACTCCATCT
Organism: Mormyrus hasselquistii; assembly: GCA_026779605.1. Lineage (NCBI taxonomy): Eukaryota > Metazoa > Chordata > Actinopteri > Osteoglossiformes > Mormyridae > Mormyrus > Mormyrus hasselquistii. The sequence continues at coordinate 12,898,638 of JAODKE010000138.1, read as the reverse complement.
GACGATTGGCATTGCAGTTGGTGATGGGAGGCTTGCATGTAGCTGCGCGGCCATGGAATCCCATTCGTCAAAGCTCAGGTTGCATAGCTTTTGTGCTGGGGTTAATGCCAGAGGAAATTTGGAGTCAGTTTTCGTCTGCAACTTCATGGCTGAGTTTTTATTTTCTTAAACACTTCCACTTGGCCATAATACCACTAACAGTTCACCGTGGAATATCTAGCAGGGAAGGCATTTCACAAACTGACTTATTGCAAAGGTGGCATCTTGTGACAGTACCACAATTGAATTTACTAAGCTCTTCAGAACAACCTATTCTTTCAGAAATATTTGTAAACTGGACTGCATGGCTAGGTGTTGATTTTATCTTATTTTATATCTGTGGCATAGGGTCTCAAAGAAACACCTGAAGTCAATGATTAATAGGTGTGTCCATGCAGTTTGTCTATATGGTGTATTTGAATTATGTACTACAATATCTTTTTATTAAGAGGGACACAAATATTAATATACAGTGCCTGGCCAAAAAAATATAGTCACCATTTGAATTTATATCAGCAAATACTTAAGAGCCAATGACTGGATCATTATTACAGCTCAGCAACATCATGCAGCAATAAAGTGAAGTCAGCTGAGTACCTGAATCTACTGAATGGCCAGGTTACACCTCCATCCATCATCAATAGATTTTTGTCTTCCCTGTTGGCATGGGCATATTCCAGGACAAGAATGCCAAGACTCATCGGGTTCGAATTGTCAAAGAGTGGTTCAGAGAGCATGAATTTGGTCACCACAGAATTGTGACCTTAACCTCATTGAAGGTCTTTGGGATGTGCTGAAATAGGCTTTATATAGTGAATCAACTTACTTCTCAGTACAGGTTCTCGGTGAAAAATGAATGCAAATCTGGATGAAAATAAAGGGTGAAATGTTGCAAAAGCTTGTGGAAATAATGCCAAGACAAATGTGCGCCATAATCAAAGCTAAAGGCGGTCCAATGAGTCAAATGGAGACTTTTTTTTTTGGCCGGGCAACTGTATATGTAAATAGTGAGTCTTACATTCCTCCAGTTATTTCCTGAAACCGCTTTTCCTGTTCAGGGTCACTGGGGGTCTGGAGCCTACGGGCACAAGGCAGGGAACAACTGAAGATGCTGTGCCAACTCATCGCAGAGTACACTCACATACCATTCATTCACACACACACACACACACACACACCCCTATGGGCAATTTGGTAACTCCAATTAGCCTCAGCATGTTTTTCGACTGTGGGGGGAAACCACCAGAGTACTGGGAGGAAACCCCACAAAACTGACGTCTACTCCAAAACTCAAAACAGGCAGAATTCATTATACTGCAACACCAATTTTAGTTCTTAGGCCTACATTTAAGATAACCTCAGCTATATATTACATTGTTCCTTGAGAAAAAAAAAATCTAAGTACCAACAAAAAGGACTTGAATTTATATATTCTGAAAAATAATGGACTATATCTTCTAAATGAGGCATTTAATGACCTTATGATTGCCTAGACTGAAAATAAATACATTTTTTGGCGTTCTTAATGCACATTTTTGGATATAGGACATAAATGAACATGGTTTTGTGGAATGCTGTAAATTTCAACGTACTCAATTTCTACAGATACATTATTATCGAGTAATATTATTCAATAACTTTTTACATTATCAGGATTATAATAAATTTTAAAATTTACTTTGGAAAATAAATTCCATGGCAACCCACTTATATTGGTGCACTGTGCTAAGCTGATTTCATATTTGGCTTTTCCTGATTTAAATGTTCCAAGCACAGTCGATGCTTTTTTTCCCATCTTAGTATAAGACTGTTGTACAGTGTGGACAGTTCTACAGGGCTACCAACTTTGGCCAGCTGACTGGCATGAGATTTTCAATTCAAAACAAGTTTGCACACTCATTCAAATGTATGTTACAGTTTTATTAACTTGTAAATAGTCTGCAAGCTTTGCAAACTACCCCAACGCTTTTGATGCAGTTAATTTTAGTTTTATAATTGTATAATATACATTTATCGTAGGATTCCTTGCGTGAACATGCGAGTCTGAAAGCATGAGTGTCACGCCAGATGCGTGAGAGTTGGCAGCCCTGGTTCCACCCTGAAGAAACACACACTACCTCCAGTACCTTTCTTATCTGAAGATTTATAGGATGCATTTTTTGGGCGCTAGACAAAGTGGCTGTCTCTGGTTTAACCTCTGCTTTGCCTTTGCCAGCTGTACGAGGTATCATTACTTAACAATTTCAATCATGCAGATAGAGTCCCTTGTTATCTTTTGAACATGAACCCCTTAATTGAGCTTGTGTTCCGCATGGTAGAGGTCTTGTCTATGCGTTCATGATAATTTCCATTATTAATTTTACATAATGTTATACCTTTACAAGGTTAGAATTAGAATTAGCTTAGACTTCAGACTGTACTGCCTAGTTTGCCCCTCTAATTATTGTATTCAGAGAACACTATGCATTGTTTCATAAAGAAAATATTTTAATAATGCAGTTATCATAACTCAAAGTTATTTGTAGTATTTTTCTCTGAGTAAGCTGGACAGGCAGACTTGCTGGGAGGCACAATGGCAATACAGTAAACCTCTTTCCAACTCGATCACTTAGAATTGAGACTAGGCATTGATTTTCCAGTGGCGAGAACATAGAGATTGATTGGTGAATTTTCCAAGTGATCCATTTGAGTCCATGTTCCGTCTATATGATGACAGAAACATAATTATTCACACTTGTTTCTGTGTCATATATTTATAATCTGCCCCACTAAGAAAGTTGGACTTTGTGTACACTATGTGTTTATCCACCTCTGTATATCTGAATGTAAGCAATAATATATCAGGTAAACACACCTCTAGAATCAGTATGTCAGATTAGAATAGACTAAGACTACAGTCATTATAAAACTTTTAGTTCAGTAATGTTTATATTTACATGGATTAATGATAACAGTAAAATCACCTGCCTAATACTGTATATGTCACCCTGTGCCAACAAAACAACTCTGACCTGTCAAGGTATGGACTCCAAAAGTGACCTCTGGTATCTGGCACCGAGACGTTAGCATAAGATCCTTTAAGTCCTAGAAGTTGCAAGGTCAGACCTCATTGAATGGGACGTCTTTAGTGAAATGGATTGAGATCTGGGGAATTTGGAGGCCAAAGGAACACCTTGAACTATTTTTCATGTTCCTCAAACTATTTCTGAACAATTATTGCAGTATGGCAGGGAGCATAATGTTCAAAGATGCCACATCCAGGGAATTCTGTTGCTATGAAGGGGTGTACACGGTCTGCAACAAATGCTTAGGTGGGTGGCAAGTGTCAAAGTAACATGCACATCAATGTCAGAACCCAAGGTTTCACAGCAGGACATTGCCCTGAGCATCACACTGCCTCTGCCAACTTGCCTTCTTCCCATAGTACATCCTGGTGCCATCTCTTCTCCAGGTTAACAACGCACAGGCACGTGATGTAACAGAAAACATGACTCATCAGACTAAGCTGGGTGTTGACTGTTCACTTACTAATATACAATGGCACGCTTGACAGGTGATATTTTGATGAGATACCCAATGTTATTCACTCACCAGTTAGCGGTTTTAATATTATGGATGATTGTGTATTTTTACTGACAAATTCAAATATATGACTCATTAACAATGTGAGACATTAAAAACTGAAAATCAATCCCAAAGACAACAGTCTCATTTATGGAGAAATGTTTATTATGTTATCTCTGCAGATTTTGACACTAATTACAATGTCCCTGTTCCAATACTAGTAACCTCACAGTGTGGGTCAACCATCTTTTTTTTTCCTTTTTGAATTTTTGAGAACATCTCAGAGGAGGGTTGCTCTATTTTGCTTTAAACAGACAGCATTAATCATGTTTAAACAGCATCCTACATGCTTTTACAGGCAACTCATTGCTTGAAGAGAAGAAATTAAAATTCAGCATTTTTAAGCCTTGCTTTAGATATTTAATGTCTCATATTTATACACTTTTTAATCTTTGTATATCAGAGAAGCCATTTATTAGGATATTGTATGCCATAAAAACTGCTTAAATGTTATTAATGGTGTCAGTAAAATATCTCAGTTTGGCCCAGAAAACACCCAGTGGAGCAGCTGGTGTTAGTCACACTTGTTTTGGTCATTTTTAATCACCATACACCGCATTAGTAGATAACTTGGCATGTTAAATGACCATCAGTATGTGAAATGTCTTGATACTGTCCCTCCCCCATGGTCACTATTCTTTTCTATTTTCTAATAATAATATAAATTTAGGGACATAAATATCTCACTTGAAGGTGTAGTAGTCAAACTGGGAAGTTTATATGACATAGCATTAGCGGAACTAAAGTTTTATTAATATTTAATGTAGACCCAGTTGCAGCACAGTACACACATTTATGTTCATTTGCAGCCATCTTTATAACACCACGTATATTTGTATTGACATATAAATACTTGTATTTCTGGACATCCTCAGCCATGTCCGGCAATGTTCACAAACCAGCCCAGAGAGATTCTGTCAACATAATTTGGGAATCTACCCACTCCACTCGTCAGCTACGCCCCCCAGGGGTTTCTCACTGCTGAGGACTGCCCAGTTATGGATGCCTAGTTCAGCCTACATCCTAGATTAGTGGTTTTGTGTAATTGGGCACACCCTCTCACCCAGCTGCAACCTATAGTGCTGACTACTTCCTGATTTATGCATACATACTGTAGTGTGTCAGGCTGATGTAAGATCTCGGTTTTAGAGACTTTGAGTGCTTTCCCTTGTCAACCCTTAGCTGTTGTTCTCTGGTTTTTGGACTATCGACTCAGATTCAGTCTGCCAAATTAAATTTTTGTCTTGCTGGAGGCAATCCATGCTTGTGGCTTCTGTTAATTTGTCCTCACACCTTCAAATTTGTGAGTCATATTTGTTTTCTGTATGATCACAGAGGGTTGAGAAAACGTTTATGTGCAGACCTTGGTCTAATCTACTTTCAGACTTTCAACTACTTTTCCCCTAAACAATGAATAGTCAAGGCAAGTTCGCACACAACCCTTACATATGACCTCTCTGCCCAACCTCTGCATTGAAAATTGCATTACAGCACAACAGGTCTGAATAACAATGTTCTGCTGAGCAAGTAAAACGGAGCCGCTCAACTACACTATCCAGACATCTTAATGAATTAATGATCAGGTGACACCCTTGTCCTCTGAAGGGTTTATGACACAGTAGCCCTGGCTGATAACTAATGAGGGTATCTCCAAAGTGGTCATCAATATGAGAGGTGAACAGCTCCATCCATGTCCAGTATGCTTGATGGGGTTCCTGTTGAATACCACAAGTTATGTGCTATTACCCTGCTGCGCTACTATCCTACTGCCCGATACTGTCAAAAGTCATTATGGGTAACACTCTTTATTGGGCATCCGCAGTTGCTGTGGGGAGTCAGGAACTGTAGCCATGTAAAGAGGAAGACATGGTGACCTGCACCCTCTGTTGTGACCTGTTTCGCCTCTCCTGAAGGGATCACTATTAACAGAGATCCTGGTCCTCTTCAGCAGAGACACAATGCAAAGCAAAACCTGTGCTGCGTCAAAATGTCTCTCTTATCTTCCTCTAACAGAAAGGAAGGTTTTTAATTCTGTCAGCATTAATTCTCGCCTTGGTCCTTTGTAACCAACCTAGCTGCAAGGCTAGGCCAATGAACTCCATAAAAAAAACTAGAGTTCTGTGTAGAAAGAGAAAAACAGCCCATGTTTAAATGACACATGCTTCCGTGTAGGATTTATTCTGATGAATTTCTCTGGTCAAGGTCCCAATCATCAATAACCAAAATATTCACTTTTTATTCATCTATCCACAAACTTGGAAATAGCTGAGAAAAAAATGCAATATGCTTACACAATGGAATCTAAACGCTGAAAATGTGTGAACATCAATAATTTAATTTTTAAAAATTATTTTAATGAAATTACGATTATGATTTCTAAAACACTTTCATTATAACAAATGTTTTACTTTAATATCACTTTGTAATTTTGGGAGTACAGTAAAACCTTGGATTGCGAGTAACTTGGTCTTCGAGTGTTTTGCAAGACGAGCAAAAAATGGTAATGAATTTTAACTTGATAAACGAGCGAGGTCTTGCAATATGAGTATTACGTATACGCTTTGTCTGCCTAGTGTCACGTATTCACAACTGAGCCGATGGTTCTTCTCACTCTCTCGCTGCGGGATTGTGGGTATTTGTCTACCATGCTTGGTCTCAGTCAGCGTCCCTCAGTCGTATAGTCAAAATTTAGTAGAAAAGCCCCACCCGAATAATGGCATGGCAGTGCGAGCGATGAATCTGTTTAATCGAAAACGAGACAAAAGCAGCTGTCATTGGATAAGTTCCCTGTTAAAGTCGTGCAAAAAGAAAAAGATTCCAGTGAACCAATAGATAGGCTAGCAGTGATTCCGTTAGTTATAGTGAAAGTGATCCTACTGTAACCGGGTGGAAAAAGCAGTCTTTATTTTGGGTGTTGGTACTGGTTTGTGGTGGGGAGAAAAGGACTTCGTTTTCGATTTGGAGGGGTACACTCTCCCTTTAAGGTGCTGGTCTCGTCCTCGTTGGGAGCTGCCCAGAGGTCATGTTCGTTTTTTTGGTGTTCCCCTGCTCCCGCCCATTTTGGGAAGAATATGGCTGCGAAGCACATGGGGAGCGAGGCCGGGTTGATCCTCGCAGAGTAAATGTAAGTTTCCCGTTTGATATTGAGATACAATACATATCAAAATAATATGGTATGTGTCTTGGGGATTAGTGACAGTTTGGTGGGTAATGCTGTTCGGATGATTTTCAATTTAAGTGTAAAACGAGGATTGTACGTCCGTTTAACATCCGTGTGTCATGTTTTTCTCTCATTAATTCGCATTAATGTATTGTTTTTGTTTCATTGCATGTTTTGTAATCCACGAATGGGTGTATGAATAGCCTGGGGCTTTCATGTGAACCGTTCGGAGGGGAGCGAACCATATAGGGAGAGACGCGGGATACTGAGATGTAAGTTAAAAATGGCGTTATTGTTCATTTTTGTACTAAATGTATATGTCCTAGTATTCAAGACCAACAGTTGTATTATTTTTGTATTTCCTTGTGCAGTTCCAATCCACTGCCGTATTCTACACACTGTTAAAAGGAAAAATACAGTTTTATTTATTTAATTACTAGTACTTGTTGCTGGGGAAAGTTGATTTATACCCGTGTAGTGATATCGCGTATCACTGTACCGCACGGTAAAGATTTGTGAAGGAGGGAACAGGAAAACTCCGCCCAGCTGCCCTTCCATTTTCTTTGGCCAGCCAGCAAATAAAGAACCCCAAATTATTAGTGTTTGTTCGTGTGATGTAAATTGCACTGGCTACACTATAAAATAACCCTCCTCTTCTCTCTCGTCTCCCTTACACCATTCACGATTCTTTTCAAAGGTAAAGTGCAGGTTAATTTGTTTTATATATTTTTACTTTAATGATTTTTACAAGAACATTTTTGGGTTGTGGAACGAATCATCTGAGTTTCCATTATTTCTTATGGGAAAATTCGCTTTGATATACGAGTGCTTCAGGTTGCAAGCACGCTTACAGAACGAATTATGCTCGCAAACCAAGGTTCTAGCGCTATGCACGAGCGCATGAAGAGAAAACACACAGGCACTATTCTGGATGCTGGACTGCCAGAGTAGGCAAAACCACCCTAAGTGTTGTCTATTCATGTTTATTAAATTACCATTAGTACGGAGAGCTTTTTAATATCTTTTATCCTTGTAGCTGCTAAATACAATCATTGTTAAAGCCATAGAGTTGTCTGCCTGATACATTAGAACAGGGGTGGCCAATCTTATCTGCAATAGGCCAGGTGTGTACAGGTTTTTGGGAAAACCCAGCTGTGAGGACTCTTCATCCAATCAGTCCTAGAATTAATAATCTAATTAGGGAGTTGCGGGGAAACCCACATATACAACTGCACTTTCTGGATAAGATTGGCCACTCCTGCTCAGAATATCCATTAAATAAGTGTTTGAGAAAATGTTTAGGCTAAAACCTGGGCATTTTCAGTGTGGATTTTTTGGGACTGATTTTCATTCTGTTACACATTCAATCCTCTGCCTGATGCTGTTGTAACTATTGCATGATAATATTAATAATAATCATTCAAATCAATCAAAATATTGCAGCCTGCTTGATGTAAAAGGTGCCCCTTATTCAGTTGCCTTTTCACTTCATTAAACAATTATTCCCACATAACAATGTGCATCTGGAGAAAGCTATAATTGTTTTAGCACCATTATATTAGTAATGCTGTTAAGAGGTTTCAGACACAATATTTAATTCATTGTGAAATACGACTAACTTTTCCATAAGAGATTTTATGGTGGAGGGGTTGGGCCATAGCAGTGGATGGTCGACTGCTTTCTTTCCATTAGAAAAGCTTGGTGGTTTGGTTATTTTGGCACCAGTAATTCAAATAAATCACCCATTACAGAGAGGATTCATACAGTATGTCTTAACTGTCAGTGTTCTGCTTTTTCCAATTTGGAAGGACATTGATGACAGCTCAGCTCCCATCTTTTTAAATATGAGACTGAACCTCATATACATCAAAGCATTTAATTCTTTTAATGCCTACAAAAAAAGATAAAGCTTGACAAAATACTACTGATTTATGAACATAGTTAAAGCTGTTTATCACTCCTTTGTCTCAATCAGCGATATTAATTGGTCTCATTTATTAAATATGTTGTTTTGACATTTGCCCCCACATTTGGCTTATTTTCAGTTTATGTGCGTATGATATGATTGCACAAACCTTTACACTTTGTTTCGGACAATGAGTGTCGCGCTGTCCAATCAGCAACTTGCATTGTGATTTTCTGCTGTTCTTTGTCAGTAGTTGGAAAACCACCTTTCAGCATAATGCACTTCATTCGTTAATTTCTCCATTCAGCTTAACCATATTACCCTTGTCATCATATTGGTCAAGTTAAACACACTGTCATGGTTACTAACAAATCATTGCCAGTAGCCGCCACCCATAATATGGAATCACCTATGAATTGATGCATGCTGCAATGTCAGGGAAGGCTTGTCAAGGATCCTTCCTTCTGTGATTTTGTTAGTAGACATGAACTATGATGATTATGCACTGCTTGGCTAATTTCAAAGAGAAATATCAGTCTGTTTTCAATGTTTAATTTTCCCTCATCTGTATTGTGTTCCATTTCACTAAATCAGAATTGGGGTAAGATTGGGTAAACAGCCCCTCCCATCCTATGTAAATAATGCCATTATTTCATGCAGGGAACCCAGATCACTTCTGAAATACAAACCCAGATAACTAAGAGAATCTGCTAACACAAAATATATATCATAACTGCAATGTTGTGAAGTGGTTAATCACTTATTAGCTAAAGGGCCTTCATGTCAATTTTGCCATTTTGCTGTTGAAGTAGCTGTTTAAGCCCTTTAACCTGAACCAGTATAGTTGGTTCAATCAGGAGTGGATGAATGGGTTGATGGTAGCTATTTAAGTTTTTCTTTAGTTGAATACCAAGCCATATAAACTGGTGAAGCATATAATTATAAGTTATATAAATCTCCAATCATAAAATTTTATGAAATCTAGTTTTTAAATTCAAAAAGAGCTTTGAATTTTGGAGTATAATCAAGCTTTACTTAGATGGGGAACTTATGATCCACACTCTCTCTTTGCTGGTTAGCATCCTCATCTGTGATTCATCAGTATTAGGTATAAAGATGTAAGGTAGCTACGGTGATGTGTGCTTTTGTGTGCGTGTGAATTTGTGTTCCACGGAGAGGGAATACATATTATTTTTCTGATCTATCCACACCCCTGGCATAATAACTAACAAAGTAGTTGACAGACTCATTTTATGCTTGAAGATCTGTAATTGATAAAATTTTAGGCAAATCACATCAAAATTAGCGCTGCATAGTGTCGGAATCCAAGGCTATAAGAATGAATTGAAAGCCAAATCATCAACCTTTCAGTTATACTGCTTTGTGTTCTGCTTCCCCAACAAAAGTGATAATCGATGGTTAGTCACTATCAGATATTTGTCTGATACCGATATAATCTTATTGCACATGCATATTATACTGTACATTGGGTCAGTACTTGTAGCTATGCCACACATACTAGAATTTAATATTGATAATATAATAACAATATAAACAACTAATCCTAATTAGCCAATGCACAGCTCTTTGCTTTCTTTCCAGGTTGGAAGAAATGTGACAGACATAATATGATGTCCTAAGTATCTCCTCTGTCTTCATTTTGCAGGTATTGAAAATAGCTGATGTTTTTGAATTTAGTGTAACCGTATAATTTGAAAATCTAACTAACTATTCTGAGCACTGATACAGCATTCTTGAAATCGGCACACTTTGTGGCACATCACGTAATGAACTTGGGGGTGGGGGAGGCATAGAAAGCATGAATGTGAAGTCTGCCACAATCAAAATAAGCATGGTTGATATATTTAGCAGTCCAGAAAAATTTTACATTTTAAAATTACCTGATATTGCTTAATGTGGACTTTAGGTATTTTTGAAGATTACAAATCAGTGTCACAAAAAGTCCAAGACTAAGTTGAAATTATGAAACTATCAAGTGCAAGTCAAGCTTGCTGAAGCTATATCTATGTACCAGGGCAGGACTGATTTAGTTTTCAAGCATGAATGATGTTAATTCTCACTAAGTTCAAGTTAAAGTTCAATTTCATATAAAACAACAAATTGAAACCCTTCTTACTATCAGTGACAGGGGCCCTTGGAATTGCCCTAAATTTCCTCCCTTTACTCTTCCCCTGGGTTTGGGAGGAGTAAGAATTAATTGGGGGGAGGGTTGACAGGACCATCTGGGAAATTTCAAAATGTATACGTCAGGCTGCTGAATATACATGCCAGTGTGGGTTTAGTGCATCTGTGGAATAATCTTGTCTGTTGTGCGTCTCTGAACCGTCTGCTGTGTGAGATTGGTTGTTTGGTCGTTGCCAATTCATCCTGCATTTCCTGCTGCCCGAAGCTCCTTGGGATACACTCCAGACCCTCCTTTGACCCTGTTAAGGAGAAGAAGTTGGAAGATGGATGGACTTTCTGTTACCTCAATTAGTGACACCCCCCCCTACACAAATGTAATCTCTGTGAAGGAAGTTTGAACATTCACACTTTTTATTATTATGTATTGTTAGTTTTAATTTCCTCAAGTTAAGCATAGTGCTTATTGCTGCTTGGTCATCTGGCACCATAGTGCCTAAACAGTTGTAATGAAAGCACAGGGTCCATGAAATAACAGCCAGAAACTATGCATCACTATACCCAACAAGGTGAGAGACCTGTGTGAGACTCCCATGCTGGATGCCCACCTGGGCCTCATTCTCTTAGGCAGAACCACTTCTCCAGAGGTGCTCACATTGCTTTTTTGTTTGAAATTTACATTTTGACATTTATTAAATGGGATATTTTAACTTAAGAAAGGTATTTCAAGGTGAATACCTTTTTCTAGACTGCAAACTTTAAGCCCTTCCTTTCGTTATGGGATTTGAGCATATATGTAGTAAATCCCATAATGGCCATGGCTTGCTGCCTTAGAAGCTCATCCTTACACACTTACAGTAGTTGGATCCTACTAAGGCCAACATGATTTCCTGGCAAGGTCTACAGTACGTACACCTTTGGGGAACAGCAGAAGCATGACATTCTGTGGCATTTCATATTTAAACTTTTTTAGTGACTCACCAACAACTGATGTTCTTCTTGTGAAATCTCCAAGAAATTATTACAGTACTCTCTACAATGTGTTTCTCACTTTTTTGTTTGGGTATTTAAAGTGTACTGTGTCATTCCAGGGCCCTCGGATCTCAGCCCACTGGGAGCTGTGGCCTGTGGGTCTTAAAAGATATAGCGTAATATCAACACTGCTTTTCAGAGAAGAAAGCCAGACTCTCACAGCAATATGGGGTGTTCATCTGCCTGCATCCTCCAGTACGTCATATCAATCCAAGCTGCCATGCCACAGTGCTGTCTATCAAACATTCTGCTCAGTGCAACTTGAGATGGAGTGGGATTACTGCATGTAGTAGGGTGCTACAGAGGTGAAGATGTGGGAAGTGGGCTATAAACCTAAGCCTGGCTCTCTTTCCATCTGAGTGTTTTCCCTCCTGTTTCACTGTCTGCTTGCCTGAACATCGATCTGTCTGTCTGTCGTCTGGCTGTCTGTGCGTGCCTCAGCAGGTCAGGCCTGTGTGCCAACAATTAATTTCCACTAAACCGCCCTGAAAAGTGCTCCCGGGGTGCAGGGTAACTGCAAACATTCTTCTCACCTGTGTATGTGCCTGAGGGCAAGATGGGATTTGAGACCACAAAAGAATTACCATGTTCTCACTTTTTTATTTCAAATGCAGCAGCTTTCCCCAGGAACATGACACAGTTGAACTGGCATGAGTGTTTACTGCTGGCAGCTGGTTCTGACTGTCCCCTGCTGCTATGTGGATTTTGTCTTTCAAATACTGCCAGCCTGTGGGCCCCTTGTCTTCCAGCATTCCTACACATATGTCAGATAAGATCAAATTTTTGCAGACACAGATGAGGTGAGATTCGACACACGGTCGGTATCTACTGATTACATACGCACTTTGTAAAAATATTCTGATGAAGACCCTTTAAATCAAATGAAATCAAGGGAAAAGGCTATACAGTTAGACCTTAGGCCACAAGGTTACGTTCCAGTACCCATCGCGAATTAGGAGGATTCGTGGTAGAGTCACTAAAATGGTAATATGTGCTTATTTATATAGTTTAAACCATAAATATGGTCCCAAAATACTTATTTTTTTTTTTTAAAGTTAGCTTAATATATTACCTTTAAAAACCAACCCTTTCAGTGTTTAAAGCAAATGCATCTCAAGATGGAAAACCGGGCACATTTACTATGTCTGTAAACATTAGCACCTTTCAAGAAATTTACAATTTTTGTTTGTTAAATTACATTAACATGTACTTACTATTACAGAATAGTAAATTAACTATTTAGTAATATTTATGTAATAATAGCATTTCTGTCAGGTATTGCCAGGGTACGGACTGGGGATGCAAGGACAGGACGCAAGCAATCGGGGAACACGGAGTTTAATCTTGTAAAGACAAGCAGGACAACAGGCAGCACACTCAAAATGACATTAATGACAGGATTCGGGAAACATACTTAAACGTAGACTTAAATACACAGGACTAATGATGGCAACTTGTAACAGCGCTGATCACACAGGGATTCCACACAAGGTAAATGAGGGGGCGTGGCACATGGACGGACCGGATGAGCAGGTCATGACAATTCCAAAGGGAATAAACTTTGTGAATGGGATTTGCGTCTTGTAAAGATACAGTACAGTATGTACATAAAAAGCAACATAAGAACATAAGAAATATACAAACGAGAGGAGGCCATTCGGCCCATCAAGCTCGCTTGGGGAGAACTTTAATA
>JAODKE010000138.1:12858451-12873569 GCA_026779605.1 Mormyrus hasselquistii | reverse complement strand
CTGAAGGTGTGAAAATGACCTCTGAAAAGTATGTGGAGTTTCTGACTGACCACTTTCTTGCATGGTACAAAAAGAAGTAACAAAATCATCTTCATGCATCTTCATGCATGACAATGCATCATCTCATGCTGCAAGTCATACCTCTGCATCATTGGCTGCTATGGGCATAAAGGAGAGAAACTCATGGTGTGGCTCCCATCCCCATGACCTAATGTTGAAAATTCAACAAATGACCATTTTCAGTTCCTTACAACCTATAAAATGTTTTGAAACTCTGTTGTACATAATAATTTGGAACAGTACATTGTAAGTTTTTTATTTTTGAAAAACATGCTGTTATCATTGGGAGGTTTGTTCAGTAGCATTCAAATTATACTCTAAAGGTTGATGACCCGAACATTATGCTGACTGTCATTTGCATCGACTATTTAGGAAAATCTGAGAAAAATATCATTTGCATAATAATTTGGAACGTGGTGTAGTTACACAAAACTAGAAAATACCAGTGCAGCCAGACATAACCTGAGCGGGCACCGTATTCAGGAGAGTCAAAGTGGTTGGGGTTTTCTTGGTGGCGTGGGCTTCATGATGTCATCTGGGGTCCTAGGGGTTCATCTATGACAGAAAGATGATGATTTTATATGAATAATCCAGGTAAGAAAAAATGTCAGTGACCTCTGACATGGAATCACTACATCCTTTCTGTACTGTAGGAGTGTTGCTCAGCATGTAAAAATGCACCAGGAAAGTTGTGAATCCTTTATTCCAAAAGTGGTGCGGAAAAAAAATATCATATATGACGACATTGGATTTATATTAAATACCTTCAGCACATTTAAAAAAAAGTTATTTGTTAGGTTGTACATTGAAAGCAGTAGACATACTGTTCAAAATGAAGACAAAAAACCATTTGAACGCTTAAATCTGGTTCTGGTTCTGTGGTTTAGTGGAACATGTCATGGAAGATGTGATGATGAACTACATCGGTGGAAGAACACCTGTGTGTCCTTAAACATAATTGACTCATACACCCACTATAAATTATCTTGGAGCAAATCCTTGATAGTAATTGTAAAAATGGTTCAAAAAAGTAAAGGTATAATAAAGAAACACGGGAGAAGCAGCAGCAGTAGAATACAGTGAGAACCATAATAGATTTTAAAAATATTATTTAGACTTTATTTAGAACAGTATGTATATACACACATGCACACACAATCACATATATAGACAAATAATAAAGTTTAGGTGTGATTCATTAAATTAAAAATTCCCAGCATAATTAAACAAACAACACATAAATAACTGTGTGCATGCGTTTAAAATGTATGTGTGTGTGTTGGTCTTTATTTTGAACAGAGTGTATATTTTTTGTATATATTTCATTGTGTTTATACACACACACATTTCACTTGGTTATGCATGCATGACATTTGTGTGTCTTCCTGTTGCTCGTGTGATTTTCTTCCTACTAGCCAGAAGCACCCCATCTTTCTGCTCTCTCTTCAGCATCTCTGCAGCCATGCACATGGATAAGTAATTACAGCAGAGAAACAGACAAATTAACTATGGTCATTTTTATCTTAGCTTATTTCCTCTGCATTTTTTAAAAATTCTTATTCTAATTTTTACTACTCTTTAATGTGTTATTTATACAGATTTCGATTATAACTTCTTCAGTGGTACCCCCTAGCCTGAGGTACAAGTGTGTATGGATATGGCATATTCTCCCTGCATGTGAGCTTTTCTGTCATTTCCCACAGAGTGGTGATTTGGTGTCTCTACCTTGTCAGTTCTGAGTGTATGCCCTATGATGGCATCTTTTTTAGGGATTTTTTCCCCCCGGATTACACTTCTTGGCATTGGCTCACTGTGATCCTGCAACAGAGGTGGCAATTTCAGGTTCAGAAAGTAAAACTCCAGATCATGATTTACTTTCAACCAACCAGTTGAGCATAAAGAGTCACAGTCACAGAGACTCAACTGGTTGGTTTAAAGTAAATCACGGTCTGGATTTTTACCTTCTGGACCTAAAATTGCCACCTCAGCCCTACAATATAAGGGTATGGAAAATAGATTAATTTACCTTTCTTTAAAGGTTATTTTTTACGTCATTGCAAATTTGTCTCTTAATATCACAGCCATTGACACTCTTTAAAACTTGTTACATTTTAACCTCGTGATGCATTTTTAGATTTGTGAGATTCTTCTCCTTGATCTCTGCATCACAATCATTGATGTATATTGATGTGTATTGGTGTATTTTATTCAAAAATTTTTCAGCCACTGATCTCTTTTACACAACTCCGAAAAATGAAAACAATTGCTGTTAGCTGTAATACCATTAGAATAGCGTTGTCCTTTAGTTTATTTAGTACATCTTTTTTACCTTTGTTATTTGTGTGCAGTAAACAGATTATATAGATTTTGTGACTGATCCCTCTTGCATACTGACCCTAATAGGCTAAAAGTTTTTTTTAACATTTATGGTTCAACCATAACGATCTTCATAAATGACTTCCTTCCAATTGTCCATTAAATAAATGGTAATTAAGGGGCCGCATGTGGTTCAGTGGGCTAAGCTTGTGCGCTTGTAATCACAAGGCCACTGGTTCAAACCCAGCCTCAGTACATCTGCAGGTCCTTGAGCAAAGCCCTTAATCCCCAGCTCCCTGGGTGCTGCCATGGGTGGCTGCCCTTCGCAGACAACTTGCTTACAAACAAAACAGCAAGTTGAGGGAGGTGTAAAAAACGACAATTTTTTCTGATTTAAGAACCTTAGTACACATTCACTGAAATGTGTTCTTTCTGGCATCGAATAGGGTGTTAGTGTGGAACAGTAATGCAGTAAAGCAGTGTCAGACTCAGTAGCCTTGCCATAGTAGGGAAAATGTGGTAAATCCTCATATGCTTTCTGTTGTGGTAAAGCTACATCACTTTATGTGTGCATGTGTTTGTTAGAATCAGTAATTTTACTCAGAGCCAATTCAAAATCCAAAAGGCAAACAAGGAGGAGCTGTTTGATTTTCATAAAAAAAAAAATGACCTTTGTATTATTATTTTTAATGTTGATGAAATTTGGCATGTGATTTAGAAATACCTTCCAGAGCCCAGAAAAAAGCATTGAGGCCCATTTCTACACCCCGGGTAGTTAAAAGGGAAAACAGTATATTCAAGGATTCTTTATTGTCATACCAGCACACTTCCATGTTATGGTACGAAATTAGTACCCAGGTCCCGTTTAGGCCACATATTCTTATGAGCTATAATTTTACTTAACTCAAATACAGCCTTTTTTAAAGTTGTACACTTTTGGGGTGTTTATCTCATGAATGGGACCAGGTAACAGGTTAATGTTTATATACAATTAATAGAAATATAAATGTATTTCAGTTAAAAGAAATCAATCAACTTCTTAAACCAAGTCCCTCTATATTTTCTTCACAACTAAAATTCTGAGCTCTGGATGGTAATATGTAATTTCCATGCCACATTTTATCTAAATCAGAAATGGTGACGCAAAAATTTGTTGAATTAAAATAGAATGATGCTGCTTCCACTTTATATGGCAATGCAAACACAGTGGGAGTCTTGCAGTAAGAGGCTCTAAGCTAGTTTATTTACAGAAGAAGCATGTGGCTGTCAGCTGGCAAAACAGAACACAGAGGTGTCCAGTCATGCACTGCGAACGGCCTTTGCTCACTTGATTAAAGTTATTTTTTGGGCAAGAAATGCAGTTGCCTCATTTGATTTTTACAGTGATTTTAAGTGTAATTTTAAGATTAGGCCAGAAAGTAAGTAAGATATGTAATGTGCTGATGATTGGTAGTGAGACAGAAAGATAGATAGCTAGATAGATACTGTAGATAGACTGCCCTCCATAATTATTGGCACCCCTGGTTAAGATGTGTTAACCTTCAACTCAAGTGAATGTTAAGGGGGAAAAAAAATCCCTAACAAAGAAATAATTATTTTTCATAAAATCACCTGTTCCACAATTATTGGCACCCCTAACAATTCCTAGGAAATAAATGTAATTGAAGTATTCTTGTCATTTCTACAGTAGTTTACAAAGTTGATCAAAGTATCTAGGAACATTTAATTAGTAATTCATCACTTTCTGTTTCCCTGGGGTATAAATATGATGTGACAGAGAGGCCATTTCTCTTATCCACTTTTCAACATGGGAAAGACAAAGGAACACACCATTTAAGTAAGGCAGATGTGTGTCAACCTTCACAAGTCAGGCAATGGCTGCAAGAAAATAGCCACTCGCCTGCACCTACCCATATCTACTGTCAGAGGAATCATTAAGAAGTTTAAAACAACTGGAACAGTGGTAAACAAGCCTGGACGAGAATGCAAGGTTATTTTGCCACCACGCACAGTCACAATCATAAACTCAAATGTCTGGAGTACGCTAAGCAGTATTTGGGCTTCAACTGGGACCATGTGCTTTGGTCAGATGAGACCAAGATAGAGATTTTTGGCAAAAAACGTTCTAAGTGGGTCTGGCGGAACACAAAAGATGAGTATGCAGAAAAGCACCTCATGCCCCCTGTGAAGTACGGGGGAGGATCGGTGTTGCTGTGGGCCTGTTTCTCTTCCAGAGGCCCTGGGAACCTTGTTAGGGTGCATGGCATCATGAATGCTTTGAAATACCAGGACATTTTAAATCAAAATCTGATGGCCGAAAGATGGGTCGTCACCGGGTCTTTCAGCAAGATAATGACCCTAAACATGTGGCCAAATCTACACAGAAATGGCTCACCAGACACAGAATCAAGCTCCTCCCATGGCTATCTCAGTCCCCAGACTTCAACCCCATTGAAAACCTGTGGAGTGAGCTGAAGAGGAGAGTGCAGAGGAGAGGACCCAGGTCGCTGGATGATTTAAAGAGATTTTGCAAAGAGGAATGTTCGCAGATCCCTCTTTCTGTATTCTCCCATCTTGTGAAACATTATAGGTGCTGTTTTGTTGGCAAAAGGGGGTTGTACAAAGTATTACCATCAGGGGTGCTAATAATTGTAGCACACATGATTTGATGTAAAAGAATTATTTCTTAATGTGGGATTTTTCCCACTGAATAAATGCACTTGAATTAAAGGTTGGATTTTCCTCTTTTTTCATTATGGTCCTGTATAATTTAGAAAACAACTAAATGTATTAGATGCTAAAGAACACATCTTAACCAGGGGCGACAATAATTATGGACGGCAGTGTAAGATAGATAGATACTTTCATACTGACAAAAATATTTATTGATATTCTTACACAAATCAGACAATACAAACACAAATTACTGTTTATTTATTACAAATAAATATATAAACTCTGAGTATGATACAAAAGTCCAAAAAAAGCCATAATGTGCAACATTACATGTGCAATAACACAGGAGCATAACACTGCTAAGTTTGCAGTGCAAATTGACTGCATGATCTATGAAACATACATTCACCTCTCTTGCTTGACATACTTGTGGTGTACCATGGATCTGGGTAGGTGGTTCAATTTTAATTCAGTCCAGTTTAACAATGAAAGTCATATTCCGCAGAATAATAAAAGAAGCAATATTGATGGAAAAGTAGTCCAAGCACATAAGAAAATCACAAGCACTGAACCATATTAATTATAAGCAGAAGTCACCTAAATTGGATGCCAATTATAAAAGATACATGTTTTTGTTATAGATGACCTTGGCTGCTGTTTTGTTGCATTTCCTTCATTCAAAACCTATATACAGAAGGTGTGATAGGAACTACAAGAGCATGTTCTGTCTCAGCCAATTATGTTCTTTGGGGAGGCTTGTGTAACTTTTTTCCTTCTCCATTTTCCTGATAGATGCTGTGGTATCATCTGGCCATGGTGAGTAGAAAAATGGCTGTGAATGTTAATGAAGCAGGTATAAAAAATTATGTGTAAGATAGATAGATAGATAGCAGTTCTATCTAACCTTCAGTATGTCTGTCTGTCTGTCTATCAGCTTAATAACTAGTTTACTAGGTGATTTATTTGATTTGTTATTTCTCTGTGCAAGACGTGCTATCTAAACTAACTAATTTATCTATCAGCTTCATTAATAACATATTAGCTTACTATGTGGTTCATTTGATTGGTTGTTATTTTATTAGACATGAAATCATACTCTGTCGTGTAATATTCTTGTTCCATCTATCTAGTTACAGTTAATGTCTAATCAGTTAAAAACGCTACAGAGCCTTTTGATGATGTTCAACAGCATCCATTTCATTGACTCACAGTTCGAGTCTCACAGATGGTCTGGTCCACATCATATGCAAATCTTGATTTCTGACCTTGAAGGAATAAATTTCTTTTAGATCTTTTAGGCACTGATTTTAAATGGCCTTTGATGCCTGTGAAATTAGTGGTTGGTTTCTCCAAAAAAATACCTAGATATCGAGTCAAAGACCTAAAGTATTTCTGGGATATAGGAGTTTGACTGAGTGGAGGGGATTGTGAACAAAACATTTAAGAAATCCTGCTTTCATCACCCTCTCTATGTACAGGAATGCTTTGTTATTGTTGGCTGTGAAGCTTGTGATTTTTATTTATAACTGGAAATAGGGCTATATGACAGTTGGAATGTTTGTCTTTGAATTTAGAGGTTAAACTTGTTCAACCAGTATTGCTCATATATTGCTCAGACAAACATTTTTTTTTTAAAAAAGTCTAATACTTAGTAGAACTGTGCTGTTTCCATGGCATTGTTACGGGTTTGTAGGTCAGGTACTGTAAAGGTCATAATTTACTTTTCAAGCTAAGAGGCTCTGTCCACCTGGGACCTCGGTAGCAGACGTGTGTATATATATATTTTTTTTGGAGCCTGGTGGTCCACCTGCTTCTGACACCAAGTGTTCCTGTGGTGACGGCATCTCCCGTAGCAATAATGATATAATGACCCACAACACTCCATCTGCCACTCCTATCTCATCCAGATATCAAAAATGGAAGACGTATGTGGAAACCATACAAGCAGGAAAAAGACAGAGAAGAGATCGTACTTCCCAATATATAAGTACAGAAGAAGATCTTAGCCCATTTTATCAGTATCCATCCATCAAACTTTTTTTTTCCTTCAAATTTCTCCATGGTTCAGTATGAGTGTGTCAGCTTTATATAAAATATATAAGTTGTACTGGTGAAATACTTATTAGCAAACATAAATAGTAACTTACATTATAATTAGTTAGAAGATGGATGGATGATCAAATTAAAAATATTGTTATAAATGTTATGCATTACATTTTTTCTCAATTGCTTTGGAGCTTTTCAAAAATATCAATTAACATTTGCAAAACAGGAAGTGTAATCCCCACACCATGATGTGAGTTTGCATAGCAAAACATCATTTCTCATTACTTCACACAAATAGTAGATATTTACAATTGTCATCACTTGGCACAATTTGGTCAAAACAGATTATGCAGTTTCCCAATGTAATAGTTTTACACCCAAGTCTATGTGTGCATGTGATCATCATGTAAGCCACTACGTACAAAATAAATACCTAAGCGTTCAAAATGCTTTAAAAATATACTTCATAAATTGCAGTGATCTGGCATTTTTGTGTTTTTGGTTCCCTTTGTTGTTTTTTTTATTGGCATTTTTCTTTTTCGTATTACACAGAGCTGTGTGCTTTTTTTTGTTTACTATATCTTGAGATCTTCAGAACTTACTTAGGTTCAGAGAAGACATGGAACCCAGAATGCAGGAGACCAAGAGGTTTATTTGGTAACGCCAAACAAGAAGAGTCATGGGACCGGTTGGGACTCCTGGGGGTTCGGTAGCTAGATAGGTCAGTCCTACATGGAGAGACAAGACAGGGGGACAGGACCACCAGAAGGCACAGGCAGGCAGGAAGGATGGGTAAGGCAGGCAGAGCAGGAATGAGACATAAGAGACGAGAGGCAAGTGAGTTTGAGTGCTCAGTATATCAGATTGAACAGGCAACAATGCTTTGTGAGGATGGCGAAGGCTAGCTGGTTTAAATACAGTGTCCAAGAGGGCGTGACTTCAGCCTGACTCCTGCCAGTGAACTTTACATTCTGTAATGTAGAGCCTTGCAATTTTGAACATGGTGTGTTTGACATGAATAATTATTCAATAATTGAGTATGCTAAAGAAAAATGATCAGTCAGTGACAATGATAAAGTGGGAACCGATTCTCAAGCAGAATGGTGGAGCTCAGGAACATGCTAACGCTAACATTTTGACAAATATTTCAAGTATTTTGACTCTCATTGTCAAAATGATGCTGATTGTACTTTTCATTTTTGTGGAACTGATTAACTCACTGGTGGAATTATTTGCTTTTGAGACATGAGTTAATTGTTTTGGCTAAGTTACAGTTTTGCGGATAAACCATACTGTTGCGCTATATGCATGAACCGTTCTGAGCAATGCTAGTATAGTTTTAAGAATGTTAAGTATGTTTCATGAAATGTGCCAAAGTGATCGAGAAAAACCGTAATGCCGGATAGAATTTGCTTCTCATCCAAGCCATAACCAAATACCAAAAATATATGAACAGAAAAGCATAACTAATGGAAAAATCTGAGATGCAGAAGTATTACTGATTCCTATTGATTATATTAACATCTACAGTTTTTCTCAGATGCTTTAGCACATTTCTCGAATCATATTTAAGGTGTGAAAAACAAAGTGGATTTCTCAAAACAATTTGTACAAACAGCACCATATAATGGATTTCCTGCAAAAGCCCCTAACTTTTTCACAATCATTAGATTATTTCACAAAAATAAAGATTTATGTCAATGAACATGTCAGTGTGATCAGAATGACAGATCTTTGTGTCATTGTTTACAAACAAGATCAAAATGCTTAGTTGCGTTGTCATTATACTTTAATAGTGTACTCTGTAAGTATTGTCTGATATAAACTATGGCTAAGGTTTTGATTACGATGATTGAAAATGCATGACACTTTTTCTGTATAATATATATCAGTTTCAGAAGTCACACACATTGTGCACATTGTTGTATCTATGAAACGTTTTGATGATTTAGGGAACTGTTGTTCTCTCAAAGTATAGCTGCACCCTTTAAGCACTGTAAGGCCATGACTGAGAGCATGGTCCACAAATCAGTGCCCTTGGCCATTTCTTACTCTTGCCTCCGTACTGTTTCACTACTTGGCCTTACTTCTCTTCTTTTTCCTGGCTGTGACCCTGTGACCCAACAGACAACCAGTGTAATACATTTTTATCAATATGACAGAAACAGCTGATAATGAAGAAAATAACAGACATAATCATTTATATGAATTTACCAAAGCATTTCCAGTTTTCCCAAAAGAATGACACTTTGCATTTATGATGTGCGCAAACAAGTAGTTTTGAGTATTTCAATACTGATCTGAGAAATGCATCAAAGTGACTGAGATAAATTGTAATACATGACTATTGATAAATGTTATTTTCATCATCATACATTTGTTTAGCCAAAGTTTTATTCACAGCCTTAATTGCTTGTTTTTACATGATTGCTTCTTTTCTACAACTTGAACATGTAGTAATAATGATACAATATGCTGGATAAGATTGTTTTCTAGCTTCTATTTGTGACTGTGTACATGCTAGTTGGCATTTTTCCACTGGCTGCACTTCAGTGGACAGATGAAAGAGCGATATTACCGCTAGAAGTCTAACAGTG
The DNA here is from genome assembly GCA_026779605.1 of Mormyrus hasselquistii. Taxonomy (NCBI): domain Eukaryota; kingdom Metazoa; phylum Chordata; class Actinopteri; order Osteoglossiformes; family Mormyridae; genus Mormyrus; species Mormyrus hasselquistii. The sequence continues at coordinate 12,863,874 of JAODKE010000138.1, read as the reverse complement.
CATGTGGTAGTCCCTGTCTTAGCCACCAATTAAAAACGGCCCAAGCCAAATTAATATATGTTCTCCCTTTTATGATTCATATTCTTCCAAAAAATAAAGGCACAGTTTAATATGCATTGGTACCCAGCAGCATAGAACCCTATTTGAAATAAACAATAGCTGTACAGTATACTGTGTACTAATAGCACACGGTTAGGTACACGGCAGCCAGGAGACCCAGGCAGTAGCACTTTTTCCTCAGAGCGCCAGGAGTGGGGATTTAAAGCTCACCCTTGGTCTCTGTGTATGGAGTTTGGATGTTATTGTGAATCATACTGTGTACTGGTGAGAACTGACCCACTTCAAGCACTGAAGCATCACAAGGGTTTCTTCTGGGTTCAGAAGAATATATATTTCTCCATGCATGTGCATGTATGTGCCCTGTGAATAGCTGGTATCCTATCCAGAGTGTATCCTGGCCCTGTGCCGCCTGGAATAGGCTCCAAGCAGCCCTGCAACCATGTCCCTGATAAGTAGTTGAAGAGTGTATGTCTTTAACATAACATAACTCTCAGCACAAGATTACCCAAAATGAATAATGAATAAATAACAAAAAAGTGTATAGTACAGTTCAAAAGATGGTTCAAAAACAGCTGGGTTGGTGTCCTCCGAATCGGGGGGGAGGCTATAGAGGCGATGAAGGAATAAATAGCAACTCCAATAAATGAACTTCTGTAGGGGTCAGTCAACCAGCCAGGCTGAGATGAGCCTGTGCCTGAAAGTGTTCTTCCACTGTACCAGCTTCCAGTTGCATAGGTGAGCCTCATTATTCGAAACAGTACAGTTTGGTTGAATGCACAGGTAGTCCTTTTGTCTGTCATATAGTTTTAAGCGTGTGTGGCGTGTATCCTAACATGATGTGTATCTGAAAGCTGTGACTGAGTAGAGATAATTAAGAACCACCCCTCAGTGCTGTTATCCAAAGCGAAACACCCATCTAACACACAGCTTGTGTCCGTTTTCCGCTTGACTGTGTGTCAAATTATTTTTTTCGGCCTGTCATGCTACGATGGGAAACGCTAAGCTGTGGCACGATTGCCAAGTCTGGAGTTTGACTGTGGTGGTGGAATGGGGCGGAGCTGGCAGCTGAAGCAGAGCAGGTGGTGTCTTCCTCCCAGGCGGTCCTACCCACATAGTAGTTGGCATATTGTATTCAGCGGGATGGTCTCTGCTGGGACTCGTCCACTGGGGAATTATTGCTCTCACTTACTTTGTGACTGCCTGTGTGGAGTAAATGTCAGCAGTTAAAGGCATATAGCTGAGATATTTTATTCATCCCTGGTGGGAAATTATGTCATCGCCTATCTCGCCGCTCTCCATGAGACACACAGACACTCATACAGGTGAAAGGAAGCTTGGGGCTGACAGCACAGGGTCAGCTAGCATGCAGTGCCCCTAGAGCATTTGGGGTTAAGGGCCCAGCTTAGGAACCCAGCACTGGCATCGCTTTGCCAGCCATAGGAATAGATCTGCCAATTGATCTTTCTTGCTTAGCCAGATAACTTCGTAAATTTAAGGTTGTCTGGGCTAAAGGCAAATGAAAGAGGTCCATTTAATGAAGGGCTTTTTCCTTACTTTAGTCCTGCTTCTAGGAGTCTGATACAAACTGTTCTAGCAGTGTACTTCACACCACTTAATGTTTCCCATTCTTTTTGAAAGTTACTTGATATCATGCTTCGATTCATGAAGCACTCTTGAATAAGAAGGGTCATCTCTGGCATTAGAAAGTCGCATCCACCCTATTTCTGGTTATTGCCAGTGTCTCCTTTTTCACCTTGTTCTTGTCTACTGCATTCTTAGAAATTCAGAGCCTGGAAGCAAACTGCTGCTCTGCCAACAGAACCAGGGTTAAACAATGCAGATTCTTAAAAATTATGAAGTTGTCTCTTAATTTCCAGAGCTATAAATAAAAGCGTACACACATGCATATCCTCTCGAACACTACGTGAAACACAGACCTTGACATCACATGAAAGTGTGACAGTTGGAAAACTCATTTGCAGATCAAGTGTCGTAACATGGGAGGCTGTGGTCAATACGCAGTGTTGTATTTGACAGATAAACACCAGCCAAAGGCCAGAAATAAAAATAGAAGATGACCAATAATGATTTCTCACCTGTCATCCTGGGAACACATCAGGCCTGACAGAGCGGCAGGGCCAAAAGAGATGTCAGCTTGCCAGGATAGTCCACACTTGTGCACATAGTTCAAAAAGAGGGGGTCCAGGATGGCACATAAGGTATAATTGAGTATCAGTAAGAAGATTTGGCAATGCTTCATTAGTTGCACCTTCATAATGTGTTCACTGGGCAGTCATAGAACATGCAATGCCCATTTACAATGCATTCACAGATCATTGAAACCTGTGGTGTATATGAACTGGCATAGGCTCGCATATCCCTCACAGGGTCATGAACAGGGGTGTTTATTTAGAAATAATATTGGTTTCCTGTCAAATGGCTTTCATATTCCAGTACTATTGCTGTTGGGGTTAAAGGCCTTTTTCAAGGCCCAATGGTGATATCACCCTTCCAGTGACCGTCAAATCACAGGCACAGTTTCCACCCGCTGAGCCACAAACCAGCCATAAATACCCTGTCAGATCATTGTCTACAGCATAGCACACATGGGCCCTTTCCTGATCTTAAAAATATTCAAATTATTTTTGTTTCTAAAATGATTTGTAAGTGATAAACATATTCTGAACTTCCTCCATCAAAGGTTATACCATAACTGTATAAATGTATCTTAATTTTTTTTTATAATGCACACAATCATAATGTGTATAGGGTATACACAGAACTGCAGACCATTAATACACACAAGCATTAATTAGGGACAATTTAGGATGACCAAATCATCAAAAGTTCAGGCCTTTGGATTGCTGGAGAAAGTCTCTATCAGAAAAATGCATGAGGGTCTGTGCTCATATTGGAGCTGCAATCAAACTGTAATGCAACAATATTGCCCAGCCACAAAATCACAATGCTGCAGAATAGTGTCAAATGTAATAAAATTTCTTCTTTTATACAACGTGTGCTGGAATATGAGGTTTATATTTCTTGATTGCAGACAGTTTATAGGAGGTTAGAAGTTTCACTGAGTATCCTACAGCAAATTCTTTACAATATATTGTAATCTGTGTTTATGGTTGTTTAAAATAGGAGCTTTTTTAATGAGACAATGCTTAATTTAAACTTGCAGTTGTTCTTGCTTTTGAATAGCGATTTCATCTTTTAGCCACCTAAATTAGTAAAATGTTGATGGTTATATTCAAAAATATCTAATATTGTTTTTCCTGCTTGTAGTAATGTGCAGACATTGACATTATCTCCTGAATGGCAAATATTTCCGTGAATAAAAGATAAGACAACAGAATAGTGGGAAAGGTTTCTTCTCTGCCAGGGCCAATAATAAAAAGACAGATAATGACTAAACTGTAAGCACGAGAAGCCTTCCATAATGGCTCCTCTGCTGCAATTTGCACAAGATTTTGCCAAAACATGGCTTTAACGGTGTTTCGTAATGGTACATTAATCATCAGGGCCCAGCAATAACTCGCAGATTTTGCACAGACCTAATGAGTAATAGAAATATTCAGAATGTAAAACTCTTGGCTGAGGAGAAATATATCAGGCTGTCCTGCTTCCAGGCTAAGGCTGCTATCCAGCTCAGGTCACTGTCGCCCGAGAGCTGCAGTCCCCAGACCCCAGGCCCCTCCGCATGGGACAGCAGTGATGAGCACTTGCCAACGTCTAATCTTGTTTGACATCAATATCCCCTCTTTTAAAAGATGTTGTGTTTGTTGAACCTTTCTTCTTCATGACTTCAGTATGCTACTTTTGCTTGTATGATATGCTGAAACAGTTGCATGTGGCATATTCTGCTAAACAAATTTCTTAAGCATAAGGATATGCCGAATTTATACAGATGACGTTTGTATAAATACACAATACACGTCTTATACACAATACATGTCTTTTTAGTATTTTAGGCATCCTACTTGTGAATGGCCCAATTTCTATTTTTGTTATCCAAGAAAATATTGTATTATTAAATAAGCCTAAGGTATTATTTTTATATAATTTTTGTAAATTTATATTGCCCTAGGGTGTACTTTGTTTTGAGGGACTTTGAAATTATGTTCTTAGCTTTTGTAAGTTCTCACGTCAAGGAAAATAAGGGAAAACAAAATGATTTGCACCCTCCGAAGCAGTACGTTGATTGATTAATGCAAGGATCCTAATAAAAAATAAAACCATCAGTCAAGTCTTGACCATCTTTTAGGAGAGATGCTGCACTACTAGTATCACATTGTGGGTGAAAAAAAAAATGCCTGGATGGTTTCAAAAAGCCGGCATCCTTTATCTAAAGCTCTGCAATGACAGAAAATATCATGTGGTCATAATAAAAATAAATGTTGGATTCTTTAGGAAGAAAATCATTACGATTAATTGACAAACCGGTAAAATAATCGTTAGATTAATTCATAGAAAAATAGTCTTTAGTGTCTACCTGTCATGCCCCGCTCATCCACACCTCCCATGTGCCACGCCCCCTCATCAACACTGTGTGGAATCCCCGTGTTCACCAGCTGTTCCTACTTGTTGTCATTAGTCCATTGTATTTAGTCCACATTTCAGTTTGTTTCCCCAGTCCAGTCATTGTTATGTCAGCCTGTGCTTTACCTGCTCCTAGTGTTGCTACTATTAAACCCTGTGTTTGCCCCAACTCCTGACATCCTGTGACTTTGTCTGCGCTCAGAGCGCTATCGGTCGTGACGCTACCCTACACTTATCACACATTACTTATTCTGTTGTAGTTACACTATTGAAGTCCACCTTGTCACACCATACAAGAGAGCCTTGGTACTGCAGCCCTGGTCTTGTCGCAACATACATTGGAAAAATTGCAGTGGCAATAACTTCTAAATGATACCTTGTGTCTGCTTCAACACCTGCAGTATTAAAGCTATTATCACTTTCAGAGTTCAGCCCATATAACTCCACCATTAGAAAAAGCAAAAGCTGCTGCCAGGTCTCGGTGACACAAGCACCAATAAAGGTCATTATACCTCAAGCCGCTCTATCAGCCTGGAAGCTTCAGCTCCATGGTCTGGGCCCCCTGGGGGGGGGGGTTATCTCTGCTTTCTCATGCTGTGGCAGGCATGTACTAAATCCAGGAAACAAGTGACTCCATCATGTACTGCAGTAAAGGGTACCACAGAATCAGGTTTATCTTCTCCAAAGTCCCAACCATACTTATTTATTTATCAATTCAAAATTTTAATAATTCTAAAGTTTAGCTTGTTGAGAAAGTTTTTTTTTTTGGGGGGGGGGGGGGGGGGTGTTTTTTTTTTTATCAAAAAACAGTTTTCCAGTTA
>JAODKE010000138.1:12836421-12854370 GCA_026779605.1 Mormyrus hasselquistii | reverse complement strand
CAGGAAATGCCTTTTTAAGCAAAGTACTGGTGCAATCCATGGACCTGTAACTGTTGTGATGTTTCACTGTATGAAAATTTCACCTTCTGCCGCATTTACATCATCCTCTGTTTTTCCTGGTCTGACGACAAATTCTGTCAACTTTGCAGATGAACTCTCACCTCGCACAGCTTTTTTATGTTTCTCGGTGTCCATGTGGGCTTTTATATCCCCAGCACCTTTATTGGATACCGAGACATATGTACCGGCTTTGCACACGGTGCACTCCGCCTCCCACTTGTCCCGACCGGGACGGTATGTGGGAAATTTTCTTTGCAGTTCATCGGTGAAGCTGCACTTTCGCTACGGCATTTTCCCTGCTATACTGCTCTGATTCCTGTCTGCACTGCTCCCTGTCTGCACTGATCCCTGTCTGCTCTGCTCCCTGTCTGCACTGCTCTCTGTCTGCTCTGATCCCTGTCTGCACTGCTCCCTGTCTGCTCTGCTCCCTGTCTGCTCTGCTCCCTGTCTGCACTGCTCCCTGTCTGCTCTGATCCCTGTCTGCACTGCTCCCTGTCTGTGTCTGTGTGTTTGCGCGCGTGGCGCAGACCTGCCTACAAGGCAGCCTTCCGGTAATTACGTTGCGCAAAAAAGTAGTACCCTAGTATTGTGTGCAAAACGCTAGTCAATTTACGTACATGTGTAATGGTCCTATGAAAAACCGGACATTTTCGTGAATTTATAAACCCGCCAGGACGCCCCGGACAGGACGTAAAAAGTGGTTCATGTCCGGGCAAAAGAGGACGCTTGGTCACCCTATGCATGTGAGAAACATTTTTTATTATGTAAAACATATTATTTATCACAATCCACACCAGTAGAAGCAGGGGGAAATTAAATTATCCAATTATATGGAAAATAATGCAAACCTTCAAGTAATTAGCTACACTTTCAGCATCAAATATTTTCTTTTTCTTTAGGCGCTAAGGGAGTTTGAGGTCAAAGCTAAGTGAAAGATTCACTTGAAACAGGAGACTGGGCAAAGCTGAAATGCTTTACAAATCTGAAGAGGCTTTACAAGCATTGTGTCAGAGCATCACGCTTACTTATTTTCTTTTGTTTGGTTCTTAGCTTTTTCTGAGACATACCGAAAGAAGCAATCTGGCGTTCGTTTCCTCGGGTGGCACTTTTAAATCTCAGGCCCTCCACACTTAGGAACCCAGAGAAAACAGCACAGTTGCAATATCAGCATGACCAAGTGGAGAACAGGGAAGGAAACCAAGTCAGCAACAGCTTAATAGGTTCTCAGGTCCCTATCAACTAACATTGCTTGGGGGAAATTAACCTCATCCCTCCAGGGATCCATAGAAAAATGCAATCTTGTGGTTAAGGAACAAACGTACAGTATAACTCTAAGTCTAATAAAATGCAAAGCGTAATAACCAGTGAGTAGGGATGAGCAATACGGCAAAATATTTCAATATCAAGTCGATATTGATAATTATCATAATATAATTCATGTAATTATTTTTTTACTTCAAGGTTCCATTTGTTCTTAAAATTCCCTTAAGATTCACCTTAAATATATTTAGAACATGACAAACATTACAAACTGAAAACTGCAAACTGATATAAAACTTGAATAAATAAATAATATTCAATAAAAAATAACTTACTTTGGTCACAGGGGCAGTGCTTAGTTGTGATTTTTTTAATGTAGTTTTTATTTTTACTATTTTTTATTTATTTGTTATTAATTTTTAATTTTCATTTCTCCTATATTCCTTCAGATTGGAACTGAAGCCCTGATTGCTGGTGTCTGTAACTTAGCGCTTCCATTTTGTATTTCCTACTAGATAGCAATGCTTCAAGTGGTGAAATAAGGTCGTTGTAGTTTCATTTGGCACAAGTTTTTTTTGGCAGAATTTACAGTTAGGGGTGAGGGGAAAAGTATCAATTTTATAATTAATTGCGATTTTGGGTTTGAAGATTCGATGTTGATTCACAAAATCCCAAGAGCAATCAAAATTTATACCTTTTCCCAGATCTTTTCTGTGAATTTTACTTGTATTGGTCCGCTTATTGAATAGGTGGGCACTACTTTGTCTCTCATTTATAGGAGGGCTGCAATAGTATTGCGCAATAGCCTCTCACTGCCACCTTGGTGTATTGTCAGTAAATGGTAATGGACTACCCTGAGCATGCGAATGCAGTCATAAAAACCCATTTGGCCCATCAAGTTCATTTGGGGAGAACTTAACTAATAGCTCAGAGTTGTTAATCTTATCTAGCCCTGTTTTTAAAGGAACCCAGGGTTTTACTTTGCAATATACTAGCAAGAAGACTATATCATACTCCAACTACATGCTGTGTGAAGTGTTTTCTCAAATCCAGTTTAAAATGCTCTTTTGCTGCTTTCCTCCTACGGCCACGAGTTCTAGTATTTTGAATTTGTGATCAGTGGTCATTGTTAACACACCACACAGTGCACAACAACGAAATATGTCCTCTGCATTTAACCCATATGTGACTTTCGTGACATAGCAGGGGGCAGCTAATTCAGCGCCCGGGGAGCAGTGCTTGGGGACAGTACCTTGCTCAGGGTACTTGCTGGAGGGGGATTCGAACCTGAAATCTTTCGATTATAAGTGTGCTTCCCTGACCATCAAGCCAGCACTGCCCACAAACGAAAGGCTTATGGGACACAATCTGCCGTGACCCGCATACGAACCGGGGTTGTTGTTGTTATTATTAAATTAGCCATTTGGCTGAACAGCATCGAGACCTGTTAGAATCTCATATACCTGGATCATGTTCCCCCCTTAATCTCCTTTGCGCGAGTAACCTCTCCTCATGAGACATTCCTCTAAGACCAGGAATCATTCTTGTAGGCCTTGGTTGAACCCTTTCCAAGACAGCAATGTCCTTAAGGTATGGTGACCAAACCTGCACACAATATTCTAGGTGGGGTCTTACCAAGGAATTTTATAATCATTGCATCACCTCCCTTGACTTAAACTCTACACACCTGGAGATGTAAACCAACATCCTATTGGCCTTTTTAATTGCTTCCGCACACTGGCGAGAGTGGGACATGGAAGCATCAACATACACACTCATGTCTTTCTCATAATCAGCTACCTCTATTTCACTGGAACCCATAGAATATCTGTGCTTCTATATTTCTGCTCCCTGCATAGATTACCTTAATTTTATCTACATAAAATTTCATCTGCCATAAAATTTCAGATTATAGGGAGAATCCCTGAACGTGCATTCACACCGCAAGCGGCAAGAGCGTGAAAGCAGCCGGAAGTCATTCATTCTCTATAGAAGGGTGCGTAGACAGATGGTGTGGAGTGTTTGGGCATTATTAGCGTCAAAATGAAGTTGAAGTCCAGTGAACTGTATGGTAATGAGCAATGACTTGATTTGGCATGGTAGTGCAGTGATTAGCACTGTTGTCTCACAGCAAGAAGATCCAGGATTCGATCCCCGGGTCACTTGGTGTGCCTTTCTGTGTGGAGTTTGCATGTTCTCCACATGCAGGCGTGGGTTTCCTCCGGGTGCTCTGGTTTCCTCCCACAGTTTAAAGACATGCAGATTAAGTCAACTGGCTACTCAATATTGCCCATAGGTGTGAATGCATGTGTGTGTGGCTGTTTGTCTGTGTTGGCCCTGTGGTGGACTTCACCCAAAGATGCTAGGATTGGCTCCAGCTTCCCTGCGACCCAGGTGGATAAATCAATATAGATAATGGATGGATGGATCATATTGTAACAGAAAACATGGGGGAGTGGGTTGTCATACTTTTTGAAATGACTGCAAAACATACATCAATGTTGAAATTATCTTAATCTTGGGCACATATGTAATGTTAGATTTTCATATGATATTTTAGAGCAAAACTATTATCCACCAGTCCCCTTTTGGCAACCTACTCCATAAGGTGGTAGGTAATTTTGAATGTAGGCTTCTTTTATTTCATAATCCAGCTGTTAACTGGACTCAGATGTTAACTAAACTCAGCAAAGTACTGTAGCATCTTTTGCTTAAATTGAGAAAAAATGCTCTTTTTTGAGTAATTGGTGGCTCATAAAAAAGCCTTCAGCAGCCATGGATTATGAGGAGGAGATAGCTCTTTCTGCAGAGACATATGAAGCAAATGTGTCCATGACACGGATGGCCTCCCATGAGGTGTTGTGGCTGCCCACTTAGGTTACCTCCTATTGGCCAGCAGCTTCTCTATCTCCAACCAATAATATCATGATGGTGCTCGCGGTCCTTCTAAGGAAGTTATGCAGGACCAAGGTAGTCTTCACAAACACACATCAACATTGGCAGGACTGATGCGAATGACAATTCTATACATACAGCACTGAGCTGTCAGAATACCAAAGGCATTTTCAACAATCAGATTTGTCCGTGACAGCCTGTAGTTGAAAACTCTGTGCCTGCCGGAAAGGTTGGGTCCTGGAAAAGGCTACGTGAGGTCTCAACACTGTGGAAAGGCCTCATCTGCCACAAATACATGTGGCTGTGGTCCCAAATGCTTTGCACCTGGCAGGAGAACATCTTCTGGCAGGCCAAGGCTCCCATCTCAGCATGCCTGGCTGAACGTGGAGTTAGCCAGTGAATCACCATCGCTTGTCCTCCCATAGCTGCCCACATCCACTACCTGGAAGCAGTACTGGGCATTGCCACTGCCAGGAGCACAACAGAGAAAGTTCTCTTGTAGTTGTAGAACAAGGACCCTGAGTTACCAGGAGCCCTGATCACTGCATGTTTCCCATCAATGGACCCAATACAATTGGGGAAGTTCCACCGGTAAAGAAAAGCAGTGGCAATGTTTTGTGAGTCCTCTGTGGTGGGGACTGGCATGAACTCAGACACCAAAGCATCGCATATGGCCCTGGCAACCTCAGCCACAATTTCTGCCATGGTGCTAACTCCGACACGGTAACTGAATGGCTAAGAATCTGTGAGGGGAAAAACATATACACATACAAACATATATACAAAGTAAAGAGAGCATTAAGCTATCAGTCAACCAGTAAATAACAAGTAAACACAAATAAAACGTCTAGATCATATGAAACAAAAAGCAAAAAAAATTAAAAATCAAACTCACCGTTAACAAACTGCGAGCCGTTCAGCTGGACAAATAGCACACTGAAAGCTGGAGACCAGCCTCACAATGAGGGTCCCCACTTTTGACTGCAATCTCTGACATCTTTGCCTGAGATAAGTCAGTGCTGCATAAGCAACTACTTTACGACAATTCATAGTGAGAACATAAATTTGAAAAGAAGTGCAACACAATTTATAGGCAACATTTTCCCCACAGAATGCTTGATTTTAAGCGGGATTGCAATTAACTGGTTCACAACGATACTATTTTAACAAATTATACAATATAAAGTTACACGTTTGTTTGCTTTGTGGCAACTTTAAAAAGTTTGCAAGCCCTAGCATTCCAAACGGACCTGTCCCCATCCACTCCGCCCACGTCAGAGATCATCCACAACATTCGCTAGTGTCGCGGGTAGGGCATCCAGATCGCTGACGCTTTCGCCGCTCATGGTGTAAACGTACCAAGAGACTGCAATCTGTCTAGGCCACTATGCAGACGCAAAACATGATGCTTACTTTGGCACATTTAGGATGCGATTTTGGTTTTATCAACGGAACACAGCTTTGGTAAGTAAAATTCCAAAATGTACCTGAAACCATGCAGATACACAGGTGAAAAAATAAACTCGCTAAATCCAAAGAGGTAGCTTTATGGTGTGATCTGGGGTAAAGATTTAACCATTTCAGCTTCTGCAACCAGTGACTTTCTCTGTCTATGCCAAGTCAAGAAAAATGTAATTTATTGAATTTTTTTTCTAATGATCCATCTCAACAATATTGTTAATAATTGAATTTCATGTGGCACTAAAACATATATAGTAGAAGTATACTTGAAAATCTCTCCCAAACCACAAAAAAGTATAGACTTATTGCCTGCCTCATATTTTTTTCAGTTTAGTCAGTGAGCAAATGAATAAAAAAGCGCTGCAGTTTAAAAATCACATGTCATTCTCCTTTTTCTTTCAACATTAATGAACAACAAAAAGAGGCTTGTGTTTAATTTGTATGAATGTGCTGCACTGGGTTTAATTTGTATTCTTTTTGTCTATATTGGTGAAATAAGATTGCAGAAGGTAAGAACTGACACTCCTCATAGCCCCTTAATTTGCATATTGCTGTGGCTGCTAGAACAAAAAGCAAGAAAACATGTATTCCAACCAGTACAGGGAATTAAAAGATTTATATTTGGATGGAGGGCAACTTTTGCCCCCACTGGCTAAAACTGGGAGCATTTGCAAAATTTTGGGTGCAGTAGTTAATACATAAAAGTACTGCTTGTTATGTGAAATCAAACCAGATTAAAATGTATACAGTAATCTCCACCTTATGCCAACATGAGTAAATAAAAATAATTCTATGGCTGTTCCAAAGAGAAGTATGCAATCATTTGTATGCATATATAATACCCTATGTATATGAGGAAAGCAGAAACAGGAGCAGACAATCTATTTCAGCTTTTATTAAGCTCTTATATAGCTGGTGTATATGTATAATGCACGGTTTATAGATAAAGTTTTCTAGCAATAACTGCTTGCAATCGCTTTGGATAGCATATCTGGATGGAGGAAATTTTCCCATTCTTCCTTGCAGAACTGCTCAAACTGGGCCAAGTTTGTAGGCTTTCATTTGTGAACTGCAATTTTCAGATCTTGCCACAAATTTTCAGTCAGATTCAGATCCGGACTCTGACTAGACCACTGCAAAATCTAGATCATCTTTTTGTCAAACCATGCTGTGGTTACTTTGCACAGCGTTTCCGGTCAGTGTCCTGCTAAAAGTGATAGTCTTGTCCGTTTCCCAATTTGATGGCTGACGTTTGAAGGTTCTCTTTTAAAATCTGCATATACTTCTTACTATATATTCTTCCTTCAGTATGGACAAGGGATCCAGTGCCTGCCCTAGAGAAGCTAGCCCCAAAACATGATGCTCCCCCCACCAAGCTTTATGGTATGTATGGTGTTTGCCAAATCATTGGCAGTCCACCAGACAAACCTCTTTGTGTTGAGGCCAAAAGGTTCAATTTTAATCTCAGCTCAAAGTACATGACTCCAGAATGCAGGACTCTTGTCAAGATGTCTATTAGTGATTTCTAATCATGCTTTTAGATGCCATTTTTTTAGTAGTGGCTTTAGTAGCTTTTTTTCTGGCAACTCTGCCAAATAGTCCCTCTGTGCAAAACCTTTGATATTCATGTCTTGTGCACATCCACTCCAGCTGCAGATTCAGAGTTTTGCAGGTCACTGAGAGTCACCTTAGGAGTTGCTCTTACTTCTCCCACTATTTTCCTTGACATTTTTTTTGTTATTATAACAGGGTGGCCTGACCTAGGCCGGGTCACTATGCTTCCAGTTGTCTTCCACTTCATTATGATGGCCTTCGCAGTGGACACACTGAGGCTAAGGAGCTTGGCAATCTTCTTGGCACCATTGTCATCTTTAAACTTCTCAATCACAGTGGTTCTCAAGTCATTAGAATGTTCCGTTGTCTTCATTTTTGTCAGTTTTGATGGATGGATGGTGTAGCCATGGGCAAGCAAACAATCTTCAGCCATACTTTATCAGAAATTGGCTTACTTGTTTTTGGACCTCTGCCTCTGTCGGATTTCCTAACAGTGTTAAACATTAGTATATACTATTATGTAAAGTAACATAGGTACTGTACATAGGAGGAAGATGGTGGCGCGATCGGTTGCAGCGCCCCCCCCTCTCTCTGTGTGTAGTACCTAATGTGTATTTCAATGAATGTTTGTGTTTGTTATGTTTGAGCAAGTGTTTGAGTGAGTGTGAGTGTAGTAAACCGACAACGTTGATTATAAGATATCATATACAAAACCAAACATCACATCTTGGACCAGAAAGTCACAGAGACACTTCGGGGCCTGAGACTTCTCCGCCTGATCACCACATCACCGGACTCACCTGCAGTATCTCACCCAGAGATGAGGTGCTGGAAGCAGTGTGAGCAAAAGTGGAAGTGGGGCAAGAGCGGAGGCATCCAAGCTAGGCTAGCTGTTAGACCGTACAGACCCATGATACTGTCCCTCATTCTGGCCAGTGTTCACTAGACAATCAAATATTTCGCATTCCGCTCCTAAGATCTGCGCAGTATGCCGTGAGGAACTGCTGGGTTTTTATTTTTATGGAATCTTGGCTTAATGAAAACATCCCGGACTCTGCTAACCAGCTAGCTGGGCTAATATGCCATCAAGCCTACCGAGTATTTAAGGAACGAGGTAAGACTAGTGGCGGGGGAGTGTTTTTTACATTAGTGATACTTGGTGCAGAAACACTGCCGTTACGCACAGACACTGTTCTCTGCTGACGGAGTTTATCATTATCAAGTACAGACCCTTCTACCGATTCTGCTTGTCGCTGTATACATTCCTCCAACAGCTAACACTAGTGATAGGAAGGAGGCACTCAATGAAGTCTACCAGGCTATCAGTGAACAACAAACAGCACACCCGGACGGATTCCTCATCACAGCAGGAGACTTCAACCACGCAGTTTTATTACCCAAACTACACCAACACGTGGACTTTCCTACAAGAGGAGACAACTTACTGGATTTATTGTACACAATCTGCAAGGGAGCCTATAAGGCAACAACAGAGATGCTCAGTCTCTTTGGCATGGCATCCAAACCCTTACAAACTATAAACCCCCAACACAGACCTGTGACAGTGACATCTCACTGCTTTTTCGGGACGCAAAAGAGCACTCTGGCACAGAATACCACCCCCATCCGGGCGAGCAGGCCATATGTCTGGCCTAAGTCAGTGTAAAGAGAACCCTTTCTAAGATCAACTCACATAAGGCAGCCAGACCAGACAACATACCTGGTCGTACTCTGAAGGAGCTCAAGGATGTCCTTGCTGATATCTTTAACATCTCCCTGGACCAAGCTGTTAACTATAATTCCTGTCCCTAAGAAGTCCCTCCCAATCAGCTATCGGCCTATAGCACTCACTTTCATCATTATGAAGTGCTTTGGGTGGCTAGTCAAGCAGAACATAAAATCCATCCTTCCCCCCTCCCATGACCCATTTCAGTTTACATACTGGACAAACAGGTCCATAGAGGACGCCATTTCTGCTGCTCTCCATCCAGCCTTCAGCCACCTGGACTCAAAGAACTCTTATTTGCAAATGCTGTCCTTGCACCTTGCACCTGTTCCCTCTTACCCAGTGTATTTAAGACTGTCCTAGCTGCCAGATTGCCTTGTACCCCTTATAAGTGTCCTTGTGATTGTTACTTTGTGTTCCCGGGGCCTTGGTTTCAAGGCTGGATTTTTTGGTTAACAGCAAAGGATTTAAGGTACTCTGGGTTAAATGTAATTGAATGAAGATAGATTCCATTTAAACTGGTTTACCTTAAATCTCACAATTAATCTTGCTAACAATCTCACTTTGTGAAACAGGTCAATGTCCCTATGTTTAACCTGCTGTTTTTCCTGTTTCAGTATTTTGTCCTGCACTCTAGATGTTTTTGCCTGTGATCATTTGCCGCTTACATATTAAACTTCTTCCTGTTTACTGACTTCTCCTTTAGATTTTGTGCCTGGGCCAATTTTGAAGATTGTGGTGTATTTTCCCTTAGCTTTTTCTTGGATTTCCCTTTTTGCCCAGGATAAAAATGGGACATTGTCTAATGAGTTAGTGGTTCAGGCGGTGGGGAGCAAGAAGCCTGAGTTATTCGCTTCCAGAGGCTACAGAATCAACAACCCTTAACAGCATCTGGCAGCACCCAGACTGAGATGCCGTCTCAAGTTAGCCTGCCAGATACAGAGCAGTGGCCTGTACTATGAAGGGGGTTTAACCAAATCAGACTTAACCCGAGGTAATTTGGGAACGTGAGGTTGACTAATCAGTACTATGACGGCAGTTAAGAAGTTGATTTGTTAAATCAGTGTTAACTACATTGGAGTTTCTGTGTGTTCACATAAATGGAGCACGTTCGGCAGCGCAAGACACCATTTGTCTCATGGCACCATCTCCATGTTTCATGGAGGACCCCAGTTTGGGAACCCCTGATCTTAACTAGATGGTTAAAAGGAGATAAATGTAGCTCTACATAAGTACATTAATCAGTAGAAATAATAGGTAAGTAGTGGTAAGGTCTCTTTTGAACTTGAACTACTTATTGGTAATATAATTCCCAGTATCTAGTAGGTGGATGATGATGTTGTACACTATTCAGCAGGGGTCTTCAACTCTTTTCAGCCCAGGGCCCCCATGGTGTATAGAGAGACCGAGCAAAGGCACCCTCTTTAACCATAATAAAATTGTTACAGATTAGGCCTGTCCCATATTAACACAAGCATTAGCTATATTTTTCACATTGGTTTTTAATGCATAATATTAATTCTGTTTTTAGTTGTTGTCTTGGTAATTTTATTTGCTTGTTTTTATTTTTAAGTTTTGTGTTTTATTGTGTTTTTATGTCTACTCTTCTGATTATAATTTTAAATTTTCTTTTTAATGTTTTTATTTGATTTTTCCAATCTTTTACATATTTTCTGGATTTGGACATCAGGATTTGTTTTATTGAATGTAAAGCACTTTGGGCTGCATTCCTTTGTAGGAAAGGTGCTGTCAGGGTTTGTGGGCAGGCGAGCAGGTAAGGAGGCGAGAGCTGCAGGTTGAACGAAGAAGGGGGTTTATTCAGACCGAAAGAGCAGACAGGCACGAACATCCAATAACACTACAATGACGGATCTGACGGGACTGAACTCAGATGTGGACTAAATACACAGGACGAGCTGGCAGTAACAAGCAACAGGTGAATACAATCGGGTAGGAACATGAGTTAACGAGGTGGGCATGGCACATAGAAGGATCGGACGGAGCTGGGTGTGACAGGTGCTATACAAATAAAGATTTATTATTATTATTATTATTGTGATTATTATTATTATTATTATATTAACCTGTTTGTTTATGAATAAATATAATCATATTCACTTTTTTTTTACGTATTAACGTTTATTTACTCTGTCTTGATGCTTACAATGCAAAATCTATAATTGATTGAGTCTTATACTTGTTACATTTATTACTTTACATTTCTATTTGTTTTCATAGATTTTTTAAGATGTGTGTATATAGTTTAGGTAATTTAGTTATAGTGTTTCATTTCTTGTTTTAATACAATCACTTAATGTACAAGACACAAAGCACACTGAATTAAGTGGAACAGACACGTGTCTATATTGCAGTGGAGGTTAAATATGACCATGAACAAAATGTACAAATTACAACACCTCATGCATAACCATTTTATTGGATAACACCTCATCAGTAACATTATATGTGACTGTGTTCATTTCAGTTCACGTTTTCAGTTCACGTTACATCAGACTCTATGGTCTCAGTAAGGCATCCGGACAAAAACATTTGAGCTGAATAAAGAGTCTAGATGACAACTAAACAAGTGTGTTTAGTTCATAGAGCAGTTTTCAGTGATTTATCAGTGGTTTGACTGATTCCTTGTTTGAGTTTATGTAATGTTTATTTAATAAAATTTCAAACAGTACTTTGTCATTACACAATGATGCAGTGACCCCCTGAAATTCCTCCAAGGAGCCCCAGTTGAACACCCCTGTGACAAAGTAACGGTTAACTACATTTTATGCCAATACTGAGCTTAAAAACTTGCCCCTAAGTACATAATCACTAATTTGGTTGTAACTTGTATGAGGCATAGTGGTGCAATGGTTAGCACTGTTACCTCACACCTCAGGGACCTGTGTTTGAGTCTCTGCCAGGGCTCCATGTGCGTTCTTCCTGAGTTGTTATGGGGTTTCCTCCAGGTACTCCAGCTTCCCACTGCAGTCCAATAAAAACACTGCTGAGGTTAATTGGAGCTAGCTAGTTGCCCATGTGTGCAACTGAATGGTGTGTGTGCGCCCTGTGATACATTGATGCCCAATTGTTATTTCCTACGTTGTACCTGTAGGCTCCATCCCCCCCAACTCTGGATAGAGAGCATTAAATAAAAGATGGTTACTCATTAAGTGCATGATTATACATTACTTGTGACCCCTCAAGTAAAGTGTTGCCATGAAAAATACTTTACATTCTTGTACTATTCCAGTTGTTAGCTGACAGGATTGGAACCCAATATAGTATTTTGCTGTCGTAGCCCATCCTCCTCAGGTTTTGATATTTTATGAGATGTTTTTTTATTCAACACTGTTCTTAAGAGCTATTTGAGTTACTGTAGCCTTCCTGTCAACCAGTCTGATTTCTCTCATCAACAAGACATTTCACCATACAGAACTGCCAGATGTTTTTTTTTGTTGTTGTTTTTTGCAACATTCTGTATAAACTCTGTCTGTTTTGCATGAAAATCCCAGGAGAACGGCAGTTTTCGAAATACTCAAACCACCCCATCTGGCACTAACAACCATCAAAGTCAGCTAGATCACTTGTTTCCCCCCATTCTGATGTCTGTTCTGACCAGCTGGCCTATGACTGGCTGAATTCATATTTGCATTAACAAAAATACATATAGCCCCTATGCGTTTATCCATTCATCCATTTTCCAGCAACTGATTCAGTACAGGTTTACATGGAGCCAATCCTAGTCACTGTAGTGCACAAGGCACAGGAGCACCCTGAAGGGATGCCAGTCTAATGCTGGGCTCGTTTTTAATAGCTTTGCACATGTCCAAGATTTGTGCAAAAAAATGCTGCCGGTAACATTGTGTAGTATACTGCTCGTCCAAAAAAAAGTCGCCATTTGAATTTATATCAGCAAATACTTAAGAGCCAATGAATGGATCATTATTACAGCTCAGCAACATCATGCAGCAATAAAGTGAAGTCAGCTGAGTACCTGAATCTACTGAATGGCCAGGTTACACCTCCATCCATCAGTGGGTTTTTTTCACTCATGACTTGGTCACCTCAGAGTTGTGACCTTAACCTCATTGAAGGTCTTTGGGATGTGCTGAAGGAGGCTTTATGGAGTTGTTCGACTCACTTGTCAATACAGGATCTTGGTGAGAAATGAATGCAAATCTGGATGAAAATAAAAGGGTGAGATGTTGCATAAGCCTGTGGAAACAACGCCATGGCAAATGTGCCCCATTAATCAAAGCTAAAGGTGGTCCAATGAAAAATTCAATTGGTGACTTTGGACTGGCAGTGTAACTCTGAGGTGACCAAGTCATGCGTGAAAATGATTCCTCATGCTCCCTGAACCACTCTTTGACAATTCAAACTCAATGAATCTTGGCATTCTTGTCCAGGAATATGCCTATGCCAGCAGGGAAAAAAACCCACTGATAATAGATGGAGGTGTAACCTGGCCGTTCAGTAGATTCAGGTACTCACCTGTATGCTGAATTTTGGAGCCTTTTGTATGACAAACCAATTTAAAAGTAAACACAGTCTTGTGAAAAAGAAGGTATACCCTCTTGCAATTCTACGGTTTTATGTATCAGAATATCAAAAAAATCATCTGGTCCTTAGCATGTCTTAAAATTACGTAAATACAACCTCAGCTAAACAACAACACATAACACATCGCACATGCATTTGATTAACTGATCATCAGCAAGTGTGACCACCTCTATAAAAGCAGAAGTTACTTACTGTAATTAGTTTGGAATTAACTGGAATGCTAAGACGTGATTTTATAGGCTTTATTATATTGATTATGTAGCAATCTCAGCTCTGTTCTCCATATTATGGTAGTAACATGCAGAGGATTATTTCAGAAAAGATGGTTTTTATTCTCTGCTTTTTTTGTCTTGCTTTTACTCACAGCACTGACTACAGGGTTCCATTTTTTATATACGTATATACAAGACTCATTGTCCTGCTCAAACAAAAACAAAATCAAACGTCATTTTGGTACACTTTACAGATTACAAAATAATTACATCGCATAATGTAAAATATTATGTCAGATGAGAACACATAATTCAACAGATTATATGACATAAGCAGTAAGATCACAGAATTTTGTCCGACGGAACGTTCTTTTGGAAATCTGTTCCCACACGTCAGACGTTCTTTGAGACAACGCTAAACTAAGTGAGACAGACAACCTCATCCGGAGCAGACTTGTTCACTAACCTAAGTTACCATGGTAGCTCAGCGGGAATTCATTTAAGACACGTTGATGGAACGGAATTTCCACTTCAGTGAACCACAATTGTCGAAATAAGTCAGAATTTCCCTTAATCCTGCTCCGTGGAATACCCCACAGAAGTCATTAGTTTCACGTTGTACACACTCGCTTAAGTATTGGGTTATTTACTAATTTAATTATGATCTTTGTATCGAGGTTTAATGCTGCCGTGAGCATTTGCAATTCGCTGCTAAGCCTATTTAAATTATTTCTTTCGAACTAAATTTTATAACTTTTTATCTACAGTGCTAAACCTAACTGTGATGCTCCCACATTTATTTATTGTTGTCAGTGTTACTATGATTATTATTATTATTATTTTGTTTAGCTAACTAACCTACTTACTTGTTGTTAATTGTAGGGTTTCATCCTGTTTGACATAACTGATATTTGTAAAGGGAAAACAGACACCAGAAGATCCTTATGCAGATGAATGGAGTGAGCCAGGGCGCTCAGGTTAGATTTCTTTGTAGGGTGTTATATTTTTTTTTCTGGCCACAGTTTCGTATACATAGTACTGTACAAAAGTCTTAGGCAGTCAAAAGAAATGTTTAAAGCTCTTCAATTTAATATTATTTAATATTAGAACATATGCAAATTAAGAGTAACACAATAAAAGCTAGTAATAATTTGTTCCGTTTCCTAAAATGTCACTGATTTCTAGTTGGATGGCTAGATGAACACCGCCTCAGTTCCAAAACCTCTCAGGGGCACCTCAGCCATTCCATGATTTTGTTAAATTTCTTCCTCTGTTGTGTTTTTTTCCCCCACTCTGGTCCTTCCCTCAGAAGCTTCTTTCCTTCATTAAGCCCAGACCAGCCTCTGTTGCAACTCTATTTAGATGATGACCAGGACCAGGGCTATAGAACCAGTGGTGCGGCTTATTTCTTTGAGTGTCAATGGGATAAAGAAACCCATAAAAGTTCTTATCAAACTTCACCACCTCAAAGGGGATATCATGTTCCTTCAGGAAACCAACCTTAGGACATTTGAAACCCTCAAATCTTCATTCCAAATACTCCAAATAGATGTACAGGGGCAGCAATTGTGATTCGTAAAAGCATTGAACCCACCAACACCATACTGGACACTAAGGGCCGCTATACTATAGTATCTGGGAAGCTAAAAAACATTAAAAGATTTTATTCATGGACAGATAATTTCATACACCACACAGGCAAGACAGACAGAACTTGGCCAGCTTTCAAAGATAGTAGACGAGCTGCTTAAGCTAGATTCTCTATGTGCTTCCTCACCTTCTAGTCTCTGTAATAGACAACTTCAGCTCTTATCGGGACACGGCATGTGGAGAGGCAGCTGGCCCAGTCTAAGCAGATTTTTTTCAAATAAGGTGATAAGGCAGGGAAGCTCCAGGCTCAACAAGCCTGGGCAGTCTGCACCTCCAGACTAATTCCCAAAATCACTTCAGAATCAGGCAGTATGGTATCTGATCCGGCCAAAGTCAATAAAGTATTCGTAAATTACTATGCCACTTTATATACAGAGTGTCCTGTGGACCCCACGCAGATTCCTATCCTCTTGACCTAGTAAAACTCCCCCAGGTTGAAGAAACACTTGCTAGGGAGATGGGTAATCCCATCACCACTCCCGAAATAATTAATTAATCAATTCTATGCATAGTGGGAAATCTCCAGGCCCCGTTGGCTTCACAGCCGAATTTTCTAAAATGTTTTCTTCATCGCTTGCTCCGCTACTTACAAGGATGTAGAATGACTTGAGACATACCGACCATAAGTACAATGCCGACTATTATCTCCCCAAATCAAACAGGTTTTATGGCAGGAAGACATTCCTTTTTCAACACAAGGAGATTATTAAATATACTATACTCCACTCCAACAAGCTCCCTTGAGGTCGCTGTGTCCCTTGATGCTGAGAAGGTGTTCTACAGAGTGGAATGTGGATATCTTTTTTATACCCTTGCGAAATTCGGCTTCGGTCCTGGTTTTATCTCCTGGATTCAGCTACTTTACTCGTCCCTGTTCGCTTCTGTCTATACTAATGGGAGTCATTCTCCACCTTTCTCAATTCAAAGGGGGTGCGCCTAGGATGTCCACTTCCCCCCTTGCTTTTCAATGTAGCAATAGAGCCCTTAGCTATTTGGCTACGATGTCAGCATAGATTTGAAAGCATAACTCAATATGGTAGGATGCATAAACTTTCCATCTATGCAGACGACCTACTCCTATATATTTCAAACCTCCAGTCCTCCCTTACCATCGTATTGTCAGTCCTGAATGAGTTTGAACAACTGTCAGGGTACATGCTAAATTTTCAGAAAATTGAGCTATTCTGTGTAAACCAAGCAGCCAAGGGGCTACCTCCGACATCTTTTCCATTCAAGTTGGCCCTCGATGGCTTTTGATGTCTTGGGGTAACCTTTCTTAGTACCTTTAAAGGGATATTTCACCACAACTTTCAAGCCATACGGGATAAATGCAGAGCAGATTTTACTAGATGGGCCTCTCTTCCTTTATCCCTAGCTGGACGGGTTTATATCCCAAAATTCCTTTATCTTTTTCAACATGTTCCTGTTTTCATCCCCAAATTCATTTTTATTAGTTTTGATCAGCAGCTGACTGGGTTCTTATAGAACAATAAACCAGTGCGACTCAGAAAATCAATCCTCCAACTTCCTAAATCTGAAGGGGGACTTCTGAACTTCCAGCACTACTATTGGGCTTGCAATATCCATAAAATTCTCTTCTGGACCTGTCCTGAATCTGGCAATGGTCATTCCTGGGCCCTCATAGAGACATTATCCTCACAAATGTCATTACTCTACATTCTACAATCTACTCTCAGCTTCCCATAACAGCGTTCAGAGTTTCTCGTAACCCAGTTGTTGTTCATACTATTAAAATCTGGTCACAGTTCAGGAAGCATAACGGGTTGCACAGGTCCTTGGTTTATGCTCCAATTTTAAATAAGCACCAGTTGCTTCCTTCTTGCTCAGATTCAGACTGCCTTTCATAAATAGGCTAAAAATGGGCTTACCACTATTAATAGTTTATACGAAGATGGGGTTTTTACAACATTCCCATCCGTTAAATATGACCTACCAAAAATTCATTTAGTTTAGTTTTTTTCAAATCAGATACTTCTTGCAAAAGCTGTACCCTCATTTCCCTTAATGTCCACCTGAATCAGAACTTGATAAGCTTCTAGCCCTTGATTGTAACCGTACACAATTTATCTCTGTCATTTATGACATAATTAGTTCTTTAAATGCAGTTTCTACTTATTCTCTGAAAAACTCCTGGGAACCTGATCTTGGTTCTACTCTTTCTCCAGTGGAGAGAGATCCTAGATAGAGTCCACTCCTCATCCATCTCTGCTAGATATGGTCTCATGCAGTTTAAGGTGCTTCAAAAAGCTCACTTTACCAACACCAGACTGGCTAAAATATTCCCTGACAGATGTGCTGCAATCGGTGTGGGGAACTCTTAGCAGACCATCTTCATATGTTTTGACTTTGCCCTCCAACATATGGTGGATGGTTAAAAGAAGTTCTATGTTGTATTTGTCTTGAAAAGTTGCGATTTTTGCTGACGAGATTCTTAAAGAAAAGGGGCTTATGAAAGACCAGGTTATTACATTTGAGGAAGCTGATGTTATTTAAACACTAGAGGAGAGGACCACTGCAACTGAATTTTATTGTATTATTTTAATTTGT